>JAKZAP010000062.1:0-351027 GCA_023053575.1 Branchinecta lynchi
GGTAAAACAAACCTTGTGGGAAAACAAACCTTGTGGGAAAACAAACCTTGTGGGAAAACAAACCTTATGGGAAAACAAACCTTGTGGGGAAACAAACCTTGTGGGAAAACCAACAACAACCTATTGGGAAAACAAACCTTGTGAGAAAACAAACCTTGTGGGAAAACCAACCTTATGGGGAAAGCAACCCTGCGGGAAAACCAACCTTGTGGGAAAACCAACCTTGTGGGAAAGCGAACCTTTTTGGGAAAACCAACACAGTGGGAAAACAAACCTTGTGGGAAAACCAACCTTGCGGGAAAACCAACCTTGGGGGAAAACAAACCTTGTGGGAAAACAAACCTTGTGGGGAAACAAACCTAGTGGGAAAACAATCCTTGTGGGAAAACAAACCTTGTGGGGAAACAAACCTTGCGGGAAAACTAACCTTGTGGGAAAAAAGACCCTGCGGGAAAACAAACCTTGTGGGAAAACCAACCTTGTGGGGAAACAAACCTTGTGGGAAAACAAACCTTGTGGGAAAACAAACCTTGTGAGAAAACAAACCTTGTGGGGAAACAAACCTAGTGGGAAAACAAACCTTGTGAGAAAACAAACCTTGTGGGAAAACCAACCTTATGGGAAAACAAACCTAGTGGGAAAACAAACCTTGTGGGGAAACAAACCTTTCGGGAAAACCAACCTTGTGGGAAAATAAACCTTGTGGGAAAACCAACCTTGTGGGAAAGCGAACCTTTTGGGAAAACCAACACAGTGGGAAAACAAACCTTGTGGGGAAACAAACCTAGTGGGAAAACAATCCTTGTGGGAAAACAAACCTTGCGGGAAAGCGAACCTTTTGGGAAAACCAACACAGTGGGAAAACATACCTTGTGAGAAAACAATCCTTGTGGGAAAAAAAACCTTGTGGGGAAACAAACCTTTCGGGAAAACCAACCTTGTGGGAAAACATACCTTGGGGGAAAACAAACCTTGTGGGAAAACAAACCTTGTGGGGAAACAAACCTAGTGGGAAAACAAACCTTGTGAGAAAACAATCCTTGTGGGAAAACAAACCTTGTGGGGAAACAAACCTTGCGGGAAAACCAACCTTGTGGGGAAAAAAACCTTTCGGGAAAACCAACCTTGTGGGAAAACCAACCTTGTGGGGAAACAAACCTTTCGGGAAAACCAACCTTGTGGGAAAGCAAACCTTTCGGGAAAACCAACCTTGTGGGAAAACAAACCTTGTGGGAAAACAAACCTTGTGGGAAAACAAACCCTGCGGGAAAACCAACCTTGTGGGAAAACCCACCTTGTGGGGAAACAAACCTTTCGGGAAAACTAACCTTGTGGAAAACAAACCCTGCGGGAAAACCAACCTTGTGGGAAAACAAACCCTGCGGGAAAACCAACCTTGTGGGAAAACCAACCTTGCGGGAAAGCGAACCTTTTGGGAAAACCAACACAGTGGGAAAAAAAACCTTGTGAGAAAACAATCCTTGTGGGAAAACAAACCTTGTGGGGAAACAAACCTTGTGGGAAAACAAACCTTGTGGGAAAACTAACCTTGTGGGAAAACAAACCTTGCGGGAAAACTAACCTTGTGGGAAAACAAACCCTGCGGGAAAACCAACTTTGTGGGAAAACCAACCTTGTTGGGAAAGAAACCTTTCGGGAAAACCAACCTTGTGGGAAAACAAACCTTGTGGGATAACAAACCTTGTGGGAAAACAAACCTTATGGGGAAAGCAACCCTGCGGGAAAACCAACCTTGTTGGAAAACCAACCTTGTGGGAAAGCGAACCTTTTGGGAAAACCAACACAGTGGGAAATCAAACCTTGTGGGAAAACCAACCTTGCGGGAAAACCAACCTTGTGGGAAAACAAACCTTGTGGGAAAACCAACCTTGTGGGAAAACAAACCTTGTGGGAAAACAAACCTTGTGGGAAAACAAACCTTGTGGGAAAACAAACCTTATGGGAAAACAAACCTTGTGGGGAAACAAACCTTGTGGGAAAACCAACCTTGCGGAAAGCGAACCTTTTGGGAAAACCAACACAGTGGGAAAACAAACCTTGCGGGAAAACCAACCTTGCGGGAAAACCAACCTTGGGTGAAAACAAAGCTTGTGGGAAAACAAACCTTGTGGGAAAACCAACCTAGTGGGAAAAACAACCTAGTGGGAAAACAAACCTTGTTAGAAAACAAACCTTGTGGGAAAACCAACCTTATGGGGAAAGCAACCCTGCGGGAAAACCAACCTTGTGGGAAAACCAACCTTGTGGGAAAGCGAACCTTTTGGGAAAAACCAACACAGTGGGAAAACAAACCTTGTGGGAAAACCAACCTTGCGGGAAAGCGAACCTTTTGGGAAAACCAACACAGTGGGAAAACAAACCTTGTGGGAAAACCAACCTTGCGGGAAAACCAACCTTGGGGGAAAACAAAGCTTGTGGGAAAACAAACCTTTTGGGAAAACAAACCTTGTGGGAAAACAAACCTTGTGGGAAAACAAACCTTGTGAGAAAACAAACCTTGTGGAAAAACCAACCTTATGGGGAAAGAAACCTTGTGGGGAAACAAACCTTTCGGGAAAACCAACCTTGTGGTAAAACAAACCTTGTGGGAAAACAAACCTTGTGGGAAAACAAACCTTGTGGGAAAACAAACCTTATGGAAAAACAAACCTTGTGGGGAAACAAACCTTGTGGGAAAACCAACAACAACCTATTAGGAAAACAAACCTTGTGAGAAAACAAACCTTGTGGGAAAACCAACCTTATGAGGAAAGCAACCCTGCGGGAAAACCAACCTTGTGGGAAAACCAACCTTGTGGGAAAGCGAACCTTTTGGGAAAACCAACACAGTGGGAAAACAAACCTTGTGGGAAAACCAACCTTGCGGGAAAACCAACCTTGGGGGAAAACAAACCTTGTGGGAAAACAAACCTTGTGGGGAAACAAACCTAGTGGGAAAACAATCCTTGTGGGAAAACAAACCTTGTGGGGAAACAAACCTTGCGGGAAAACTAACCTTGTGGGAAAACAAACCCTGCGGGAAAACAAACCTTGTGGGAAAACCAACCTTGTGGGGAAACAAACCTTTCGGGAAAACCAACCTTGTGGGAAAACAAACCTTGTGGGAAAATAAGCCTTGTGGGAAAACAAACCTTGTGGGAAAACAAACCTTGTGAGAAAACAAACCTTGTGGGGAAACAAACCTAGTGGGAAAACAAACCTTGTGAGAAAACAAACCTTGTGGGAAAACCAACCTTATGGGAAAACAAACCTAGTGGGAAAACAAACCTTGTGGGGAAACAAACCTTTCGGGAAAACCAACCTTGTGGGAAAACAAACCTTGTGGGAAAACCAACCTTGTGGGAAAGCGAACCTTTTGGGAAAACAAAAAAAGTGGGAAAACAAACCTTGTGGGAAAACCAACCTTGCGGGAAAACCAACCTTGGGGGAAAACAAACCTTGTGGGAAAACAAACCTTGTGGGGAAACAAACCTAGTGGGAAAACAATCCTTGTGGGAAAACCAACCTTGCGGGAAAGCGAACCTTTTGGGAAAACCAACACAGTGGGAAAACAAACCTTGTGAGAAAACAATCCTTGTGGGAAAACAAACCTTGTGGGGAAACAAACCTTGTGGGGAAACAAACCTTGTGGGAAAACTAACCTTGTGGGAAAACAAACCTTGCGGGAAAACTAACCTTGTGGGAAAACAAACCCTGCGGGAAAACCAACCTTGTGGGAAAACCAGCCTCTTGGGGGAACAAACCTTTCGGGAAAACCAACCTTGTGGGAAAACAAACCTTGTGGGAAAACAAACCTTATGGGGAAAGCAACCCTGCGGGAAAACCAACCTTGTGGGAAAACCAACCTTGTGGGAAAGCGAACCTTTTGGGAAAACAAACACAGTGGGAAAACAAACCTTGTGGGAAAACCAACCTTGCGGGAAAACCAACCTTGTGGGAAAACAAACCTTGTGGGAAAACAAACCTTGTGGGAAAACAAACCTTGTGGGAAAACAAACCTTATGGGAAACAAACCTTGTGGGGAAACAAACCTTGTGGGAAAACCAACCTTGCGGGAAAGCGAACCTTTTGGGAAAACCAACACAGTGGGAAAACAAACCTTGCGGGAAAACCAACCTTGCGGGAAAACCAACCTTGGGTGAAAACAAAGCTTGTGGGAAAACAAACCTTGTGGGAAAACCAACCTAGTGGGAAAAACAACCTAGTGGGAAAACAAACCTTGTGAGAAAACAAACCTTGTGGGAAAACCAACCTTATGGGGAAAGCAACCCTGCGGGAAAACCAACCTTGTGGGAAAACCAACCTTGTGGGAAAGCGAACCTTTTGGGAAAAACCAACACAGTGGGAAAACAAACCTTGTGGGAAAACCAACCTTGCGGGAAAGCGAACCTTTTGGGAAAACCAACACAGTGGGAAAACAAACCTTGTGGGAAAACCAACCTTGCGGGAAAACCAACCTTGGGGGAAAACAAAGCTTGTGGGAAAACAAACCTTTTGGGAAAACAAACCTTGTGGGAAAACCAACCTTCTGGTAAAACAAACCTTGTGGGAAAACCAACCTTGTGGGAAAACAAACCTTGTGGGAAAAGAAACCTTATGGGAAAACAAACCTTGTGGGGAAACAAACCTTGTGGGAAAACCAACAACAATCTATTGGGAAAACAAACCTTGTGAGAAAACAAACCTTGTGGGAAAACCAACCTTATGAGGAAAGCAACCCTGCGGGAAAACCAACCTTGTGGGAAAACCAACCTTGTGGGAAAGCGAACCTTTTGGGAAAACCAACACAGTGGGAAAACAAACCTTGTGGGAAAACCAACCTTGCGGGAAAACCAACCTTGGGGGAAAACAAACCTTGTGGGAAAACAAACCTTGTGGGGAAACAAACCTAGTGGGAAAACAATCCTTGTGGGAAAACAAACCTTGTGGGGAAACAAACCTTGCGGGAAAACTAACCTTGTGGGAAAACAAACCCTGCGGGAAAACAAACCTTGTGGGAAAACCAACCTTGTGGGGAAACAAACCTTTCGGGAAAACCAACCTTGTGGGAAAACAAACCTTGTGGGAAAATAAACCTTGTGGGAAAACAAACCTTGTGGGAAAACAAACCTTGTGAGAAAACAAACCTTGTGGGGAAACAAACCTAGTGGGAAAACAAACCTTGTGAGAAAACAAACCTTGTGGGAAAACCAACCTTATGGGAAAACAAACCTAGTGGGAAAACAAACCTTGTGGGGAAACAAACCTTTCGGGAAAACCAACCTTGTGGGAAAACAAACCTTGTGGGAAAACCAACCTTGTGGGAAAGCGAACCTTTTGGGAAAACCAACACAGTGGGAAAACAAACCTTGTGGGAAAACCAACCTTGCGGGAAAACCAACCTTGGGGGAAAACAAACCTTGTGGGAAAACAAACCTTGTGGGGAAACAAACCTAGTGGGAAAACAATCCTTGTGGGAAAACCAACCTTGCGGGAAAGTGAACCTTTTGGGAAAACCAACACAGTGGGAAAACAAACCTTGTGAGAAAACAATCCTTGTGGGAAAACAAACCTTGTGGGGAAACAAACCTTGTGGGGAAACAAACCTTGTGGGAAAACTAACCTTGTGGGAAAACAAACCTTGCGGGAAAACTAACCTTGTGGGAAAACAAACCCTGCGGGAAAACCAACCTTGTGGGAAAACCAGCCTCTTGGGGGAACAAACCTTTCGGGAAAACCAACCTTGTGGGAAAACAAACCTTGTGGGAAAACAAACCTTATGGGGAAAGCAACCCTGCGGGAAAACCAACCTTGTGGGAAAACCAACCTTGTGGGAAAGCGAACCTTTTGGGAAAACAAACACAGTGGGAAAACAAACCTTGTGGGAAAACCAACCTTGCGGGAAAACCAACCTTGTGGGAAAACAAACCTTGTGGGAAAACAAACCTTGTGGGAAAACAAACCTTGTGGGAAAACAAACCTTATGGGAAACAAACCTTGTGGGGAAACAAACCTTGTGGGAAAACCAACCTTGCGGGAAAGCGAACCTTTTGGGAAAACCAACACAGTGGGAAAACAAACCTTGCGGGAAAACCAACCTTGCGGGAAAACCAACCTTGGGTGAAAACAAAGCTTGTGGGAAAACAAACCTTGTGGGAAAACCAACCTAGTGGGAAAAACAACCTAGTGGGAAAACAAACCTTGTGAGAAAACAAACCTTGTGGGAAAACCAACCTTCTGGGGAAAGCAACCCTGCGGGAAAACCAACCTTGTGGGAAAACCAACCTTGTGGGAAAGCGAACCTTTTGGGAAAAACCAACACAGTGGGAAAACAAACCTTGTGGGAAAACCAACCTTGCGGGAAAGCGAACCTTTTGGGAAAACCAACACAGTGGGAAAACAAACCTTGTGGGAAAACCAACCTTGCGGGAAAACCAACCTTGGGGGAAAACAAAGCTTGTGGGAAAACAAACCTTTTGGGAAAACAAACCTTGTGGGAAAACCAACCTTCTGGTAAAACAAACCTTGTGGGAAAACCAACCTTGTGGGAAAACAAACCTTGTGGGAAAAGAAACCTTATGGGAAAACAAACCTTGTGGGGAAACAAACCTTGTGGGAAAACCAACAACAACCTATTGGGAAAACAAACCTTGTGAGAAAACAAACCCTGCGGGAAAACAAACCTTGTGGGAAAACCAACCTTGTGGGGAAACAAACCTTTCGGGAAAACCAACCTTGTGGGAAAACAAACCTTGTGGGAAAATAAACCTTGTGGGAAAACAAACCTTGTGGGAAAACAAACCTTGTGAGAAAACAAACCTTGTGGGGAAACAAACCTAGTGGGAAAACAAACCTTGTGAGAAAACAAACCTTGTGGGAAAACCAACCTTATGGGAAAACAAACCTAGTGGGAAAACAAACCTTGTGGGGAAACAAACCTTTCGGGAAAACCAACCTTGTGGGAAAACAAACCTTGTGGGAAAACCAACCTTGTGGGAAAGCGAACCTTTTGGGAAAACAAACACAGTGGGAAAACAAACCTTGTGGGAAAACCAACCTTGCGGGAAAACCAACCTTGGGGGAAAACAAACCTTGTGGGAAAACAAACCTTGTGGGGAAACAAACCTAGTGGGAAAACAATCCTTGTGGGAAAACCAACCTTGCGGGAAAGCGAACCTTTTGGGAAAACCAACACAGTGGGAAAACAAACCTTGTGAGAAAACAATCCTTGTGGGAAAACAAACCTTGTGGGGAAACAAACCTTGTGGGGAAACAAACCTTGTGGGAAAACTAACCTTGTGGGAAAACAAACCTTGCGGGAAAACTAACCTTGTGGGAAAACAAACCCTGCGGGAAAACCAACCTTGTGGGAAAACCAGCCTCTTGGGGGAACAAACCTTTCGGGAAAACCAACCTTGTGGGAAAACAAACCTTGTGGGAAAACAAACCTTATGGGGAAAGCAACCCTGCGGGAAAACCAACCTTGTGGGAAAACCAACCTTGTGGGAAAGCGAACCTTTTGGGAAAACCAACACAGTGGGAAAACAAACCTTGTGGGAAAACCAACCTTGCGGGAAAACCAACCTTGGGGGAAAACAAAGCTTGTGGGAAAACAAACCTTTTGGGAAAACAAACCTTGTGGGAAAACCAACCTTCTGGTAAAACAAACCTTGTGGGAAAACCAACCTTGTGGGAAAACAAACCTTGTGGGAAAAGAAACCTTATGGGAAAACAAACCTTGTGGGGAAACAAACCTTGTGGGAAAACCAACAACAACCTATTGGGAAAACAAACCTTGTGAGAAAACAAACCTTGTGGGAAAACCAACCTTATGAGGAAAGCAACCCTGCGGGAAAACCAACCTTGTGGGAAAACCAACCTTGTGGGAAAGCGAACCTTTTGGGAAAACCAACACAGTGGGAAAACAAACCTTGTGGGAAAACCAACCTTGCGGGAAAACCAACCTTGGGGGAAAACAAACCTTGTGGGAAAACAAACCTTGTGGGGAAACAAACCTAGTGGGAAAACAATCCTTGTGGGAAAACAAACCTTGTGGGGAAACAAACCTTGCGGGAAAACTAACCTTGTGGGAAAACAAACCCTGCGGGAAAACAAACCTTGTGGGAAAACCAACCTTGTGGGGAAACAAACCTTTCGGGAAAACCAACCTTGTGGGAAAACAAACCTTGTGGGAAAATAAACCTTGTGGGAAAACAAACCTTGTGGGAAAACAAACCTTGTGAGAAAACAAACCTTGTGGGGAAACAAACCTAGTGGGAAAACAAACCTTGTGAGAAAACAAACCTTGTGGGAAAACCAACCTTATGGGAAAACAAACCTAGTGGGAAAACAAACCTTGTGGGGAAACAAACCTTTCGGGAAAACCAACCTTGTGGGAAAACAAACCTTGTGGGAAAACCAACCTTGTGGGAAAGCGAACCTTTTGGGAAAACCAACACAGTGGGAAAACAAACCTTGTGGGAAAACCAACCTTGCGGGAAAACCAACCTTGGGGGAAAACAAACCTTGTGGGAAAACAAACCTTGTGGGGAAACAAACCTAGTGGGAAAACAATCCTTGTGGGAAAACCAACCTTGCGGGAAAGTGAACCTTTTGGGAAAACCAACACAGTGGGAAAACAAACCTTGTGAGAAAACAATCCTTGTGGGAAAACAAACCTTGTGGGGAAACAAACCTTGTGGGGAAACAAACCTTGTGGGAAAACTAACCTTGTGGGAAAACAAACCTTGCGGGAAAACTAACCTTGTGGGAAAACAAACCCTGCGGGAAAACCAACCTTGTGGGAAAACCAGCCTCTTGGGGGAACAAACCTTTCGGGAAAACCAACCTTGTGGGAAAACAAACCTTGTGGGAAAACAAACCTTATGGGGAAAGCAACCCTGCGGGAAAACCAACCTTGTGGGAAAACCAACCTTGTGGGAAAGCGAACCTTTTGGGAAAACAAACACAGTGGGAAAACAAACCTTGTGGGAAAACCAACCTTGCGGGAAAACCAACCTTGTGGGAAAACAAACCTTGTGGGAAAACAAACCTTGTGGGAAAACAAACCTTGTGGGAAAACAAACCTTATGGGAAACAAACCTTGTGGGGAAACAAACCTTGTGGGAAAACCAACCTTGCGGGAAAGCGAACCTTTTGGGAAAACCAACACAGTGGGAAAACAAACCTTGCGGGAAAACCAACCTTGCGGGAAAACCAACCTTGGGTGAAAACAAAGCTTGTGGGAAAACAAACCTTGTGGGAAAACCAACCTAGTGGGAAAAACAACCTAGTGGGAAAACAAACCTTGTGAGAAAACAAACCTTGTGGGAAAACCAACCTTCTGGGGAAAGCAACCCTGCGGGAAAACCAACCTTGTGGGAAAACCAACCTTGTGGGAAAGCGAACCTTTTGGGAAAAACCAACACAGTGGGAAAACAAACCTTGTGGGAAAACCAACCTTGCGGGAAAGCGAACCTTTTGGGAAAACCAACACAGTGGGAAAACAAACCTTGTGGGAAAACCAACCTTGCGGGAAAACCAACCTTGGGGGAAAACAAAGCTTGTGGGAAAACAAACCTTTTGGGAAAACAAACCTTGTGGGAAAACCAACCTTCTGGTAAAACAAACCTTGTGGGAAAACCAACCTTGTGGGAAAACAAACCTTGTGGGAAAAGAAACCTTATGGGAAAACAAACCTTGTGGGGAAACAAACCTTGTGGGAAAACCAACAACAACCTATTGGGAAAACAAACCTTGTGAGAAAACAAACCCTGCGGGAAAACAAACCTTGTGGGAAAACCAACCTTGTGGGGAAACAAACCTTTCGGGAAAACCAACCTTGTGGGAAAACAAACCTTGTGGGAAAATAAACCTTGTGGGAAAACAAACCTTGTGGGAAAACAAACCTTGTGAGAAAACAAACCTTGTGGGGAAACAAACCTAGTGGGAAAACAAACCTTGTGAGAAAACAAACCTTGTGGGAAAACCAACCTTATGGGAAAACAAACCTAGTGGGAAAACAAACCTTGTGGGGAAACAAACCTTTCGGGAAAACCAACCTTGTGGGAAAACAAACCTTGTGGGAAAACCAACCTTGTGGGAAAGCGAACCTTTTGGGAAAACAAGCACAGTGGGAAAACAAACCTTGTGGGAAAACCAACCTTGCGGGAAAACCAACCTTGGGGGAAAACAAACCTTGTGGGAAAACAAACCTTGTGGGGAAGCAAACCTAGTGGGAAAACAATCCTTGTGGGAAAACCAACCTTGCGGGAAAGCGAACCTTTTGGGAAAACCAACACAGTGGGAAAACAAACCTTGTGAGAAAACAATCCTTGTGGGAAAACAAACCTTGTGGGGAAACAAACCTTGTGGGGAAACAAAACTTGTGGGAAAACTAACCTTGTGGGAAAACAAACCTTGCGGGAAAACTAACCTTGTGGGAAAACAAACCCTGCGGGAAAACCAACCTTGTGGGAAAACCAGCCTCTTGGGGGAACAAACCTTTCGGGAAAACCAACCTTGTGGGAAAACAAACCTTGTGGGAAAACAAACCTTATGTTGAAAGCAACCCTGCGGGAAAACCAACCTTGTGGGAAAACCAACCTTGTGGGAAAGCGAACCTTTTGGGAAAACAAACACAGTGGGAAAACAAACCTTGTGGGAAAACCAACCTTGCGGGAAAACCAACCTTGTGGGAAAACAAACCTTGTGGGAAAACAAACCTTGTGGGAAAACAAACCTTGTGGGAAAACAAACCTTATGGGAAACAAACCTTGTGGGGAAACAAACCTTGTGGGAAAACCAACCTTGCGGGAAAGCGAACCTTTTGGGAAAACCAACACAGTGGGAAAACAAACCTTGCGGGAAAACCAACCTTGCGGGAAAACCAACCTTGGGTGAAAACAAAGCTTGTGGGAAAACAAACCTTGTGGGAAAACCAACCTAGTGGGAAAAACAACCTAGTGGGAAAACAAACCTTGTGAGAAAACAAACCTTGTGGGAAAACCAACCTTATGGGGAAAGCAACCCTGCGGGAAAACCAACCTTGTGGGAAAACCAACCTTGTGGGAAAGCGAACCTTTTGGAAAAAACCAACACAGTGGGAAAACAAACCTTGTGGGAAAACCAACCTTGCGGGAAAGCGAACCTTTTGGGAAAACCAACACAGTGGGAAAACAAACCTTGTGGGAAAACCAACCTTGCGGGAAAACCAACCTTGGGGGAAAACAAAGCTTGTGGGAAAACAAACCTTTTGGGAAAACAAACCTTGTGGGAAAACCAACCTTCTGGTAAAACAAACCTTGTGGGAAAACCAACCTTGTGGGAAAACAAACCTTGTGGGAAAAGAAACCTTATGGGAAAACAAACCTTGTGGGGAAACAAACCTTGTGGGAAAACCAACAACAACCTATTGGGAAAACAAACCTTGTGAGAAAACAAACCTTGTGGGAAAACCAACCTTATGAGGAAAGCAACCCTGCGGGAAAACCAACCTTGTGGGAAAACCAACCTTGTGGGAAAGCGAACCTTTTGGGAAAACCAACACAGTGGGAAAACAAACCTTGTGGGAAAACCAACCTTGCGGGAAAACCAACCTTGGGGGAAAACAAACCTTGTGGGAAAACAAACCTTGTGGGGAAACAAACCTAGTGGGAAAACAATCCTTGTGGGAAAACAAACCTTGTGGGGAAACAAACCTTGCGGGAAAACTAACCTTGTGGGAAAACAAACCCTGCGGGAAAACAAACCTTGTGGGAAAACCAACCTTGTGGGGAAACAAACCTTTCGGGAAAACCAACCTTGTGGGAAAACAAACCTTGTGGGAAAATAAACCTTGTGGGAAAACAAACCTTGTGGGAAAACAAACCTTGTGAGAAAACAAACCTTGTGGGGAAACAAACCTAGTGGGAAAACAAACCTTGTGAGAAAACAAACCTTGTGGGAAAACCAACCTTATGGGAAAACAAACCTAGTGGGAAAACAAACCTTGTGGGGAAACAAACCTTTCGGGAAAACCAACCTTGTGGGAAAACAAACCTTGTGGGAAAACCAACCTTGTGGGAAAGCGAACCTTTTGGGAAAACCAACACAGTGGGAAAACAAACCTTGTGGGAAAACCAACCTTGCGGGAAAACCAACCTTGGGGGAAAACAAACCTTGTGGGAAAACAAACCTTGTGGGGAAACAAACCTAGTGGGAAAACAATCCTTGTGGGAAAACCAACCTTGCGGGAAAGTGAACCTTTTGGGAAAACCAACACAGTGGGAAAACAAACCTTGTGAGAAAACAATCCTTGTGGGAAAACAAACCTTGTGGGGAAACAAACCTTGTGGGGAAACAAACCTTGTGGGAAAACTAACCTTGTGGGAAAACAAACCTTGCGGGAAAACTAACCTTGTGGGAAAACAAACCCTGCGGGAAAACCAACCTTGTGGGAAAACCAGCCTCTTGGGGGAACAAACCTTTCGGGAAAACCAACCTTGTGGGAAAACAAACCTTGTGGGAAAACAAACCTTATGGGGAAAGCAACCCTGCGGGAAAACCAACCTTGTGGGAAAACCAACCTTGTGGGAAAGCGAACCTTTTGGGAAAACAAACACAGTGGGAAAACAAACCTTGTGGGAAAACCAACCTTGCGGGAAAACCAACCTTGTGGGAAAACAAACCTTGTGGGAAAACAAACCTTGTGGGAAAACAAACCTTGTGGGAAAACAAACCTTATGGGAAACAAACCTTGTGGGGAAACAAACCTTGTGGGAAAACCAACCTTGCGGGAAAGCGAACCTTTTGGGAAAACCAACACAGTGGGAAAACAAACCTTGCGGGAAAACCAACCTTGCGGGAAAACCAACCTTGGGTGAAAACAAAGCTTGTGGGAAAACAAACCTTGTGGGAAAACCAACCTAGTGGGAAAAACAACCTAGTGGGAAAACAAACCTTGTGAGAAAACAAACCTTGTGGGAAAACCAACCTTATGGGGAAAGCAACCCTGCGGGAAAACCAACCTTGTGGGAAAACCAACCTTGTGGGAAAGCGAACCTTTTGGGAAAAACCAACACAGTGGGAAAACAAACCTTGTGGGAAAACCAACCTTGCGGGAAAGCGAACCTTTTGGGAAAACCAACACAGTGGGAAAACAAACCTTGTGGGAAAACCAACCTTGCGGGAAAACCAACCTTGGGGGAAAACAAAGCTTGTGGGAAAACAAACCTTTTGGGAAAACAAACCTTGTGGGAAAACCAACCTTCTGGTAAAACAAACCTTGTGGGAAAACCAACCTTGTGGGAAAACAAACCTTGTGGGAAAAGAAACCTTATGGGAAAACAAACCTTGTGGGGAAACAAACCTTGAGGGAAAACCAACAACAACCTATTGGGAAAACAAACCTTGTGAGAAAACAAACCTTGTGGGAAAACAAACCTTATGGGAACAAACCGTGTGGGGAAACAAACCTTGTGGGAAAACCAACCTTGCGGGAAAGCGAACCTTTTCGGAAAACCAACACAGTGGGAAAACAAACCTTGCGGGAAAACCAACCTTGCGGAAAAACCAACCTTGGGTGAAAACAAAGCTTGTGGGAAAACAAACCTTGTGGGAAAACCAACCTAGTGGGAAAAACAACCTAGTGGGAAAACAAACCTTGTGAGAAAACAAACCTTGTGGGAAAACCAACCTTATGGGGAAAGCAACCCTGCGGGAAAACCAACCTTGTGGGAAAACCAACCTTGTGGGAAAGCGAACCTTTTTGGGAAAACCAACACAGTGGGAAAACAAACCTTGTGGGAAAACCAACCTTGCGGGAAAACCAACCTTGGGGGAAAACAAACCTTGTGGGAAAACAAACCTTGTGGGGAAACAAACCTAGTGGGAAAACAATCCTTGTGGGAAAACAAACCTTGTGGGGAAACAAACCTTGCGGGAAAACTAACCTTGTGGGAAAACAGACCCTGCGGGAAAACAAACCTTGTGGGAAAACCAACCTTGTGGGGAAACAAACCTTGTGGGAAAACAAACCTTGTGGGAAAACAAACCTTGTGAGAAAACAAACCTTGTGGGGAAACAAACCTAGTGGGAAAACAAACCTTGTGAGAAAACAAACCTTGTGGGAAAACCAACCTTATGGGAAAACAAACCTAGTGGGAAAACAAACCTTGTGGGGAAACAAACCTTTCGGGAAAACCAACCTTGTGGGAAAACAAACCTTGTGGGAAAACCAACCTTGTGGGAAAGCGAACCTTTTGGGAAAACCAACACAGTGGGAAAACAAACCTTTTGGGAAAACCAACCTTGCGGGAAAACCAACCTTGGGGGAAAACAAACCTTGTGGAAAATCAAACCTTGTGGGGAAACAAACCTAGTGGGAAAACAATCCTTGTGGGAAAACAAACCTTGCGGGAAAGCGAACCTTTTGGGAAAACCAACACAGTGGGAAAACATACCTTGTGAGAAAACAATCCTTGTGGGAAAACAAACCTTGTGGGGAAACAAACCTTTCGGGAAAACCAACCTTGTGGGAAAACATACCTTGGGGGAAAACAAACCTTGTGGGAAAACAAACCTTGTGGGGAAACAAACCTAGTGGGAAAACAAACCTTGTGAGAAAACAATCCTTGTGGGAAAACAAACCTTGTGGGGAAACAAACCTTGCGGGAAAACCAACCTTGTGGGGAAACAAACCTTTCGGGAAAACCAACCTTGTGGGAAAACCAACCTTGTGGGGAAACAAACCTTTCGGGAAAACCAACCTTGTGGGAAAGCAAACCTTTCGGGAAAACCAACCTTGTGGGAAAACAAACCTTGTGGGAAAACAAACCTTGTGGGAAAACAAACCCTGCGGGAAAACCAACCTTGTGGGAAAACCCACCTTGTGGGGAAACAAACCTTTCGGGAAAACTAACCTTGTGGGAAAACAAACCCTGCGGGAAAACCAACCTTGTGGGAAAACAAACCCTGCGGGAAAACCAACCTTGTGGGAAAACCAACCTTGCGGGAAAGCGAACCTTTTGGGAAAACCAACACAGTGGGAAAGCAAACCTTGTGAGAAAACAATCCTTGTGGGAAAACAAACCTTGTGGGGAAACAAACCTTGTGGGAAAACAAACCTTGTGGGAAAACTAACCTTGTGGGAAAACAAACCTTGCGGGAAAACTAACCTTGTGGAAAAACAAACCCTGCGGGAAAACCAACTTTGTGGGAAAACAAACCTTGTGGGAAAACAAACCTTGTGGGAAAACAAACCTTATGGGGAAAGCAACCCTGCGGGAAAACCAACCTTGTTGGAAAACCAACCTTGTGGGAAAGCGAACCTTTAGGGAAAACCAACACAGTGGGAAAACAAACCTTGTGGGAAAACCAACCTTGCGGGAAAACCAACCTTGTGGGAAAACAAACCTTGTGGGAAAACAAACCTTGTGGGAAAACAAACCTTGTGGGAAAACAAACCTTATGGGAAAACAAACCTTGTGGGGAAACAAACCTTGTGGGAAAACCAACCTTGCGGAAAGCGAACCTTTTGGGAAAACCAACACAGTGGGAAAACAAACCTTGCGGGAAAACCAACCTTGCGGGAAAACCAACCTTGGGTGAAAACAAAGCTTGTGGGAAAACAAACCTTGTGGGAAAACCAACCTAGTGGGAAAAACAACCTAGTGGGAAAACAAACCTTGTTAGAAAACAAACCTTGTGGGAAAACCAACCTTATGGGGAAAGCAACCCTGCGGGAAAACCAACCTTGTGGGAAAACCAACCTTGTGGGAAAGCGAACCTTTGGGAAAAACCAACACAGTGGGAAAACAAACCTTGTGGGAAAACCAACCTTGCGGGAAAGCGAACCTTTTGGGAAAACCAACACAGTGGGAAAACAAACCTTGTGGGAAAACCAACCTTGCGGGAAAACCAACCTTGGGGGAAAACAAAGCTTGTGGGAAAACAAAGCTTGTGGGAAAACAAACCTTTTGGGAAAACAAACCTTGTGGGAAAACAAACCTTGTGGGAAAACAAACCTTGTGAGAAAACAAACCTTGTGGGAAAACCAACCTTATGGGGAAAGAAACCTTGTGGGGAAACAAACCTTTCGGGAAAACCAACCTTGTGGTAAAACAAACCTTGTGGGAAAACAAACCTTGTGGGAAAACAAACCTTGTGGGAAAACAAACCTTATGGAAAAACAAACCTTGTGGGGAAACAAACCTTGTGGGAAAACCAACAACAACCTATTAGGAAAACAAACCTTGTGAGAAAACAAACCTTGTGGGAAAACCAACCTTATGAGGAAAGCAACCCTGCGGGAAAACCAACCTTGTGGGAAAACCAACCTTGTGGGAAAGCGAACCTTTTGGGAAAACCAACACAGTGGGAAAACAAACCTTGTGGGAAAACCAACCTTGCGGGAAAACCAACCTTGGGGGAAAACAAACTATGTGGGAAAACAAACCTTGTGGGGAAACAAACCTAGTGGGAAAACAATCCTTGTGGGAAAAAAACCTTGTGGGGAAACAAACCTTGCGGGAAAACTAACCTTGTGGGAAAACAAACCCTGCGGGAAAACAAACCTTGTGGGAAAACCAACCTTGTGGGGAAACAAATCTTTCGGGAAAACCAACCTTGTGGGAAAACAAACCTTGTGGGAAAATAAACCTTGTGGGAAAACAAACCTTGTGGGAAAACAAACCTTGTGAGAAAACAAACCTTGTGGGGAAACAAAAATAGTGGGAAAACAAACCTTGTGAGAAAACAAACCTTGTGGGAAAACCAACCTTATGGGAAAACAAACCTAGTGGGAAAACAAACCTTGTGGGGAAACAAACCTTTCGGGAAAACCAACCTTGTGGGAAAACAAACCTTGTGGGAAAACCAACCTTGTGGGAAAGCGAACCTTTTGGGAAAACCAACACAGTGGGAAAACAAACCTTGTGGGAAAACCAACCTTGCGGGAAAACCAACCTTGGGGGAAAACAAACCTTGTGGGAAAACAAACCTTGTGGGGAAACAAACCTAGTGGGAAAACAATCCTTGTGGGAAAGCCAACCTTGCGGGAAAGCGAACCTTTTGGGAAAACCAACACAGTGGGAAAACAAACCTTGTGAGAAAACAATCCTTGTGGGAAAACAAACCTTGTGGGGAAACAAACCTTGTGGGGAAACAAACCTTGTGGGAAAACTAACCTTGTGGGAAAACAAACCTTGCGGGAAAACTAACCTTGTGGGAAAACAAACCCTGTGGGAAAACCAACCTTGTGGGAAAACCAACCTCTTGGGGGAACAAACTTTTCGGGAAAACCAACCTTGTGGGAAAACAAACCTTGTGGGAAAACAAACCTTATGGGGAAAGCAACCCTGCGGGAAAACCAACCTTGTGGGAAAACCAACCTTGTGGGAAAGCGAACCTTTTGGGAAAACAAACACAGTGGGAAAACAAACCTTGTGGGAAAACCAACCTTGCGGGAAAACCAACCTTGTCGGAAAACAAACCTTGTGGGAAAACAAACCTTGTGGGAAAACAAACCTTGTGGGAAAACAAACCTTATGGGAAACAAACCTTGTGGGGAAACAAACCTTGTGGGAAAACCAACCTTGCGGGAAAGCGAACCTTTTGGGAAAACCAACACAGTGGGAAAACAAACCTTGCGGGAAAACCAACCTTGCGGGAAAACCAACCTTGGGTGAAAACAAAGCTTGTGGGAAAACAAACCTTGTGGGAAAACCAACCTAGTGGGAAAAACAACCTAGTGGGAAAACAAACCTTGTGAGAAAACAAACCTTGTGGGAAAACCAACCTTATGGGGAAAGCAACCCTGCGGGAAAACCAACCTTGTGGGAAAACCAACCTTGTGGGAAAGCGAACCTTTTGGGAAAAAACAACACAGTGGGAAAACAAACCTTGTGGGAAAACCAACCTTGCGGGAAAGCGAACCTTTTGGGAAAACCAACACAGTGGGAAAACAAACCTTGTGGGAAAACCAACCTTGCGGGAAAACCAACCTTGGGGGAAAACAAAGCTTGTGGGAAAACAAACCTTTTGGGAAAACAAACCTTGTGGGAAAACCAACCTTCTGGTAAAACAAACCTTGTGGGAAAACCAACCTTGTGGGAAAACAAACCTTGTGGGAAAAGAAACCTTATGGGAAAACAAACCTTGTGGGGAAACAAACCTTGTGGGAAAACCAACAACAACCCATTGGGAAAACAAACCTTGTGAGAAAACAAACCTTGTGGGAAAACCAACCTTATGGGGAAAGCAACCCTGCGAGAAAACCAACCTTGTGGGAAAACCAACCTTGTGGGAAAGCGAACCTTTTGGGAAAACCAACACAGTGGGAAAACAAACCTTGTGGGAAAACCAACCTTGCGGGAAAACCAACCTTGTGGGAAAAAAAACCTTGTGGGAAAACAAACCTTGTGGGGAAACAAACCTAGTGGGAAAACAATCCTTGTGGGAAAACAAACCTTGTGGGGAAACAAACCTTGCGGGAAAACTAACCTTGTGGGAAAACAAACCTTGTGGGAAAACCAACCTTGCGGGAAAACCAACCTTGTGGGAAAACAAACCTAGTGGGAAAACAAACCTTGTGGGAAAACAAACCTTGTGGGAAAACAAACCTTATGGGAAAACAAACAAGGTTTTCCCACCTTGTGGGAAAACTAACCTTGTGGGAAAACAAACCTTGCGGGAAAACTAACCTTGTAGGAAAACAAACCTTGTGGGAAAACAAACCTTGTGGGAAAACAAACCTTGTGAGAAAACAAACCTTGTTGGAAAACCAACCTTATGGGGAAACAAACCCTGCGGGAAAACCAACCTTGTGGGAAAACCAACCTTGCGGGAAAGCGAACCTTTTGGGAAAACCAACACAGTGGGAAAACAAACCTTGTGAGAAAACAATCCTTGTGGGAAAACAAACCTTGTGGGGAAACAAACCTTGTGGGGAAACAAACCTTGTGGGAAAACTAACCTTGTGGGAAAACAAACCTTGCGGGAAAACTAACCTTGTGGGAAAACAAACCCTGCGGGAAAACCAACCTTGTGGGAAAACAAACCTTGTGGGGAAACAAACCTTTCGGGAAAACCAACCTTGTGGGAAAACAAACCTTGTGGGAAAACAAACCTTGTGGGAAAACAAACCTTATGGGGAAAGCAACCCTGCGGGAAAACCAACCTTGTGGGAAAACCAACCTTGTGGGAAAGCGAACCTTTTGGGAAAACCGACACAGTGGGAAAACAAACCTTGTGGGAAAACCAACCTTGCGGGAAAACAAACCTTGTGGGAAAACAAACCTTGTGGGAAAACAAACCTTATGGGAAAACAAACCTTGTGTGGAAACAAACCTTGTGGGAAAACCAACCTTGCGGGAAAGCGAACCTTTTGGGAAAACCAACACAGTGGGAAAACAAACCTTGTGGGAAAACCAACCTTGCGGGAAAACCAACCTTGGGGGAAAACAAAGCTTGTGGGAATACAAACCTTGTGGGAAAACCAACCTAGTGGGAAAAACAACCTAGTGGGAAAACAAACCTTGTGAGAAAACAAACCTAGTGGGAAAACCAACCTTATGGGGAAAGCAACCCTGCGGGAAAACCAACCTTGTGGGAAAGCGAACCTTTTGGGAAAACCAACACAGTGGGAAAACAAACCTTGTGGGAAAACCAACCTTGCGGGAAAGCGAACCTTTTGGGAAAACCAACACAGTGGGAAAACAAACCTTGTGGGAAAACCAACCTTGCGGGAAAACCCATCTTGGGGGAAAACAAAGCTTGTGGGAAAACAAACCTTTTGGGAAAACAAACCTTGTGGGAAAACAAACCTTATGGGAAAACAAACCTTATTGGGAAAGAAACCTTGTGGGGAAACAAACCTTTCGGGAAAACCAACCTTGTGGTAAAACAAACCTTGTGGGAAAACAAACCTTGTGGGAAAACAAACCTTGTGGGAAAACAAACCTTGTTGGAAAACAAACCTTATGGGAAAACAAACCTTGTGGGGAAACAAACCTTGTGGGAAAACCAACAACAACCTAGTGGGAGAACAAACCTTGTGAGAAAACAAACCTTGTGGGAAAACCAACCTTATGGGGAAAGCAACCCTGCGGGAAAACCAACCTTGTGGGAAAACCAACCTTGTGGGAAAGCGAACCTTTTGGGAAAACCAACACAGTGGGAAAACAAACCTTGTGGGAAAACCAACCTTGCGGGAAAACCAACCTTGGAGGAAAACAAACCTTGTGGGAAAACAAACCTTGTGGGGAAACAAACCTAGTGGGAAAACAATCCTTGTGGGAAAACCAACCTTGCGGGAAAGCGAACCTTTTGGGAAAACCAACACAGTGGGAAAACAAACCTTGTGGGAAAACCAACCTTGCGGAAAAGCGAACATTTTGGGAAAACCAACACAGTGGGAAAACAAACCTTATGGGGAAAGCAACCTTGCGGGAAAACCAACCTTGTGGGAAAACAAACCTTGTGGGAAAACCAACACAGTGGGAAAACAAACCTTGTGGGAAAACCAACCTTGCGGGAAAACCAACCTTATGGGGAAAGCAACTCTGCGGGAAAACCAACCTTGTGGGAAAACCAACCTTGTGGGAAAGCGAACCTTTTGGGAAAACCAACACAGTGGGAAAACCAACCTTGCGGGAAAACCAACCTTGTGGGAAAACAAACCTTGTGGGAAAACAAACCTTGTGGGGAAACAAACCTAGTGGGAAAACAATCCTTGTGGGAAAACAAACCTTGTGGGGTAACAAACCTTGCGGGAAAACTAACCTTGTGGAAAAACAAACCCTGCGGGAAAACCAACCTTGTGGGAAAACCAACCTTGTGGGGAAACAAACCTTTCGGGAAAACCAACCTTGTGGGAAAACAAACCTTGTGGGAAAACAAACCTTGTGGGAAAACAAACCTTGTGAGAAACCAATCCTTGTGGGAAAACAAACCTTGTGGGAAAACCAACCTTGTGGGGAAACAAACCTTTCGAGAAAACCAACCTTGTGGGAAAACCAACCTTGTGGGGAAACAAACCTTTCGGGAAAACCAACCTTGTGGGAAAACAAACCTTGGGGGAAAACAAACCTTGTGGGAAAACAAACCTTGTGGGGAAACAAACCTAGTGGGAAAACAAACCTTGTGAGAAAACAATCCTTGTGGGAAAATAAACCTTGTGGGGAAACAAACCTTGCGGGAAAACCAAAATTGTGGGGAAACAAACCTTACGGGAATACCAACCTTGTGGGAAAACCAACCTTGTGGGGAAACAAACCTTTCGGAAAAACCAACCTTGTGGGAAAACAAACCTTTCGGGAAAACCAACCTTGTGGGAAAACAAACCTTGTGGGAAAACAAACCTTGTGGGAAAACAAACCCTGCGGGAAAACCAACCTTGTGGGAAAACCCACCTTGTGGGGAAACAAACCTTTCGGGAAAACTAACCTTGTGGGAAAACAAACCCTGCGGGAAAACCAACCTTGTGGGAAAACAAACCCTGCGGGAAAACCAACCTTGTGGGAAAACCAACCTTGCGGGAAAGCGAACCTTTTGGGAAAACCAACACAGTGGGACAACAAACCTTGTGAGAAAACAATCCTTGTGGGAAAACAAACCTTGTGGGGAAACAAACCTTGTGGGGAAACAAACCTTGTGGGAAAACTAACCTTGTGGGAAAGCAAACCTTGCGGGAAAACTAACCTTGTGGGAAAACAAACCCTGCGGGAAAACCAACTTTGTGGGAAAACCAACCTTGGGGGAAAACAAAGCTTGTGGGAAAACCAACCTTGCGGGAAAGCGAACCTTTTGGGAAAACCAACACAGTGGGAAAACAAACCTTGTGGGAAAACCAACCTTGCGGGAAAACCAACCTTGGGGGAAAACAAAGCTTGTGGGAAAACAAACCTTTTGGGAAAACAAACCTTGTGGGAAAACAAACCTTGTGGGAAAACAAACCTTGTGAGAAAACAAACCTTGTGGGAAAACCAACCTTATGGGGAAAGAAACCTTGTGGGGAAACAAACCTTTCGGGAAAACCAACCTTGTGGTAAAACAAACCTTGTGGGAAAACCAACCTTGCGGGAAAGCGAACCTTTTGGGTAAACCAACACAGTGGGAAAACAAACCTTGTGGGAAAACCAACCTTGCGGGAAAACCAACCCTGGGGGAAAACAAAGCTTGTGGGAAAACGAACCTTTTGGGAAAACAAACCTTGTGGGAAAACAAACCTTGTGGGAAAACAAACCTTGTGAGAAAACAAACCTTGTGGGAAAACCAACCTTATGGGGAAAGAAACCTTGTGGGGAAACAAACCTTTCGGGAAAACCAACCTTGTGGTAAAACAAACTTTGTGGGAAAACCAACCTTGTGGGAAAACAAACCTTGTGGGAAAAGAAACCTTATGGGAAAACAAACCTTGTGGGGTAACAAACCTTGTGGGAAAACCAACAACAGCCTATTGGGAAAACAAACCTTGTGAGAAAACAAACCTTGTGGGAAAACCAACCTTATGGGGAAAGCAACCCTGCGAGAAAACCAACCTAGTGGGAAAACCAACCTTGTGGGAAAGCGAACCTTTTGGGAAAACCAACACAGTGGGAAAACAAACCTTGTGGGAAAACCAACCTTGCGGGAAAACCAACCTTGGGGGAAAACAAACCTTGTGGGAAAACAAACCTTGTGGGGAAACAAACCTAGTGGGAAAACAATCCTTGTGGGAAAACAAACCTTGTGGGGAAACAAACCTTGCGGGAAAACTAACCTTGTGGGAAAACAAACCTTGTGGGAAAACCAACCTTGCGGGAAAACCAACCTTGTGGGAAAACAAACCTTGTGGGAAAACAAACCTTGTGGGAAAACAAACCTTATGGGAAAAAAACAAGGTTTTCCCACCTTGTGGGAAAACAAACCTTGCGGGAAAACTAACCTTGTGGGAAAACAAACCTTGTGGGAAAACAAACCTTGTGGGAAAACAAACCTTGTGAGAAAACAAACCTTGTGGGAAAACCAACCTTATGGGGAAACAAACCCTGCGGGAAAACCAACCTTGTGGGAAAACCAACCTTGCGGGAAAGCGAACCTTTTGGGAAAACCAACACAGTGGGAAAACAAACCTTGTGAGAAAACAATCCTTGTGGGAAAACAAACCTTGTGGGGAAACAAACCTTGTGGGGAAACAAACCTTGTGGGAAAACTAACCTTGTGGGAAAACAAACCTTGCGGGAAAACTAACCTTGTGGGAAAACAAACCCTGCGGGAAAACCAACCTTGTGGGAAAACCAACCTTTTGGGGAAACAAACCTTTCGGAAAAACCAACCTTGTGGGAAAACAAACCTTGTGGGAAAACAAACCTTGTGGGAAAACAAACCTTATGGGGAAAGCAACCCTGCGGGAAAACCAACCTTGTGGGAAAACCAACCTTGTGGGAAAGCGAACCTTTTGGGAAAACCGACACAGTGGGAAAACAAACCTTGTGGGAAAACCAACCTTGCGGGAAAACAAACCTTGAGGGAAAACAAACCTTGTGGGAAAACAAACCTTATGGGAAAACAAACCTTGTGGGGAAACAAACCTTGTGGGAAAACCAACCTTGCGGGAAAGCGAACCTTTTGGGAAAACCAACACAGTGGGAAAACAAACCTTGTGGGAAAACCAACCTTGCGGGAAAACCAACCTTGGGGGAAAACAAAGCTTGTGGGAAAACAAACCTTGTGGGAAAACCAACCTAGTGGGAAAAACAACCTAGTGGGAAAACAAACCTTGTGAGAAAACAAACCTAGTGGGAAAACCAACCTTATGGGGAAAGCAACCCTGCGGGAAAACCAACCTTGTGGGAAAGCGAACCTTTTGGCAAAACCAACACAGTGGGAAAACAAACCTTGTGGGAAAACCAACCTTGCGGGAAAGCGAACCTTTTGGGAAAACCAACACAGTGGGAAAACAAACCTTGTGGGAAAACCAACCTTGCGGGAAAACCCACCTTGGGGGAAAACAAAGCTTGTGGGAAAACAAACCTTTTGGGAAAACAAACCTTGTGGGAAAACAAACCTTGTGGGAAAACAAACCTTATGGGGAAAGAAACCTTGTGGGGAAACAAACCTTTCGGGAAAACCAACCTTGTGGTAAAACAAACCTTGTGGGAAAACAAACCTTGTGGGAAAACAAACCTTGTGGGAAAACAAACCTTATGGGAAAACAAACCTTGTGGGGAAACAAACCTTGTGGGAAAACCAACAACAACCTAGTGGGAAAACAAACCTTGTGAGAAAACAAACCTTGTGGGAAAACCAACCTTATGGGGAAAGCAACCCTGCGGGAAAACCAACCTTGTGGGAAAACCAACCTTGTGGGAAAGCGAACCTTTTGGGAAAACCAACACAGTGGGAAAACAAACCTTGTGGGAAAACCAACCTTGCGGGAAAACCAACCTTGGAGGAAAACAAACCTTGTGGGAAAACAAACCTTGTGGGGAAACAAACCTAGTGGGAAAACAATCCTTGTGGGAAAACCAACCTTGCGGGAAAGCGAACCTTTTGGGAAAACCAACACAGTGGGAAAACCAACCTTGTGGGAAAACCAACCTTGCGGAAAAGCGAACATTTTGGGAAAACCAACACAGTGGGAAAACAAACCTTATGGGGAAAGCAACCTTGCGGGAAAACCAACCTTGTGGGAAAACAAACCTTGTGGGAAAACCAACACAGTGGGAAAACAAACCTTGTGGGAAAACCAACCTTGCGGGAAAACCAACCTTGGAGGAAAACAAACCTTGTGGGAAAACAAACCTTGTGGGGAAACAAACCTAGTGGGAAAACAATCCTTGTGGGAAAACCAACCTTGCAGGAAAGCGAACCTTTTGGGAAAACCAACACAGTGGGAAAACAAACCTTGTGGGAAAACCAACCTTGCGGAAAAGCGAACATTTTGGGAAAACCAACACAGTGGGAAAACAAACCTTATGGGGAAAGCAACCTTGCGGGAAAACCAACCTTATGGGGAAAGCAACTCTGCGGGAAAACCAACCTTGTGGGAAAACCAACCTTGTGGGAAAGCGAACCTTTTGGGAAAACCAACACAGCGGGAAAACAAACCTTGTGGGAAAACCAACCTTGCGGGAAAACCATCCTTGTGGGAAAACAAACCTTGTGGGAAAACAAACCTTGTGGGGAAACAAACCTAGTGGGAAAACAATCCTTGTGGGAAAACAAACCTTGTGGGGTAACAAACCTTGCGGGAAAACTAACCTTGTGGAAAAACAAACCCTGCGGGAAAACCAACCTTGTGGGAAAACCAACCTTGTGGGGAAACAAACCTTTCGGGAAAACCAACCTTATGGGAAAACAAACCTTGTGGGAAAACAAACCTTGTGGGAAAACAAACCTTGTGAGAAAACAATCCTTGTGGGAAAACAAACCTTGTGGGAAAACCAACCTTGTGGGGAAACAAACCTTTCGGGAAAACCAACCTTGTGGGAAAACCAACCTTGTGGGGAAACAAACCTTTCGGGAAAACCAACCTTGTGGGAAAACAAACCTTGGGGGAAAACAAACCTTGTGGGAAAACAAACCTTTTTGGGAAACAAACCTAGTGGGAAAACAAACCTTGTGAGAAAACAATCCTTGTGGGAAAATAAACCTTGTGGGGAAACAAACCTTGCGGGAAAACCAACCTTGTGGGGAAACAAACCTTACGGGAAAACCAACCTTGTGGGAAAACCAACCTTGTGGGGAAACAAACCTTTCGGGAAAACCAACCTTGTGGGAAAACAAACCTTTCGGGAAAACCAACCTTGTGGGAAAACAAACCTTGTGGGAAAACAAACCTTGTGGGAAAACAAACCCTGCGGGAAAACCAACCTTGTGGGAAAACCCACCTTGTGGGGAAACAAACCTTTCGGGAAAACTAACCTTGTGGGAAAACAAACCCTGCGGGAAAACCAACCTTGTGGGAAAACAAACCCTACGGGAAAACCAACCTTGTGGGAAAACCAACCTTGCGGGAAAGCGAACCTTTTGGGAAAACCAACACAGTGGGACAACAAACCTTGTGAGAAAACAATCCTTGTGGGAAAACAAACCTTGTGGGGAAACAAACCTTGTGGGGAAACAAACCTTGTGGGAAAACTAACCTTGTGGGAAAACAAACCTTGCGGGAAAACTAACCTTGTGGGAAAACAAACCCTGCGGGAAAACCAACTTTGTGGGAAAACCAACCTTGTGGGGAAACAAACCTTTCGGGAAAACCAACCTTGTGGGAAAACAAACCTTGTGGGAAAACAAACCTTGTGGGAAAACAAACCTTATGGGGAAAGCAACCCTGCGGGAAAACCAACCTTGTGGGAAAACCAACCTTGTGGGAAAACAAACCTTGTGGGAAAACCAACACAGTGGGAAAACAAACCTTGTGGGAAAACCAACCTTGCGGGAAAACCAACCTTGGAGGAAAACAAACCTTGTGGGAAAACAAACCTTGTGGGGAAACAAACCTAGTGGGAAAACAATCCTTGTGGGAAAACCAACCTTGCGGGAAAGCGAACCTTTTGGGAAAACCAACACAGTGGGAAAACAAACCTTGTGGGAAAACCAACCTTGCGGAAAAGCGAACATTTTGGGAAAACCAACACAGTGGGAAAACAAACCTTATAGCACAATGGACAGCTATTATGCTTTATTTTTTGTAAAATCCTTTGCAAATAAATATTTATAATGTCCCATAGATCGCGCTTCAACAATACGCCATTTTCTTGTTATCGCTTGCCGTTACCTCCGCGGCACCGGGGCGATTTACTTTTTCGAGCTCGTACTAACCCACCGCGGAAATTTCAAAAGGTCTGGGCAACGAGTGTAGAAAAGCAAAATAAATTGATCGATTGCCATGTCTTGCAAATCGATCAGGTGTTGTAGCTTGCTGGACTACTCAAGTATGTCTGATGAAATCCCAACCTTCAGTGTGCCAAAAAATGGTCTTTCATCATGGAACAGTGTTGTGGCATTCACATCTTGGCACCTTTATTACAGGGTTGGAGGAGACTTGTGTGTGCATTAACCTCGCTGGTCTCTCTCAACCTTGTGGTTACGGTCCAAGTTTCAGCAGAGCTTACCTACCTGGGGTAGTCATTTGGATTATTTTTGGTGAGTCTTCGATTGAAAAAAACTCTCAGTTATTTTCTCGCATCCTCTAAAGTTATTGTAAATTTCTGTATTGTAAGTTATTTTCCCACTTAAATCTTGAAAATTCTATTTACGTACAGGAGGGGTATCATACCTCGAACTTGTACAACCTCGAAACTGGCCTAAAATGTTTGAAAGGAAAATTTCTGTCCTATCAAGGTCTTAAATATGAAGAAGGAAGTCCTGGATGACCTAGAACCTGGTTTGGATTGCACAGAAGTTTCCTTGTAAGATTTGTGGTCCAAGTTCGAGGTTGGATACCTCTCATGCAATTTTTTTTCGCTGTCAGAATCAAATCTTTTTGAAAAAACAAGTTAAAAATTCTGTCCCATATAAAATGCTTGCAGAAAGCAAAATGATTATGGTAAGATTAATCTAGGGTGTTCCATTGTTGAAATCAATGGGATCTTTTATTTTCATCTGATTTTTTGTTTTCCAACCAGTAGCAAGAATCTCAGGTTAGGCACCAAAACAGGCCCTTGTTTAGCAGGCAATGCTCCATGCACAAGCAAGGCTCCATATACTGCGGTACCTAGCTTGATTCAATCATTCATTCACCATTTAATTCCAGCTTTGATTTTAAACTCTACGGTACATTATTTTCCTACTATTCGTTTGTTCTACAGAAATGTTAATCTAAAAAGTGTAATATAACACCTGTCCTAGTCAAATGGTTCTGACCACCAATAATTCTCTATAAATGGGACTATGCATCTTTTGCAAACTAAAAGCCCAACAAAATATTTTTCCTAACATTAGACAAGAGGAGTTGAATATACAGTATATTCGTTTCTAGGATTTGACTGTTCAGTGCGGTCTGTTGTGCTTCAGTACCGATCACTTGTACGGATTACCAGTGTTTTGACAACTTTCTTGCATGGTTGGAAGTAGATTGACTCACTCAACTTTGAAGCAGCAATGTTCAGCCAGCCTTACCTGAACATTTGTCAGACCTGACACACCTAATACATATCAGAGGCAAGTCATTGTGACCAGCGATCCTCTAAGAATACAATCATAAAGTTTACCCCTCTATCAGTAAGCATATTATAGGTTTCTCAATGTTTGAAATTTCTAGTCATCTGATTGTTTGAAACTTCCAGGCTACAGTTGTAGCTACGGCAAATTATTGCAGTGTAGGACCAACCAAGGGAAATGGTACTCGCAATGGTAAGATTAGTTGCGTTTTTGCAGATACCATGGTCTCTGTTACCATGGTAACTGGAAACTGATGTTCGGTCATATCGCGAAGTGCCAAACTTCTTTCCCATCAAACTGCCAAATTTGATGAAAGTGAGATGACTTTTTCAGATACATGGTCGGACCGTGGTATGTGAATATCATGTACCACAATAACTGGCCAGATACCACCATTACTGCAAAAATGCCTTTTGACCGTGGTATCAGATACCACGATAACTGCAAAAACGACTTTAGACTGTGGTATCAAATACCATGGTATCTGCGAAAACAAAACTATTGTATCTGGAGAGTCCACAAGAGCGAGGGAAGTTTACAACTCTTGAACACCCTAGTATGACCTAATAACTTGGCGGCAGTTGATGTGATTCTTGATGATATTTAGCACTGCCCCTTGTCCCACATTAGAAGGTGCAGCTCAGATGTTTGCCTGCTACCGACACTGTCCCGATCCTGACAATCATCAGGAGGCTCATAAACTAGATCCGTCGATAAAAAAAAGCTACTCCCAAACTTACCATCCATTTCAGTTCCTCTGGTCTAATCCCCACTTTAGAAAAGCAGTTTCCGACTTGCGTAACTTGATTTTCTTATTTCCCAATCCACTCCGGAACTTACCATCCATTTCCTCTGGTCTAAGCCCCACTTTAGAAAAACAGTCCCCCCATGCCTCTTTGGCTAGGGTGTACCACTTCAAAGAAGATGAATTCAGTACTCCACAGTTGAATCTCATGATCTTTTACGATCTTGGTCAAATCATAGTGACCAGTAACCCTTTGAGAATGGGACCAAGTCTATCTAGCTGTGTAACAATTTAGTAGTCTTTTTCTGATCATTGGGAACTTTTAGTCCTCTGTAGCTACTTGTACACTGTAGTCATCAAACATTCTGTTGTGCTTTGAAGCCTACCACATGGTGCCCATAGGAATGTTTTTGCACCTTTGTTACAGGGTCGGCTGTAGAATTGGGGTTTTATTTACGTTGCTGGTCTCTCTAAATCTTGTTGAGGATCAGCATTTCGCAGAGCTTACCTCAACATTCGCAGACCATACCGCCCTAATACGTATAAGAGGTTCTCTAAGAATGCAATCAGTAACAACAAGAATGAATCCTAGGGTGATGCCCTAAGAACTAGGCGACAGTTTGTGAATGACGAGCCCTTGGTGGCATTAGCATCGTAGCACCTTGCCTTACACTAAAGGGTTGAGTTCAGCTCCGACATACATCAAGAGCTCATAAATTGGATTGGTCGAAATTACATTTTCTCAGAGGAGAAGTAGGCTATCTAATAATGCTACACTGCTTTAGTAACACAGCAGCATACAATAAAGGCCAGTCTGACTGCTTACAAAGACATGAGATGGCAAGCAAATATACTTTAATTTATGCTATAGCATACAATGAAGCATTGGAAGGAAAACTGTATTATTCTTTAGCTTAATCAGTTTTGAACATTCTCAACCCATTACGCTCCACTAAATGTTGTTCAATCCGGTGCATCCTTGACTCATGATGACCCAAATAGCTCTTCCAGTGTAGCTGGCGTCCAAGGGAATATGAGACACGCTTCTAAGTCTGACAGGGCCAGGCGTTTATGATCCTGCAATTAAAAACTTCAATTAGAACGTAAATTAATGTCTGAATATAGTTGGTTTATGATGTTGTTTCCGTATAGCAAACCCATCCTCTATTTCAACTACACAGCTCATCAAGCTTTCTATTCTCACTAAGCTGTGGACCATTGACGCACAAAAGATATGATCGTTGTACTGACACTTAGCACTCTTTGTTTCTGAACTAAGTCACATTCATATTTTCATCACAGCAAAAATTGTTCGAAAAAAAAATGCATTTTTCTTTGTCTCAATATTTCACATTTCCAGACATGGTTAAGCCAAGTGCAACACACAAACCTGGGTTGTCAGCACTCAGCTCATAAACTCTACTGTACTTTGTAGGCTACTTGTACTTCTGCATGGAAAAGTTTCTTATACGGGACCATTTTGACATCTTAACACTCATCATCCCTCCAGCTAAAGCTTGATTTGAATCCATCCTCTGTTGAAATCCATGGCCAAGGCAAGAAAAGATGTAGGTATTGGACATTTCCGTCCTAAAGACCAACTACTTTCGAACAAGAAAGGTCAAAAAATTAAAGAAGGCATTAATACTGTTTCTAAGAAGGACGCATTTTTAAATGATATCAGAAAAAAATCAAATACTTCATCCAAAATAGCAACTGCTTCTGAGCAAGAACGGTAATAAAATTAAAGAAGGCATAACAGATTTGTATGCCAGTAAAGCGAACCTGGCCACATCAAAGCGAATCATATAAATCCATCCTCTGTTCTAATAAATGGCCAAGGCAAGAAAAGATTCCAATACTGAATATTCCAATCTTAAATCGCAACTACTTTTGAACAAGAAAGGTCATAAAAAATGAAAGAAGACACTCAAACTCTTTGTAAGGAGGAGGAATTTTCTAACTGATATCCTGATATCCATCACCAAATTAAATACTCTCATCCAAAATAGCAACTGCCTCCGAACAAAAAAGGTAATAAAAATGAAAGAAGGAATTGAAAATTTGTGTGCGGATCAGAGCAAAATAACACTAGGGAGTAGCACCAAGACATGTGCTTTCTATTCTTTGCAAACGGGCCATACTCGGCATTTAAAGCGAGACAAACTTGCGGGTTAAGAAATTTCTAGTAAAGCAAAGGTGCGGTCTGAACACACCGAGAAAACAATTGAGGCTGTATCGTTTGTTTGCAATGTTCAGAATATGAAGTTATTGGAGCCAGGGTTGGTGAAAACTGAATAAGTTTCAGTAGGGACGTTCTCTACCGCTAGGGGTGCTAGTATCGCTACTATACGAGTGTGTGTCAATATATGACTAAGTCCAAACACGCCGGCAAACCTCGAGAAGAACGAGAAAGGTCGGCCGAATGACGGCCCAAATTCTGTATCAACCAATCAACGCGGTTCGTTGGGCCAGCTGTGGTGACGCTTTTGGCTCTTCCGCTAGGTACACGGTGATTCCTCATCGGAACGAAGAGTTAGACATCCAGAGTGTTTTGTCAAGTCTTGGCGCTACTCCCTAATGTTATTTTCGCAAACGGGCCATACTCGTAGCGCCGCCCACTACGCTTGCCGCATTTAAAGCGAGACAAACTTGCGGGTTAAGAAATTTCTATTTAAAAAAAATAACACTATGGTAGTCGCGCCAAGACCTATGCTTTCCGTGCTTTGCTAACGGGCCATACTCGTAGCGCCGCCCACTACGCTTGCGGCATTTAAAGTGAGACAAACTTGTGGGTTAAGAAATTTCTAGTAAATAGATATTCCTTCAGCAGAAGCTGACTGTGAATCATGTTTGATCGTGCAAAGCGGATAAGTCAACTACATTTTCTAGTAAAGCAAAGGTGCGGTCTGCACACAGAGAGGAAACAACTGGCGCTACATCATTTTTTTGCAGTGTAATGAGAACGAATTTTCTAACTAAGAAATTAAATACTCTCATCCAAATAGCAACTGCCTCTGAGCAAGAAAGGTAGTAGAAATGAAAGAAGAGACTGAAAATGTGTGTGCAGATCACAGCAAAATAACACTAGGGAGTAGCGCCAAGACCTTTGCTTTCCATGCTTTGCAAACAGTCCATGCTCGTAGCACCGCCCACTACGCTTGTGGCACTTGAAGTGAGACAAACTTGCAGGTTAAGGAATTTCTAGTAAAGGAAAGGTGCGGTCTGCACACATCGAGGAAACAATTGAGGCTTTTTTGCATTTTTTTGCAATGTTCAGAATAGGAAGTTACCGGAGCCAGCGTTGGTGAAAAGTGAATAAGGTTCAGTAGGGACATTCTCTACCCTTACGGGTGCTAGTATCGCTGCTATTCGAGTGTGTGAATTTTGTCAAGTCTTGGTGCTACTTCCTAGTGTTATTTTGCTCTGGTGCGGATGAAAAAAACTTTAAACATCAAACAAATCAAATCTCTAGCTTATACTTCTCACAAACCGATCCACTGTTCTGGTCAAGGATGAGGGCAAGAAAGATTTCAGATACTGAATATTCCATCTTAAACATCAACTAGTAACGAGCAAGAAAGGCAACACAAATTAATGGCGTTCAAATGTTTACAGGGAGTACGCATTTATAAACTGATATCCGAAATGTTGAAATATTCCCATCCTAAACAGCAACTACTTTCAAGCAAGAAAGATAATACAAATAAAACTCTTGATTATCTACTGGCATAATATTTACAACCACCAGTTACTTGGATGTTTTTTGAATGACCAAAGGTCATTTGGATAGAAAACCATTGAAGCCCTTGGAAGTTACGTGTTGGGTTAAAAACTTACCTATTGTGATTCTCTTCCAAGCCCTGCTGATTCCTGTAACAGTTATGATGACAGAGCCTGCAGAAGACTGCCTTGCTGTGCTTGCATTAGCTATTAGTGTTGCGTTTGTAATGTGCCGTTATTGCTTGCTTGCTTTTTGTATATATTGCTTTTTCTCTTGTAGGTGCTTGGGTTTAAAATAAACAATCAAATTTCTACATGGTGTCAGAAGTAGCCAAGTAAACATGGATTCAACTCATTGCTCGACACCATCGATCGACTGGAATTCCCAAAACTTGAAACATGCATGGACTAGATTTAAGCAACATGCAAAACTAATGTTCAGTGGTCCCCTAAGTGGTAAAACAGAGACTGTGAAATGCTCATATCTTCTCATATGGGTTGGCGATAAAGGCAGGGACATATTTAATACATTCATTGTCGCTGACTCTGAACAGAATGTAACTGCATACCTGGCAAAATTTGACACTTACGTGGAACCAATCGCAAATCCTATTTTTGCCAGATATAAATTTCACAAAAGGAATCAGGATACTGTAGAGACAGTTGAACAATATGTGACAAGTCTGAAGATTTTAGCAAAGGAATGTTCGTTTGGGAATTCAGAGGATGAAATGGTCAGGGACAGGCTTGTTTTCGGTATAAGAAATGACAGAATACGAGAGAAGTTGCTCACACAAGGATCAACACTTACTCTCGCTACCGCCATTAACACAAGTCGAGCAGTGGAAGAAACCCAAGCACAACTATTAACTATGAATGAAGCTGAGCACAAGATCGTTGTCAAACAAGAAGTCGATGCTGTGAGCAAATGTCCTGAATGTTACCTACGTGGTGGACAGTATTCCCGTGGACACAAGTGCCCTGCAAAAGGAAAAACATGCGCTAAATGTGGTAAACTGAACCACTTTGCTAGAGTTTGCAAGAGTAAAGCAGTTCACCAGCTTGAAATTGCTGGATCAAGCTCTGATCCTCGGGCCAGACATGCACCAGACTTGTCCTCCAGCTCTGGAAGTGAGTTGTATATCGACTCAGTTCAATCAATGAGTCAGTCCAAAGAGCATCACGTTGATGTGTACTTTAGTACACAAAAGAATTACATCGGCTTCAAGATTGATACTGGAGCAGAAGCTAACATACTTCCAGTGGCTGAATACGAGAAACTGTATCCTCGCCCCCCATTGAACAAAACCAATAGCATCCTGACAAGCTATACCAATGGGAAGTTGAATGTATACGGCATATGTGAAGCTGAAATTCAGTACAAAGACAGACCTGGACAAAAACACAAGTTCTTTGTGGTCGACACACAGAAGGTGCCAATCCTTAGTAGGCAAACCAGTGTTGATCTCGGTCTCATCAAATTCATATTTGATGTTCAAACCACGCAACCTACCCCTGATCGAATCAGGATCATGATTGACAAATATGCTGATGTCTTCGAGGGTATTGGCGAACTTCCTGGTGTGTGTAAGTTGACCCTGAAGGAAGGAGCCGTTCCGACAGTTCAACCCCCAAAACGAGTACCATTCGCATTAGAGGGGAGACTAAAGGCTGAGCTCGATCGCTTGGAACAGATGAATGTCATCGAGAAAGTTACAAAGCCTACAGACTGGGTAAATTCTATTGTCATAGTAGAGAAAGCAAATGGAAATCTACGGATATGTCTGGACCCGGTGGACTTAAACAAGAATCTAAAAAGGCCACACTATCCAATCCCAACGTTTGATAGCATCGCCCAAAGGTGTGCTGGTGCTAAGGTATTCTCCAAACTTGATGCCACTAGTGGATTCTGGTCAATGATGCTGGATGATGAATCGTCCGACTTGACAACCTTTAACACCACTTACGGTCGTTACAAGTTCAAGAGGTACCCTTTTGGACTCAACTCAGCACAAGATGACTTCCAGAGAAAGATGGAAGAGGCTTTCGAAAACCTTAATCTGGGTCTTATAATCGACGACATAGTCATTTGCGGTGCTGATGACAGTCAACACGATGAAAGACTCAAAGCAGCGCTCGAACGTGCTCGTGAGAAAAATGTTAAGTTCAACCGAGAGAAATGTGTGTTTGGCGCGGATAGCATCCCATACTTTGGACATCTTCTGACTTCGGAAGGAATAAAGCCTGACCCCGAAAAAACTCGGGCTATTACAGCAATGCCCCCACCTGAAAACAGCGAGCAGCTTCAAAAACTTCTGGGCATGCTGAACTACTTATCTAGGTATATACCCAACTTGTCCTCACTGAACAAAAGCCTCAGAGAGCTGGCACGTGCTGATGAGTACGTATGGAAACCGGCTCATGAACAGGCTCTTGCAGAGATAAAATCAGCCCTTTGCAGCAACTTAGCATACTTTGACCCCAAATGCAAATATATAGAGATCAAAGTAGATGCATCAAAGCATGGTCTAGGTGCAGTACTAGCTGTCGACGATAATGTTGTTGCTTTTGGCTCACGTTCACTCAGTGAAACCGAGCAGCGGTATTCCCAGATAGAAAAAGAACTGCTCGCAGTAGTATTTGGATGCAAGCATTTCCATCAATACATATATGGCCGAACTGTAACAGTGACAACAGACCACAAACCTCTCGAAAGCATCCTGGTAAAACCGATATCAAAAGCGCCACCACGACTGCAGCGCATGATGCTGTCAATACAGCCATATAGCTTGAAATTCGTGTACAGACCAGGGTCTGAAATACCCGTGGCAGACACACTGTCAAGGTTGCACACTACTGACCTGGACAACGAGAGTGAGAAAGAAGCCGAAGTATTTGTCCATACACTCTTCAAAAACTTGCCAATATCTGACAGCAAGATGGAAAAAATCAGGAATGCAACCTCTACGGAATTCAGCAAATTGAGCCACACTATACTCAATGGATGGCCCCTATCTCGCCGACAGTGTGATTCCAGCTGTTTGACGTTTTGGAATCACAGAAACGAACTTGTTGTCAACCAAGGAATAATCTTAAAGGGGACAAGAGTCGTAGTGCCCCCATCCTTACAGCCCGACGTCCTACGACAGCTACACTTATCACATCTTGGCATAGCCAAAACCAAACAGCGCGCTAGAGCTGTCATCTTCTGGCCTGGCATCACAAAAGATATCACTTCGTACATATCCCAGTGTGATGCTTGCAATGCCTTTCGTGACAAGCAGCAACAAGAGCCGCTTTTATGCTCAGAAATCCCAAAGCTTCCATGGGAACACATTGCCATTGACATCTTCGACTGGCAGAATCGCCAGTATCTCGTCACAGTCGACTATTACAGTCGATTCTTTGAGCTGGATAAGCTCGACTCATCGACGTCGTCAGCCATTATCGCGAAACTAAAGAGCCAGTTTGGTCGTCATGGAATACCAAAAACACTCACATCAGATAACGCTCCGAACCTCGTGTCATCAGAATTTGACCAGTTTACCAAATTGTGGGACATTAGTCACAAAACGAGTAGTCCGAAATATCCGCAAGCTAATGGACTGGCTGAGAAGACAGTTCAAACCGCCAAAAAGCTCATGTCAAAGGCGCTCGAGGACAAATCTGACCCTTACTTAGCCATTCTTGAGTATCGAAACACACCAATTGACGATGGTCATCATTCACCTGCAGAGTTGCTTATGAGTCGCCAGCTCCGTTCCGTACTACCGTTGATTTCATCACAGCTTGAACCAAAAGCAGTGCCCTACTCTTCGTTTGAATACAACAAACAAAAGAAACAAGGATTTCAGAAATCATATCATGACCGAAAGGCAAAATCATTAAATGTACTGAAGGAAGGGCAACCAGTTTGGGTCAAACTTAGTGACGATAAGAGGTGGGAAAGAGCATGGTTAATCAAAACATTTGGAGATGCTCCCCGTTCATACCTGGTGAAAACTCAAAATGGCTCAACTTACCGGAGGAACCGACGACACATCAGGCCCCGAACGAGTCCGAATGAGTCAACTAATTTGGACCCTCCTGCAACAGCAACATACAACGCTCTCAACTCCTCACCAAGACCCATCTTTGATAGTCCGCCGTCTGGAATCGGGCAGAACTCGGAGCCGCCAGGAAACGTCTCGCCATCTGGAACATCACCTTCGCGACGAATACCATCGGTGCCGTCATCGCCGGAGCAAGCATTCACGTCTCCTCTTGCCCTTAGAACTCCAGGGGCTATTGCTGTACCCCAACAGAGCAAAGAGAGTACGTCTACCCTGATGCCGGGGGATACCAGATATACCACTCGTTCTGGTCGGGTAGTTAAACCTGTCACTCCCATGGATCTCTGAAATAGTGGCTTATAAAGGAGAGGAGATGCAGAAGACTGCCTTGCTGTGCTTGCATTAGCTATTAGTGTTGCGTTTGTAATGTGCCGTTATTGCTTGCTTGCTTTTTGTATATATTGCTTTTTCTCTTGTAGGTGCTTGGGTTTAAAATAAACAATCAAATTTCTACAGAGCCTCTATAGATGCAGAAAGTTCCACGGGCACATACGTCTGTGTCTTTTGCTCTATGGATGGTGCTGACAATATTCTGAATTTCAGAAGGCTTGACTGCACTTCAATCTAAAACAGAAACCATTATCAGTTATCAAATTTGCTGGTCAATTATTTGGTTATCAGAATTTACCCCAAAATTTAATTGTGACCTCACCAAGAAGTATGACAAGATAGTTTCTTAGAAGTCTCTGACCACATTTTTTAGATGCTACCTGAATGGTTCATTCAGTAAGAAAACGGTTTGGCCTAGCATAGCAAATGGGTGACGACGGGGAATAAGTAGGGTACGGTACCCAACATAAACAGTAAAGCAACCTGCTATTTTTTAATCTGGATCAGGGACTAGATTATCACCTAGTAAACCAGCCAAAGTTCAAGTTTCTGAAAAACTCCTGATACATTAGTTGATACCTACTAATCAATTACTGCCTTTTCTGGCCAAGAACAGAATCAAAACTTATCAATTAGCTGCTGATTGTTTGGGATTATAATATCTCTGCTGGGTTGTATACTGGGTTAGTGTTAGTACGTGTGGGCATATTACTGGTACTGATAAACCTGATTATTTCTTTATTTAATTTTTTTTTTGGGGGGGGCAAAGTAGCAGAGCTTGCTTGCAGCAAATATTATTATAGCTAGTACTACAGAGTTTAAAACGAGCAGTCTACTACAAACCTATGATTTATATATATACCCTATATGCATAGCCTAAACTATCTAGCCTTGGGGATAGGATCTACCCAATGCTATGTATATCCAATGTTTGGCATGGGGCTTGCAAAATTCAGAGATTTGTGGTAGACTTGGTCAAGGGTAATTCTCCCCCAAGTAAAAATCTTTTTGAGAAAAAAAAATTCTTTTTCAATTTACAATTATACCTTTACTCCAGGACACAGTGCCCCAGCTTAATGCACACAGTGCTTATCTGTTGGAATACAGTGGGGGATGCCCACAATCCTGCTGCTGGAATGTTAGAGCACTGACTGTTCCCAAAATTTGTAGATGTGTGTATGACTGGGTTGTACCCTACTCAAACCTAAAGGCCAAGTCTTGCTTTTAAATTTTACCCTAGACTGCATAATTTATAAGGGTGAAGCCTGGATTCCAGACAGCCATTTTTTTTTTTTGCCCACCGCCCAGCCACCCAAAAATGCGTAATACTTAATACCATACCTAATACCAAAAATGCGTAGGGAACTAATGGTAAGGGTGTCCCGGGCTCCTTGGTTTTCCATTCTACCTACTGTGGTTCAGAATGACAAGTCACAAATTCTTAACCAGAAATCTAAATAGTTATTTCTGTATCACAACTGAAAACAAGGGAGTAGATGTCTTGCATGTTGGACCTCAGTTGGATAAGTCATTCACAAATCCTCAGTATTTGGGCACAATGTCGTAACATTAGGAAATGCATGCTCTAAGAAAGAGTCGAGGTAGTCTATGCCTATTTGAATTCCTATCTCGATTTTGTCCATACATGGCTTTGTTTATGCCTACAAAACAGTGAAATAGAAAGGGGGAACAAAAAACTTGGTATCACTGAGTAACTAACTATTTCTTCAATCTTAATGCCACAAAATAAAACTGAAAAATATCTGTCGACAGAAATTCTTTTGTTTCAAACTTCTCTTCTTCATTCGCTTGTTTGAACAAACTAGGAGCAAGGTAGAGCAATTTGGAATCAGTTCCATGTAGATTTGAAGGCTGTTTGTCAGTGAAAGGAAAATTCCAGCAAAGTTTATGTGTGCATAGAATCTCTTGACCAACATGTTGCCGAAAATATCCAACTTTTTCTTCGAATATTAGCCTACTAATTGTGATACCAGTTCAACATTTTAGGCCTACTTAATAAGTAATACTTAAGTAATACTTAATACCATACCTAATACCAAAAATGCGTAGGGAACTAATGGTAAGGGTGTCCCGTGCTCCTTGGTTTTCCATTCTACCTACTGTGGTTCAGAATGACAAGTCACAAATTCTTAACCAGAAATCTAAATAGTTATTTCTGTATCACAACTGAAAACAAGGGAGTAGATGTCTTGCATGTTGGACCTCAGTTGGATAAGTCATTCACAAATCCTCAGTATTTGGGCACAATGTCGTAACATTAGGAATGCATGCTCTAAGAAAGAGTCGAGGTAGTCTATGCCTATTTGAATTCCTATCTCGATTTTGTCCATACATGGCTTTGTTTATGCCTACAAAACAGTGAAATAGAAAGGGGGAACAAAAAACTTGGTATCACTGAGTAACTAACTATTTCTTCAATCTTAATGCCACAAAATAAAACTGAAAAATATCTGTCGACAGAAATTCTTCTGTTTCAAACTTCTCTTCTTCATTCGCTTGTTTGAACAAACTAGGAGCAAGGTAGAGCAATTTGGAATCAGTTCCATGTAGATTTGAAGGCTGTTTGTCAGTGAAAGGAAAATTCCAGCAAAGTTTATGTGTGCATAGAATCTCTTGACCAACATGTTGCCGAAAATATCCAACTTTTTCTTCGAATATTAGCCTACTAATTGTGATACCAGTTCAACATTTTAGGCAAGTAGCAAGTTACAAAGGATGGTTTTCACATTTTCTTCTGCGACAATTTATTGTTAGGGTAGCGTATAGGCTATAGGCTATATATATATGCCTACTTTGTGAGATGATGCTTACGTGCTGTGGCCGCATGTCTCGGAGAAAGAGAACAATACCCTACACAAATCTGTTGGAAAAATCAGTTTTCACTTCATAATTTCGATTTGTCGAAGATCATGAGTTTTCCAAGCCGTTGCTCACGGGTATCGACATGGTGCCTGATTAGGCAAGGTATGGAAAGAACTAGGTTTAGGCAAGTAGCAAGTTACCAAGGATGGTTTTATCATTTTCTTCAGCGACAATTTATTGTTAGGGTATGTTCAAATAAGCATATAGGCTTTATATATAGGACTACTTTCTTAGATGATGCTTGCATGCTGTAGCCCCATGTTTTGGAGAAAGAGAACAATACCACACACAAATCTGTTGGAAAAATCAGTTTTCACTTCATAATTTCGATTTGTCGAACATCATGGGTTTTCCAAGCCGTTGCTCATGGGTATCGACATGGTGCCTGGTTAGGCAAGCTATGTAAAGAACCGACAGAGGTGTTCAAATAAGCATAGCCTACCTTTACTGTATTTATAAGTTCTATGAAGAAAGACACCCTGCATGATCTAGGATAAATTTGGGACTGCGCAGAAGTTTGCTGGTAATATCTTCAGGGCAAGTTCGAAGTTATCTAAATTCAGGTTGGATCTGGGTTGGATACCTCTCATGTACCAATTTATTTACAGACCAAAGAGACATTTAAAAAAAAAAAAAAAATCAGGAATGGGGCAAAAAAATTGGAAATCCTACACACGAACCAAACAACAGCAATTACATACCTTGGGACAGGCCCAAACACTGCTCTAGTACTAGAGAATAGCATATGACATGACCGAAAATCGAGGATTTATGCATTAGGCTACAAAGTTGCCTTCTAGCAGGCAAGATTTCCTCTAGGATATTATAATGAAAGAAAAGTCAAAATTAACTGAAAGAAACTTACCAGGATGAGGTATATCCCTATCCTTTGCTGATGCTAAGCTGAATCTGGTTTACAAGGTTTTGTTTTGTTTTTGTTTCAGAGCTGAAATTTGTTTTGTTTCAGAAATGTACATATATATCAGACTTACTTGTGGCCGAGACAATATTAAGTCAAGAAAATACATTAATTTATATCTAATTTCTATAAAAATAACTTTCTAAAGGAATAAAAAAGAGTTTTAAATGTTAAATAACAAAGACAAGAGAGGTATAAGAAAACTGCGCTTATATTTGTCAAGGTTAGCAAAATTGGAGCTCGGCAGGCAGCAGAAATCGTCGTAACCGTATTTCACCAAAAATAAATTGGGTAAGAATCGACTGATTTCTGATGTAACATTGCATCCTAGGGGGTGGTAATATGACAACGTGATAGTTTTATCAGCCCATTGAACTTTATGGGGAAAGCAACCTTGCGGGAAAACCAACCTTATGGGGAAAGCAACTCTGCGGGAAAACCAACCTTGTGGGAAAACCAACCTTGTGGGAAAGCGAACCTTTTGGGAAAACCAACACAGTGGGAAAACAAACCTTGTGGGAAAACCAACCTTGCGGGAAAACCATCCTTGTGGGAAAACAAACCTTGTGGGAAAACAAACCTTGTGGGGAAACAAACCTAGTGGGAAAACAATCCTTGTGGGAAAACAAACCTTGTGGGGTAACAAACCTTGCGGGAAAACTAACCTTGTGGAAAAACAAACCCTGCGGGAAAACCAACCTTGTGGGAAAACCAACCTTGTGGGGAAACAAACCTTTCGGGAAAACCAACCTTGTGGGAAAACAAACCTTGTGGGAAAACAAACCTTGTGGGAAAACAAACCTTGTGAGAAAACAATCCTTGTGTGAAAACAAACCTTGTGGGAAAACCAACCTTGTGGGGAAACAAACCTTTCGGGAAAACCAACCCTGTGGGAAAACCAACCTTGTGGGGAAACAAACCTTTCGGGAAAACCAACCTTGTGGGAAAACAAACCTTGGGGGAAAACAAACCTTGTGGGAAAACAAACCTTGTGGGGAAACAAACCTAGTGGGAAAACAAACCTTGTGAGAAAACAATCCTTGTGGGAAAATAAACCTTGTGGGGAAACAAACCTTGCGGGAAAACCAACCTTGTGGGGAAACAAACCTTACGGGAAAACCAACCTTGTGGGAAAACCAACCTTGTGGGGAAACAAACCTTTCGGGAAAACCAACCTTGTGGGAAAACAAACCTTTCGGGAAAACCAACCTTGTGGGAAAACAAACCTTGTGGGAAAACAAACCTTGTGGGAAAACAAACCCTGCGGGAAAACCAACCTTGTGGGAAAACCCACCTTGTGGGGAAACAAACCTTTCGGGAAAACTAACCTTGTGGGAAAACAAACCCTGCGGGAAAACCAACCTTGTGGGAAAACAAACCCTGCGGGAAAACCAACCTTGTGGGAAAACCAACCTTGCGGGAAAGCGAACCTTTTGGGAAAACCAACACAGTGGGACAACAAACCTTGTGAGAAAACAATCCTTGTGGGAAAACAAACCTTGTGGGGAGACAAACCTTGTGGGGAAACAAACCTTGTGGGAAAACTAACCTTGTGGGAAAACAAACCTTGCGGGAAAACTAACCTTGTGGGAAAACAAACCCTGCGGGAAAACCAGCTTTGTGGGAAAACCAACCTTGTGGGGAAACAAACCTTTCGGGAAAACCAACCTTGTGGGAAAACAAACCTTGTGGGAAAACAAACCTTGTGGGAAAACAAACCTTATGGGGAAAGCAACCCTGCGGGAAAACCAACCTTATGGGAAAACCAACCTTGTGGGAAAGCGAACCTTTTGGGAAAACCAACACAGTGGGAAAACAAACCTTGTGGGAAAACCAACCTTGCGGGAAAACCAACCTTGTGGGAAAACAAACCTTGTGGGAAAACAAACCTTGTGGGAAAACAAACCTTGTGGGAAAACAAACCTTATGGGAAAAAAAACCTTGTGGGGAAACAAACCTTGTGGGAAAACCAACCTTGCGGGAAAGCGAACCTTTTGGGAAAACCAACACAGTGGGAAAACAAACCTTGTGGGAAAACCAACCTTGCGGGAAAACCAACCTTGGGTGAAAACATAGCTTGTGGGAAAACAAACCTTGTGGGAAAACCAACCTAGTGGGAAAAACAACTTAGTGGGAAAACAAACCTTGTGAGAAAACAAACCTTGTGAGAAAACAAACCCTGTGGGAAAACCAACCTTATGGGGAAACAAACCTTGTGGGGAAACAAACCTTTCGGGAAAACCAACCTTGTGGTAAAACAAACCTTGTGGGGAAACAAACCTTGTGGGAAAACCAACCTTGCGGGAAAGCGAACCTTTTGGGAAAACCAACACAGTGGGAAAACAAACCTTGTGGGAAAACCAACCTTGCGGGAAAACCAACCTTGGGTGAAAACATAGCTTGTGGGAAAACAAACCTTGTGGGAAAACCAACCTAGTGGGAAAAACAACTTAGTGGGAAAACAAACCTTGTGAGAAAACAAACCTTGTGAGAAAACAAACCCTGTGGGAAAACCAACCTTATGGGGAAACAAACCTTGTGGGGAAACAAACCTTTCGGGAAAACCAACCTTGTGGTAAAACAAACCTTGTGGGAAAACAAACCTTGTGGGAAAACAAACCTTGTGGGAAAACAAACCTTATGGGAAAACAAACCTTGTGGGGAAACAAACCTTGTGGGAAAACCAACAACAACCTATTGGGAAAACAAACCTTGTGAGAAAACAAACCTTGCGGGAAAACTAACCTTGTGGTAAATCAAACCCTGCGGGAAAACAAACCTTGCGGGAAAACCACCCTTTGTGGGAAACAAACCTTTCGGGAAAACCAACCTTGTGGGAAAACAAACCTTGTGGGAAAACAAACCTTGTGGGAAAACAAACCTTGTGGGAAAACCAACCTTGCGGGAAAACCAACCTTGGGGGAAAACAAACCTTGTGGGAAAACAAACCTTGTGGGGAAACAAACCTAGTGGGAAAACAATCCTTGTGGGAAAACAAACCTTGTGGGGAAACAAACCTTGCGGGAAAACTAACCTTGTGGGAAAACAAACCCTGCGGGAAAACGAACCTTGTGGGAAAACCACCCTTTGTGGGAAACAAACCTTTCGGGAAAACCAACCTTGTGGGAAAACAAACCTTGTGGGAAAACAAACCTTTCGGGAAAACCAACCTTGTGGGAAAACAAACCTTGTGGGGAAACAAACCTAGTGGGAAAACAAACCTTGTGACAAAACAAACCTTGTGGGAAAACCAACCTTATGGGAAAACAAACCTAGTGGGAAAACAAACCTTGTGGGGAAACAAACCTTTCGGGAAAACCAACCTTGTGGGAAAACAAACCTTGTGGGAAAACCAACCTTGTGGGAAAGCGAACCTTTTGGGAAAACCAACACAGTGGGAAAACAAACCTTGTGGGAAAACCACCCTTGCGGGAAAACCAACCTTGGGGGAAAACAAACCTTGTGGGAAAACAAACCTTGTGGGGAAACAAACCTAGTGGGAAAACAATCCTTGTGGGAAAACCAACCTTGCGGGAAAGCGAACCTTTTGGGAAAACCAACACAGTGGGAAAACAAACCTTGTGAGAAAACAATCCTTGTGGGAAAACAAACCTTGTGGGGAAACAAACCTTGTGGGGAAACAAACTTTGTGGGAAAACTAACCTTGTGGGAAAACAAACCTTGCGGGAAAACTAACCTTGTGGGAAAACCAACCTTGTGGGGAAACAAACCTTTCTGGAAAACCAACCTTGTGGGAAAACAAACCTTGTGGGAAAACAAACCTTGTGGGAAAACAAACCTTATGGGGAAAGCAACCTTGCGGGAAAACCAACCTTGTGGGAAAACAAACTTTGTGGGAAAACAAACCTTGTGGGAAAACAAACCTTGTGGGAAAACAAACCTTATGGGAAAACAAACCTCGTGGGGAAACAAACCTTGTGGGAAAACCAACCTTGCGGTAAAGCGAACCTTTTGGGAAAACCAACACAGTGGGAAAACAAACCTTGTGGGAAAACCAACCTTGCGGGAAAACCAACCTTGGGGGAAAACAAAGCTTGCGGGAAAACCAACCTTGCGGGAAAGCGAACCTTTTGGGAAAACCAACACAGTGGGAAAACAAACCTTGTGAGAAAACAAACCTTGTGGGGAAACAAACCTTGTGGGAAAACCAACAACAACCTATTGGGAAAACAAACCTTGTGAGAAAACAAACCTTATGGGAAAACCAACCTTATGGGGAAAGCAACCCTGCGGGAAAACCAACCTTGTGGGAAAACCAACCTTGTGGGAAAGCGAACCTTTTGGGAAAACCAACCTTGCGGGAAAACCAACCTTGGGGGAAAACAAACCTTGTGGGAAAACAAACCTTGTGGGGAAACAAACCTAGTGGGAAAACAATCCTTGTGGGAAAACAAACCTTGTGGGGAAACAAACCTTGCGGGAAAACTAACCTTGTGGGAAATCAAACCCTGCGGGAAAACAAACCTTGCGGGAAAACCACCCTTTGTGGGAAACAAACCTTTCGGGAAAACCAACCTTGTGGGAAAACAAACCTTGTGGGAAAACAAACCTTGTGGGAAAACAAACCTTATGGGGAAAGCAACCTTGCGGGAAAACCAACCTTGTGGGAAAACAAACTTTGTGGGAAAACAAACCTTGTGGGAAAACAAACCTTGTGGGAAAACAAACCTTATGGGAAAACAAACCTCGTGGGGAAACAAACCTTGTGGGAAAACCAACCTTGCGGTAAAGCGAACCTTTTGGGAAAACCAACACAGTGGGAAAACAAACCTTGTGGGAAAACCAACCTTGCGGGAAAACCAACCTTGGGGGAAAACAAAGCTTGCGGGAAAACCAACCTTGCGGGAAAGCGAACCTTTTGGGAAAACCAACACAGTGGGAAAACAAACCTTGTGAGAAAACAAACCTTGTGGGGAAACAAACCTTGTGGGAAAACCAACAACAACCTATAGGGAAAACAAACCTTGTGAGAAAACAAACCTTGTGGGAAAACCAACCTTATGGGGAAAGCAACCCTGCGGGAAAACCAACCTTGTGGGAAAACCAACCTTGTGGGAAAGCGAACCTTTTGGGAAAACCAACCTTGCGGGAAAACCAACCTTGGGGGAAAACAAACCTTGTGGGAAAACAAACCTTGTGGGGAAACAAACCTAGTGGGAAAACAATCCTTGTGGGAAAACAAACCTTGTGGGGAAACAAACCTTGCGGGAAAACTAACCTTGTGGGAAATCAAACCCTGCGGGAAAACAAACCTTGCGGGAAAACCACCCTTTGTGGGAAACAAACCTTTCGGGAAAACCAACCTTGTGGGAAAACAAACCTTGTGGGAAAACAAACCTTGTGGGAAAACAAACCTTGTGGGAAAACCAACCTTGCGGGAAAACCAACCTTGGGGGAAAACAAACCTTGTGGGAAAACAAACCTTGTGGGGAAACAAACCTAGTGGGAAAACAATCCTTGTGGGAAAACAAACCTTGTGGGGAAACAAACCTTGCGGGAAAACTAACCTTGTGGGAAAACAAACCCTGCGGGAAAACGAACCTTTTGGGAAAACCACCCTTTGTGGGAAACAAACCTTTCGGGAAAACCAACCTTGTGGGAAAACCAACCTTGTGGGAAAACAAACCTTTCGGGAAAACCAACCTTGTGGGAAAACAAACCTTGTGGGGAAACAAACCTAGTGGGAAAACAAACCTTGTGACAAAACAAACCTTGTGGGAAAACCAACCTTATGGGAAAACAAACCTAGTGGGAAAACAAACCTTGTGGGGAAACAAACCTTTCGGGAAAACAAACCTTGTGGGAAAACAAACCTTGTGGGAAAACCAACCTTGCGGGAAAACCAACCTTGGGGGAAAACAAACCTTGTGGGAAAACAAACCTTGTGGGGAAACAAACCTAGTGGGAAAACAATCCTTGTGGGAAAACAAACCTTGTGGGGAAACAAACCTTGCGGGAAAACTAACCTTGTGGGAAAACAAACCCTGCGGGAAAACGAACCTTGTGGGAAAACCACCCTTTGTGGGAAACAAACCTTTCGGGAAAACCAACCTTGTGGGAAAACAAACCTTGTGGGAAAACAAACCTTTCGGGAAAACCAACCTTGTGGGAAAACAAACCTTGTGGGGAAACAAACCTAGTGGGAAAACAAACCTTGTGACAAAACAAACCTTGTGGGAAAACCAACCTTATGGGAAAACAAACCTAGTGGGAAAACAAACCTTGTGGGGAAACAAACCTTTCGGGAAAACCAACCTTGTGGGAAAACAAACCTTGTGGGAAAACCAACCTTGTGGGAAAGCGAACCTTTTGGGAAAACCAACACAGTGGGAAAACAAACCTTGTGGGAAAACCACCCTTGCGGGAAAACCAACCTTGGGGGAAAACAAACCTTGTGGGAAAACAAACCTTGTGGGGAAACAAACCTAGTGGGAAAACAATCCTTGTGGGAAAACCAACCTTGCGGGAAAGCGAACCTTTTGGGAAAACCAACACAGTGGGAAAACAAACCTTGTGAGAAAACAATCCTTGTGGGAAAACAAACCTTGTGGGGAAACAAACCTTGTGGGGAAACAAACCTTGTGGGAAAACTAACCTTGTGGGAAAACAAACCTTGCGGGAAAACTAACCTTGTGGGAAAACAAACCCTGCGGGAAAACCAACATTGTGGGAAAACCAACCTTGTGGGGAAACAAACCTTTCTGGAAAACCAACCTTGTGGGAAAACAAACCTTGTGGGAAAACAAACCTTGTGGGAAAACAAACCTTATGGAGAAAGCAACCTTGCGGGAAAACCAACCTTTTGGGAAAACAAACTTTGTGGGAAAACAAACCTTGTGGGAAAACAAACCTTGTGGGAAAACAAACCTTATGGGAAAACAAACCTCGTGGGGAAACAAACCTTGTGGGAAAACCAACCTTGCGGGAAAGCGAACCTTTTGGGAAAACCAACACAGTGGGAAAACAAACCTTGTGGGAAAACCAACCTTGCGGGAAAACCAACCTTGGGTGAAAACAAAGCTTGTGGGAAAACAAACCTTGTGGGAAAATGAACCTAGTGGGAAAAACAACCTAGTGGGAAAACAAACCTTGTGAGAAAACAAACCTTGTGGGAAAACCAAGCTTATGGGGAAAGCAACCCTGCGGGAAAACCAACCTTGTGGGAAAACCAACCTTGTGGGAAAACCAACCTTGCGGGAAAGCGAACCTTTTGGAAAAACCAACACAGTGGGAAAACAAACCTTGTGGGAAAACCAACCTTGCGGGAAAACCAACCTTGGGGGAAAACAAAGCTTGTGGGAAAACAAACCTTGTGGGGAAACAAACCTTGTGGGAAAACTAACCTTGTGGGAAAACAAACCTTGCGGGAAAACTAACCTAGTGGGAAAACAAACCCTGCGGGAAAACCAACCTTGTGGGAAAACCAACCTTGTGGGGAAACAAACCTTTCGGGAAAACAAACCTTGTGGGAAAACAAACCTTGTGGGAAAACAAACCTTGTGGGAAAACAAACCTTGTGGGAAAACAAACCTTGTGAGAAAACAAACCTTGTGGGGAAACAAACCTTGTGGGAAAACCAACCATGCGGGAAAGCGAACCTTTTGGGAAAACCAACCTAGTGGGAAAAACAACCTTGTGAGAAAACAAACATTGTGGGAAAACCAACCTTGCAGGAAAACCAACCTTGGGAGAAAACAAAGCTTGTGGGAAAACAAACCTTGTGGGAAAACTAACCTTGTGGGAAAACAAACCTTGTGGGAAAACAAACCTTGTGAGAAAACAAACCTTGTGTGGAAACAAACCTTGTGGGAAAACCAACCATGCGGGAAAGCGAACCTTTTGGGAAAACCAACCTAGTGGGAAAAACAACCTTGTGAGAAAACAAACCTTGTGGGAAAACCAACCTTGCAGGAAAACCAACCTTGGGAGAAAACAAAGCTTGTGGGAAAACAAACCTTGTGGGAAAACCAACCTAGTGGGAAAAACAACCTAGTGGGAAGACAAACCTTGTGAGAAAACAAACCTTGTGGGAAAACCAACCTTATGGGGAAAGCAACCCTGCGGGAAAACCAACCTTTTGGGAAAACCAACCTTGTGGGAAAGCGAACCTTTTGGGAAAACCAACACAGTGGGAAAACAAAGCTTGTGGGAAAACAAACCTTGTGAGAAAACAAACCTTGTGGGAAAACCAACCTTATGGGGAAAGCAACCCTGCGGGAAAACCAACCTTGTGGGAAAACCAACCTTGTGGGAAAGCGAACCTTTTGGGAAAAACCAACACAGTGGGAAAACAAACCTTGTGGGAAAACCAACCTTGCGGGAAAGCGAACCTTTTGGGAAAACCAACACAGTGGGAAAACAAACCTTGTGGGAAAACCAACCTTGCGGGAAAACCAACCTTGGGGGAAAACAAAGCTTGTGGGAAAACAAACCTTTTGGGAAAACAAACCTTGTGGGGAAACAAACCTTTCGGGAAAACCAACCTTGTGGTAAAACAAACCTTGTGGGAAAACAAACCTTTTGGGAAAACAAACCTTGTGGGAAAACAAACCTTGTGGGAAAACCAACCTTATGGGGAAAGCAACCCTGCGGGAAAACCAACCTTGTGGGAAAAGCGAACCTTTTGGGAAAACCAACACAGTGGGAAAACAAACCTTGTGGGAAAAACAACCTTGCGGGAAAACCAACCTTGGGGGAAAACAAACCTTGTGGGAAAACAAACCTTGTGGGGAAACAAACCTAGTGGGAAAACAATCCTTGTGGGAAAACAAACCTTGTGGGGAAACAAACCTTGCGGGAAAACTAACCTTGTGGGAAAACAAACCCTGCGGGAAAACAAACCTTGTGGGAAAACCAACCTTGTGGGGAAACAAACCTTTCGGGAAAACCAACCTTGTGGGAAAACAAACCTTGTGGGAAAACAAACCTTGTGGGAAAACAAATCTTGTGGGAAAACAAACCTTGTGAGAAAACAAACCTTGTGGGGAAACAAACCTAGTGGGAAAACAAACCTTGTGAGAAAACAAACCTTGTGGGAAAACCAACCTTATGGGAAAGCAAACCTAGTGGGAAAACAAACCTTATGGGGAAACAAACCTTTCGGGAAAACCAACCTTGTGGGAAAACAAACCTTGTAGGAAAACCAACCTTGTGGGAAAGCGAACCTTTTGGGAAAACCAACACAGTGGGAAAACAAACCTTGTGGGAAAACCAACCTTGCGGGAAAACCAACCTTGGGGGAAAACAAACCTTGTGAGAAAACAAACCTTGTGGGGAAACAAACCTAGTGGGAAAACAATCCTTGTGGGAAAACCAACCTTGCGGGAAAGCGAACCTTTTGGGAAACCAACACAGTGGGAAAACAAACCTTGTGAGAAAACAATCCTTGTGGGAAAACAAACCTTGTGGGGAAACAAACCTTGTGGGGAAACAAACCTTGTGGGAAAACTAACCTTGAGGGAAAACAAACCTTGCGGGAAAACTAACCTTGTGGGAAAGCCAACCTCTTGGGGAAACAAACCTTTCGGGAAAACCAACCTTGTGGGAAAACAAACCTTGTGGGAAAACAAACCTTGTGGGAAAACAAACCTTATGGGGAAAGCAACCTTGCGGGAAAACCAACCTTGTGGGAAAACAAACCTTGTGGGAAAACAAACCTTGTGGGAAAACAAACCTTATGGGAAAACAAACCTTGTGGGGAAACAAACCTTGTGGGAAAACCTACCTTGCGGGAAAGCGAACCTTTTGGGAAAACCAGCACAGTGGGAAAACAAACCTTGTGGGAAAACCAACCTTGCGGGAAAACCAACACAGTGGGAAAACAAACCTTGCGGGAAAACCAACCTTGCGGGAAAACCAACCTTGGGTGAAAACAAAGCTTGTGGGAAAACAAACCTTGTGAAAAAACCAACCTAGTGGGAAAAACAACCTAGTGGGAAAACAAACCTTGTGAGAAAACAAACCTTGTGGGAAAACCAACCTTATGGGGAAAGCAACCCTGCGGGAAAACCAACCTTGTGGGAAAACCAACCTTGTGGGAAAGCGAACCTTTTGGGAAAAACCAACACAGTGGGAAAACAAACCTTGTGGGAAAACCAACCTTGCGGGAAAGCGAACCTTTTGGGAAAACCAACACAGTGGGAAAACAAACCTTGTGGGAAAACCAACCTTGCGGGAAAACCAACCTTGGGGGAAAACAAAGCTTGTGGGAAAACAAACCTTTTGGGAAAACAAACCTTGTGGGAAAACAAACCTTGTGGGAAAACCAACAACAACCTATTGGGAAAACAAACCTTGTGAGAAAACAAACCTTGTGGGAAAACCAACCTTATGGGGAAAGCAACCCTGCGGGAAAACCAACCTTGTGGGAAAACCAACCTTGTGGGAAAGCGAACCTTTTGGGAAAACCAACACAGCGGGAAAACAAACCTTGTGGGAAAACCAACCTTGCGGGAAAACCAACCTTGGGGGAAAACAAACCTTGTGGGGAAACAAACCTAGTGGGAAAACAATCCTTGTGGGAAAACAAACCTTGTGGGGAAACAATTCTTGCGCGAAAACTAACCTTGTGGGAAAACAGACCCTGCGGTAAAACAAACCTTGTGGGAAAACCAACCTTGTGGGGAAACAAACCTTGTGGGAAAACAAACCTTGTGGGAAAACAAACCTTTTGGGAAAACAAACCTTGTGAGAAAACAAACCTTGTGGGGAAACAAACCTAGTGGGAAAACAAACCTTGTGAGAAAACAAACCTTGTGGGAAAACCAACCTTATGGGAAAACAAACCTAGTGGGAAAACAAACCTTGTGGGGAAACAAACCTTTCGGGAAAACCAACCTTGTGGGAAAACAAACCTTGTGGGAAAACCAACCTTGTGGGAAAGCGAACCTTTTGGGAAAACCAACACAGTGGGAAAACAAACCTTTTGGGAAAACCAACCTTGGGGGAAAACAAACCTTGTGGGAAAACAAACCTTGTGGGGAAACAAACCTAGTGGGAAAACAATCCTTGTGGGAAAACAAACCTTGCGGGAAAGCGAACCTTTTGGGAAAACCAACACAGTGGGAAAACATACCTTGTGAGAAAACAATCCTTGTGGGAAAACAAACCTTGTGGGGAAACAAACCTTTCGGGAAAACCAACCTTGTGGGAAAACAAACCTTGGGGGAAAACAAACCTTGTGGGAAAACAAACCTTGTGGGGAAACAAACCTAGTGGGAAAACAAACCTTGTGAGAAAACAATCCTTGTGGGAAAACAAACCTTGTGGGGAAACAAACCTTGCGGGAAAACCAACCTTGTGGGGAAACAAACCTTTCGGGAAAACCAACCTTGTGGGAAAACCAACCTTGTGGGGAAACAAACCTTTCGGGAAAACCAACCTTGTGGGAAAGCAAACCTTTCGGGAAAACCAACCTTGTGGGAAAACAAACCTTGTGGGAAAACAAACCTTGTGGGAAAACAAACCCTGCGGGAAAACCAACCTTGTGGGAAAACCCACCTTGTGGGGAAACAAACCTTTCGGGAAAACTAACCTTGTGGGAAAACAAACCCTGCGGGAAAACCAACCTTGTGGGAAAACAAGCCCTGCGGGAAAACCAACCTTGTGGGAAAACCAACCTTGCGGGAAAGCGAACCTTTTGGAAAAACCAACACACTGGGAAAAAAAAACCTTGTGAGAAAACAATCCTTGTGGGAAAACAAACCTTGTGGGGAAACAAACCTTGTGGGAAAACAAACCTTGTGGGAAAACTAACCTTGCGGGAAAACAAACCTTGCGGGAAAACTAACCTTGTGGGAAAACAAACCCTGCGGGAAAACCAACTTTGTGGGAAAACCAACCTTGTGGGGAAAGAAACCTTTCGGGAAAACCAACCTTGTGGGAAAACAAACCTTGTGGGAAAACAAACCTTGTGGGAAAACAAACCTTATGGGGAAAGCAACCCTGCGGGAAAACCAACCTTGTGGGAAAACCAACCTTGTGGGAAAGCGAACCTTTTGGGAAAACCAACACAGTGGGAAAACAAACCTTGTGGGAAAACCAACCTTGCGGGAAAACCAACCTTGTGGGAAAACAAACCTTGTGGGAAAACAAACCTTGTGGGAAAACAAACCTTGTGGGAAACAAACCTTATGGGAAAACAAACCTTGTGGGGAAACAAACCTTGTGGGAAAACCAACCCTGCGGGAAAGCGAACCTTTTGGGAAAACCAACACAGTGGGAAAACAAACCTTGCGGGAAAACCAACCTTGCGGGAAAACCAACCTTGGGTGAAAACAAAGCTTGTGGGAAAACAAACCTTGTGGGAAAACCAACCTAGTGGGAAAAACAACCTAGTGGGAAAACAAACCTTGTTAGAAAACAAACCTTGTGGGAAAACCAACCTTATGGGGAAAGCAACCCTGCGGGAAAACCAACCTTGTGGGAAAACCAACCTTGTGGGAAAACCAACCTTGCGGGAAAGCGAACCTTTTGGGAAAACCAACACAGTGGAAAAAAAACCTTGTGAGAAAACAATCCTTGTGGGAAAACAAACCTTGTGGGAAAACAAACCTTATGGGAAAACAAACCTTGTGGGGAAACAAACCTTGTGGGAAAACCAACCTTGCGGGAAAGCGAACCTTTTGGGAAAACCAGCACAGTGGGAAAACAAACCTTGTGGGAAAACCAACCTTGCGGGAAAACCAACACAGTGGGAAAACAAACCTTGCGGGAAAACCAACCTTGCGGGAAAACCAACCTTGGGTGAAAACAAAGCTTGTGGGAAAACAAACCTTGTGGGAAAACCAACCTAGTGGGAAAAACAACCTAGTGGGAAAACAAACCTTGTGAGAAAACAAACCTTGTGGGAAAACCAACCTTATGGGGAAAGCAACCCTGCGGGAAAACCAACCTTGTGGGAAAACCAACCTTGTGGGAAAGCGAACCTTTTGGGAAAAACCAACACAGTTGGAAAACAAACCATGTGGGAAAACCAACCTTGCGGGAAAGCGAACCTTTTGGGAAAACCAACACAGTGGGAAAACAAACCTTGTGGGAAAACCAACCTTGCGGGAAAACCAACCTTGGGGGAAAACAAAGCTTGTGGGAAAACAAACCTTTTGGGAAAACAAACCTTGTGGGAAAACAAACCTTTCGGGAAAACCAACCTTGTGGTAAAACAAACCTTGTGGGAAAACAAACCTTGTGGGAAAACAAACCTTGTGGGAAAACTAACCTTATGGGAAAACAAACCTTGTGGGAAAACCAACCTTATGGGGAAAGAAACCTTGTGGGGAAACAAACCTTTCGGGAAAACCAACCTTGTGGTAAAACAAACCTTGTGGGAAAACAAACCTTGTGGGAAAACAAACCTTGTGGGAAAACAAACCTTATGAGAAAACAAACCTTGTGGGGAAACAAACCTTGTGGGAAAACCAACAACAACCTATTGGGAAAACAAACCTTGTGAGAAAACAAACCTTGTGGGAAAACCAACCTTATGGGGAAAGCAACCCTGCGGGAAAACCAACCTTGTGGGAAAACCAACCTTGTGGGAAAGCGAACCTTTTGGGAAAACCAACACAGCGGGAAAACAAACCTTGTGGGAAAACCAACCTTGCGGGAAAACCAACCTTGGGGGAAAACAAACCTTGTGGGAAAACAAACCTTGTGGGGAAACAAACCTAGTGGGAAAACAATCCTTGTGGGAAAACAAACCTTGTGGGGAAACAAACCTTGCGCGAAAACTAACCTTGTGGGAAAACAGACCCTGCGGGAAAACAAACCTTGTGGGAAAACCAACCTTGTGGGGAAACAAACCTTGTGGGAAAACAAACCTTGTGGGAAAACAAACCTTGTGGGAAAACAAACCTTGTGAGAAAACAAACCTTGTGGGGAAACAAACCTAGTGGGAAAACAAACCTTGTGAGAAAACAAACCTTGTGGGAAAACCAACCTTATGGGAAAACAAACCTAGTGGGAAAACAAACCTTGTGGGGAAACAAACCTTTCGGGAAAACCAACCTTGTGGGAAAACAAACCTTGTGGGAAAACCAACCTTGTGGGAAAGCGAACCTTTTGGGAAAACCAACACAGTGGGAAAACAAACCTTTTGGGAAAACCAACCTTGCGGGAAAACCAACCTTGGGGGAAAACAAACCTTGTGGGAAAACAAACCTTGTGGGGAAACAAACCTAGTGGGAAAACAATCCTTGTGGGAAAACAAACCTTGCGGGAAAGCGAACCTTTTGGGAAAACCAACACAGTGGGAAAACATACCTTGTGAGAAAACAATCCTTGTGGGGAAACAAACCTTGTGGGGAAACAAACCTTTCGGGAAAACCAACCTTGTGGGAAAACAAACCTTGGGGGAAAACAAACCTTGTGGGAAGACAAACCTTGTGGGGAAACAAACCTAGTGGGAAAACAAACCTTGTGAGAAAACAATCCTTGTGGGAAAACAAACCTTGTGGGGAAACAAACCTTGCGGGAAAACCAACCTTGTGGGGAAACAAACCTTTCGGGAAAACCAACCTTGTGGGAAAACCAACCTTGTGGGGAAACAAACCTTTCGGGAAAACCAACCTTGTGGGAAAGCAAACCTTTCGGGAAAACCAACCTTGTGGGAAAACAAACCTTGTGGGAAAACAAACCTTGTGGGAAAACAAACCCTGCGGGAAAACCAACCTTGTGGGAAAACCCACCTTGTGGGGAAACAAACCTTTCGGGAAAACTAACCTTGTGGGAAAACAAACCCTGCGGGAAAACCAACCTTGTGGGAAAACAAACCCTACGGGAAAACCAACCTTGTGGGAAAACCAACCTTGCGGGAAAGCGAACCTTTTGGGAAAACCAACACAGTGGGAAAAAAAACCTTGTGAGAAAACAATCCTTGTGGGAAAACAAACCTTGTTGGGAAAACCAACCTTGTGGTAAAACAAACCTTGTGGGAAAACAAACCTTGTGGGAAAACAAACCTTGTGGGAAAACTAACCTTATGGGAAAACAAACCTTGTGGGAAAACCAACCTTATGGGGAAAGAAACCTTGTGGGGAAACAAACCTTTCGGGAAAACCAACCTTGTGGTAAAACAAACCTTGTGGGAAAACAAACCTTGTGGGAAAACAAACCTTGTGGGAAAACAAACCTTATGGGAAAACAAACCTTGTAGGGAAACAAACCTTGTGGGAAAACCAACAACAACCTATTGGGAAAACAAACCTTGTTTGAAAACAAACCTTGTGGGAAAACCAACCTTACGGGGAAAGCAAACCTGCGGGAAAACCAACCTTGTGGGAAAACCAACCTTGTGGGAAAGCGAACCTTTTGGGAAAACCAACACAGCGGGAAAACAAACCTTGTGGGAAAACCAACCTTGCGGGAAAACCAACCTTGGGTGAAAACAAAGCTTGTGGGAAAACAAACATTGTGGGGAAACAAACCTAATGGGAAAACAAACCTTGTGAGAAAACCAACCTTGTGGGAAAGCGAACCTTTTGGGAAAACCAACACAGCGGGAAAACAAACCTTGTGGGAAAACCAACCTTGCGGGAAAACCAACCTTGTGGGAAAACAAACCTTGTGAGAAAACAAACCTTGTGGGGAAACAAACCTAGTGGGAAAACAAACCTTGTGAGAAAACAAACCTTGTGGGAAAACCAACCTTATGGGGAAAGCAACCCTGCGGGAAAACCAACCTTGTGGGAAAACCAACCTTGTGGGAAAACCAACCTTGCGGGAAAGCGAACCTTTTGGGAAAACCAACACAGTGGAAAAAAAACCTTGTGAGAAAACAATCCTTGTGGGAAAACAAACCTTGTGGGAAAACAAACCTTATGGGAAAACAAACCTTGTGGGGAAACAAACCTTGTGGGAAAACCAACCTTGCGGGAAAGCGAACCTTTTGGGAAAACCAGCACAGTGGGAAAACAAACCTTGTGGGAAAACCAACCTTGCGGGAAAACCAACACAGTGGGAAAACAAACCTTGCGGGAAAACCAACCTTGCGGGAAAACCAACCTTGGGTGAAAACAAAGCTTGTGGGAAAACAAACCTTGTGGGAAAACCAACCTAGTGGGAAAAACAACCTAGTGGGAAAACAAACCTTGTGAGAAAACAAACCTTGTGGGAAAACCAACCTTATGGGGAAAGCAACCCTGCGGGAAAACCAACCTTGTGGGAAAACCAACCTTGTGGGAAAGCGAACCTTTTGGGAAAAACCAACACAGTGGGAAAACAAACCTTGTGGGAAAACCAACCTTGCGGGAAAGCGAACCTTTTGGGAAAACCAACCTTGCGGGAAAACCAACCTTGGGGGAAAACAAAGCTTGTGGGAAAACAAACCTTTTGGGAAAACAAACCTTGTGGGAAAACAAACCTTTCGGGAAAACCAACCTTGTGGTAAAACAAACCTTGTGGGAAAACAAACCTTGTGGGAAAACAAACCTTGTGGGAAAACTAACCTTATGGGAAAACAAACCTTGTGGGAAAACCAACCTTATGGGGAAAGAAACCTTGTGGGGAAACAAACCTTTCGGGAAAACCAACCTTGTGGTAAAACAAACCTTGTGGGAAAACAAACCTTGTGGGAAAACAAACCTTGTGGGAAAACAAACCTTATGGGAAAACAAACCTTGTGGGGAAACAAACCTTGTGGGAAAACCAACAACAACCTATTGGGAAAACAAACCTTGTGAGAAAACAAACCTTGTGGGAAAACCAACCTTATGGGGAAAGCAACCCTGCGGGAAAACCAACCTTGTGGGAAAACCAACCTTGTGGGAAAACCAACCTTGTGGGAAAGCGAACCTTTTTGGGAAAACCAACACAGTGGGAAAACAAACCTTGTGGGAAAACCAATCTTGCGGGAAAACCAACCTTGGGGGAAAACAAACCTTGTGGGAAAACAAACCTTGTGGGGAAACAAACCTAGTGGGAAAACAATCCTTGTGGGAAAACAAACCTTGTGGGGAAACAAACCTTGCGGGAAAACTAACCTTGTGGGAAAACAGACCCTGCGGGAAAACAAACCTTGTGGGAAAACCAACCTTGTGGGGAAACAAACCTTGTGGGAAAACAAACCTTGTGGGAAAACAAACCTTGTGAGAAAACAAACCTTGTGGGGAAACAAACCTAGTGGGAAAACAAACCTTGTGAGAAAACAAACCTTGTGGGAAAACCAACCTCATGGGAAAACAAACCTAGTGGGAAAACAAACCTTGATGGGAAACAAACCTTTCGGGAAAACCAACCTTGTGGGAAAACAAACCTTGTGGGAAAACCAACCTTGTGGGAAAGCGAACCTTTTGGGAAAACCAACACAGTGGGAAAACAAACCTTTTGGGAAAACCAACCTTGCGGGAAAACCAACCTTGGGGGAAAACAAACCTTGTGGGAAAACAAACCTTGTGGGGAAAAAAACCTAGTGGGAAAACAATCCTTGTGGGAAAACAAACCTTGCGGGAAAGCGAACCTTTTGGGAAAACCAACACAGTGGGAAAACATACCTTGTGAGAAAACAATCCTTGTGGGAAAACAAACCTTGTGGGGAAACAAACCTTTCGGGAAAACCAACCTTGTGGGAAAACATACCTTGGGGGAAAACAAACCTTGTGGGAAAACAAACCTTGTGGAGAAACAAACCTAGTGGGAAAACAAACCTTGTGAGAAAACAATCCTTGTGGGAAAACAAACCTTGTGGGGAAACAAACCTTGCGGGAAAACCAACCTTGTGGGGAAATAAACCTTTCGGGAAAACCAACCTTGTGGGAAAACCAACCTTGTGGGGAAACAAACCTTTCGGGAAAACCAACCTTGTGGGAAAGCAAACCTTTCGGGAAAACCAACCTTGTGGGAAAACAAACCTTGTGGGAAAACAAACCTTGTGGGAAAACAAACCCTGCGGGAAAACCAACCTTGTGGGAAAACCCACCTTGTGGGGAAACAAACCTTTCGGGAAAACTAACCTTGTGGGAAAACAAACCCTGCGGGAAAACCAACCTTGTGGGAAAACAAACCCTGCGGGAAAACCAACCTTGTGGGAAAACCAACCTTGCGGGAAAGCGAACCTTTTGGGAAAACCAACACAGTGGGAAAAAAAACCTTGTGAGAAAACAATCCTTGTGGGAAAACAAACCTTGTGGGGAAACAAACCTTGTGGGAAAACAAACCTTGTGGGAAAACTAACCTTGTGGGAAAACAAACCTTGCGGGAAAACTAACCTTGTGGGAAAACAAACCCTGCGGGAAAACCAACTTTGTGGGAAAACCAACCTTGTGGGGAAAGAAACCTTTCGGGAAAACCAACCTTGTGGGAAAACAAACCTTGTGGGAAAACAAACCTTGTGGGAAAACAAACCTTATGGGGAAAGCAACCCTGCGGGAAAACCAACCTTGTTGGAAAACCAACCTTGTGGGAAAGCGAACCTTTTGGGAAAACCAACACAGTGGGAAAACAAACCTTGTGGGAAAACCAACCTTGCGGGAAAACCAACCTTGTGGGAAAACAAACCTTGTGGGAAAACAAACCTTGTGGGAAAACAAACCTTGTGGGAAAACAAACCTTATGGGAAAACAAACCTTGTGGGGAAACAAACCTTGTGGGAAAACCAACCTTGCGGAAAGCGAACCTTTTGGGAAAACCAACACAGTGGGAAAACAAACTTTGCGGGAAAACCAACCTTGCGGGAAAACCAACCTTGGGTGAAAACAAAGCTTGTGGGAAAACAAACCTTGTGGGAAAACCAACCTTGTGGGAAAAACAACCTAGTGGGAAAACAAACCTTGTTAGAAAACAAACCTTGTGGGTAAACCAACCTTATAGGGAAAGCAACCCTGCGGGAAAACCAACCTTGTGGGAAAACCAACCTTGTGGGAAAGCGAACCTTTTGGGAAAAACCAACACAGTATGAAAACAAACCTTGTGGGAAAACCAACCTTGCGGGAAAGCGAACCTTTTGGGAAAACCAACACAGTGGGAAAACAAACCTTGTGGGAAAACCAACCTTGCGGGAAAACCAACCTTGGGGGAAAACAAAGCTTGTGGGAAAACAAACCTTTTGGGAAAACAAACCTTGTGGGAAAACAAACCTTGTGGGAAAACAAACCTTGTGAGAAAACAAACCTTGTGGGAAAACCAACCTTATGGGGAAAGAAACCTTGTGGGGAAACAAACCTTTCGGGAAAACCAACCTTGTGGTAAAACAAACCTTGTTGTAAAACAAACCTTGTGGGAAAACCAACCTTGTGGGGAAACAAACCTTTCGGGAAAACCAACCTTGTGGGAAAGCAAACCTTTCGGGAAAACCAACCTTGTGGGAAAACAAACCTTGTGGGAAAACAAACCTTGTGGGAAAACAAACCCTGCGGGAAAACCAACCTTGTGGGAAAACCCACCTTGTGGGGAAACAAACCTTTCGGGAAAACTAACCTTGTGGGAAAACAAACCCTGCGGGAAAACCAATCTTGTGGGAAAACAAACCCTGCGGGAAAACCAACCTTGTGGGAAAACCAACCTTGCGGGAAAGCGAACCTTTTGGGAAAACCAACACAGTGGGAAAAAAAACCTTGTGAGAAAACAATCCTTGTGGGAAAACAAACCTTGTGGGGAAACAAACCTAGTGGGAAAACAAACCTTGTGGGAAAACTAACCTTGTGGGAAAACAAACCTTGCGGGAAAACTAACCTTGTGGGAAAACAAACCCTGCGGGAAAACCAACTTTGTGGGAAAACCAACCTTGTGGGGAAAGAAACCTTTCGGGAAAACCAACCTTGTGGGAAAACAAACCTTGTGGGAAAACAAACCTTGTGGGAAAACAAGCCTTATGGGGAAAGCAACCCTGGGGGAAAACCAACCTTGTTGGAAAACCAACCTTGTGGGAAAGCGAACCTTTTGGGAAAACCAACACAGTGGGAAAACAAACCTTCTGGGAAAACCAACCTTGCGGGAAAACCAACCTTGTGGGAAAACAAACCTTGTGGGAAAACAAACCTTGTGGGAAAACAAACCTTGTGGGAAAACAAACCTTATGGGAAAACAAACCTTGTGGGGAAACAAACCTTGTGGGAAAACCAACCTTGCGGAAAGCGAACCTTTTGGGAAAACCAACACAGTGGGAAAACAAACCTTGCGGGAAAACCAACCTTGCGGGAAAACCAACCTTGGGTGAAAACAAAGCTTGTGGGAAAACAAACCTTGTGGGAAAACCAACCTAGTGGGAAAAACAACATAGTGGGAAAACAAACCTTGTTAGAAAACAAACCTTGTGGGAAAACCAACCTTATGGGGAAAGCAACCCTGCGGGAAAACCAACCTTGTGGGAAAACCAACCTTGTGGGAAAGCGAACCTTTTGGGAAAAACCAACACAGTGGGAAAACAAACCTTGTGGGAAAACCAACCTTGCTGGAAAGCGAACCTTTTGGGAAAACCAACACAGTGGGAAAACAAAGCTTGTGGGAAAACAAACCTTTTGGAAAAACAAACCTTGTGGGAAAACAAACCTTGTGGGAAAACAAACCTTGTGAGAAAACAAACCTTGTGGGAAAACCAACCTTATGGGGAAAGAAACCTTGTGGGGAAACAAACCTTTCGGGAAAACCAACCTTGTGGTAAAACAAACCTTGTGGGAAAACAAACCTTGTGGGAAAACAAACCTTGTGGGAAAACAAACCTTATGGAAAAACAAACCTTGTGGGGAAACAAACCTTGTGGGAAAACCAACAACAACCTAATAGGAAAACAAACCTTGTGAGAAAACAAACCTTGTGGGAAAACCAACCTTATGAGGAAAGCAACCCTGCGGGAAAACCAACCTTGTGGGAAAACCAACCTTGTGGGAAAGCGAACCTTTTGGGAAAACCAACACAGTGGGAAAACAAACCTTGTGGGAAAACCAACCTTGCGGGAAAACCAACCTTGGGGGAAAACAAACCTTGTGGGAAAACAAACCTTGTGGGGAAACAAACCTAGTGGGAAAACAATCCTTGTGGGAAAACAAACCTTGTGGGGAAACAAACCTTGCGGGAAAACTAACCTTGTGGGAAAACAAACCCTGCGGGAAAACAAACCTTGTGGGAAAACCAACCTTGTGGGGAAACAAACCTTTCGGGAAAACCAACCTTGTGGGAAAACAAACCTTGTGGGAAAATAAACCTTGTGGGAAAACAAACCTTGTGGGAAAACAAACCTTGTGAGAAAACAAACCTTGTGGGGAAACAAACCTAGTGGGAAAACAAACCTTGTGAGAAAACAAACCTTGTGGGAAAACCAACCTTATGGGAAAACAAACCTAGTGGGAAAACAAACCTTGTGGGGAAACAAACCTTTCGGGAAAACCAACCTTGTGGGAAAACAAACCTTGTGGGAAAACCAACCTTGTGGGAAAGCGAACCTTTTGGGAAAACCAACACATCGGGAAAACAAACCTTGTGGGAAAACCAACCTTGCGGGAAAACCAACCTTGGGGGAAAACAAACCTTGTGGGAAAACAAACCTTGTGGGGAAACAAACCTAGTGGGAAAACAATCCTTGTGGGAAAACCAACCTTGCGGGAAAGCGAACCTTTTGGGAAAACCAACACAGTGGGAAAACAAACCTTGTGAGAAAACAATCCTTGTGGGAAAACAAACCTTGTGGGGAAACAAACCTTGTGGGGAAACAAACCTTGTGGGAAAACTAACCTTGTGGGAAAACAAACCTTGCGGGAAAACTAACCTTGTGGGAAAAAAAACCCTGCGGGAAAACCAACCTTGTGGGAAAACCAACCTCTTGGGGGAACAAACCTTTCGGGAAAACCAACCTTGTGGGAAAACAAACCTTGTGGGAAAACAAACCTTATGGGGAAAGCAACCCTGCGGGAAAACCAACCTTGTGGGAAAACCAACCTTGTGGGAAAGCGAACCTTTTGGGAAAACAAACACAGTGGGAAAACAAACCTTGTGAGAAAACCAACCTTGCGGGAAAACCAACCTTGTGGGAAAACAAACCTTGTGGGAAAACAAACCTTGTGGGAAAACAAACCTTGTGGGAAAACAAACCTTATGGGAAACAAACCTTGTGGGGAAAGAAACCTTGTGGGAAAACCAACCGTGCGGGAAAGCGAACCTTTTGGGAAAACCAACACAGTGGGAAAACAAACCTTGCGGGAAAACCAACCTTAAGGGAAAACAAACCTTGTGGGGAAACAAACCTTGTGGGAAAACCAACAACAACCTATTGGGAAAACAAACCTTGTGAGAAAACAAACCTTGTGGGAAAACCAACCTTATGGGGAAAGCAACCCTGCGGGAAAACCAACCTTGTGGGAAAACCAACCTTGTGGGAAAGCGAACCTTTTTGGGAAAACCAACACAGTGGGAAAACAAACCTTGTGGGAAAACCAACCTTGCGGTAATACCAACCTTGGGGGAAAAAAACCTTGTGGGAAAACAAACCTTGTGGGGAAACAAACCTAGTGGGAAAACAATCCTTGTGGGAAAACAAACCTTGTGGGGAAACAAACCTTGCGGGAAAACTAACCTTGTGGGAAAACAGACCCTGCGGGAAAACAAACTTTGTGGGAAAACCAACCTTGTGGGGAAACAAACCTTGTGGGAAAACAAACCTTGTGGGAAAACAAACCATGTGAGAAAACAAACCTTGTGGGGAAACAAACCTAGTGGGAAAACAAACCTTGTGAGAAAACAAACCTTGTGGGAAAACCAACCTTATGGGAAAACAAACCTAGTGGGAAAACAAACCTTGTGGGGAAACAAACCTTTCGGGAAAACCAACCTTGTGGGAAAACAAACCTTGTGGGAAAACCAACCTTGTGGGAAAGCGAACCTTTTGGGAAAACCAACACAGTGGGAAAACAAACCTTTTGGGAAAACAGACCCTGCGGGAAAACAAACCTTGTGGGAAAACCAACCTTGTGGGGAAACAAACCTTGTGGGAAAACAAACCTTGTGGGAAAACAAACCTTGTGAGAAAACAAACCTTGTGGGGAAACAAACCTAGTGGGAAAACAAACCTTGTGAGAAAACAAACCTTGTGGGAAAACCAACCTTATGGGAAAACAAACCTAGTGGGAAAACAAACCTTGTGGGGAAACAAACCTTTCGGGAAAACCAACCTTGTGGGAAAACAAACCTTGTGGGAAAACCAACCTTGTGGGAAAGCGAACCTTTTGGGAAAACCAACACAGTGGGAAAACAAACCTTTTGGGAAAACCAACCTTGCGGGAAAACCAACCTTGGGGGAAAACAAACCTTGTGGGAAAACAAACCTTGTGGGGAAACAAACCTTGTGGGAAAACCAACCTTATGGGGAAAGCAACCCTGCGGGAAAACCAACCTTGTGGGAAAACCAACCTTGTGGGAAAGCGAACCTTTTTGGGAAAACCAACACAGTGGGAAAACAAACCTTGTGGGAAAACCAACCTTGGGGGAAAAAAAACCTTGTGGGAAAACAAACCTTGTGGGGAAACAAACCTAGTGGGAAAACAATCCTTGTGGGAACACAAACCTTGTGGGGAAACAAACCTTGCGGGAAAACTAACCTTGTGGGAAAACAGACCCTGCGGGAAAACAAACCTTGTGGGAAAACCAACCTTGTGGGGAAACAAACCTTGTGGGAAAACAAACCTTGTGGGAAAACAAACCTTGTGAGAAAACAAACCTTGTGGGGAAACAAACCTAGTGGGAAAACAAACCTTGTGAGAAAACAAACCTTGTGGGAAAACCAACCTTATGGGAAAACAAACCTAGTGGGAAAACAAACCTTGTGGGGAAACAAACCTTTCGGGAAAACCAACCTTGTGGGAAAACAAACCTTGTGGGAAAACCAACCTTGTGGGAAAGCGAACCTTTTGGGAAAACCAACACAGTGGGAAAACAAACCTTTTGGGAAAACCAACCTTGCGGGAAAACCAACCTTGGGGGAAAACAAACCTTGTGGGAAAACAAACCTTGTGGGGAAACAAACCTAGTGGGAAAACAATCCTTGTGGGAAAACAAACCTTGCGGGAAAGCGAACCTTTTGGGAAAACCAACACAGTGGGAAAACATACCTTGTGAGAAAACAATCCTCGTGGGAAAACAAACCTTGTGGGGAAACAAACCTTTCGGGAAAACCAACCTTGTGGGAAAACATACCTTGGGGGAAAACAAACCTTGTGGGAAAACAAACCTTGTGGAGAAACAAACCTAGTGGGAAAACAAACCTTGTGAGAAAACAATCCTTGTGGGAAAACAAACCTTGTGGGGAAACAAACCTTGCGGGAAAACCAACCTTGTGGGGAAATAAACCTTTCGGGAAAACCAACCTTGTGGGAAAACCAACCTTGTGGGGAAACAAACCTTTCGGGAAAACCAACCTTGTGGGAAAGCAAACCTTTCGGGAAAACCAACCTTGTGGGAAAACAAACCTTGTGGGAAAACAAACCTTGTGGGAAAACAAACCCTGCGGGAAAACCAACCTTGTGGGAAAACCCACCTTGTGGGGAAACAAACCTTTCGGGAAAACTAACCTTGTGGGAAAACAAACCCTGCGGGAAAACCAACCTTGTGGGAAAACAAACCCTGCGGGAAAACCAACCTTGTGGGAAAACCAACCTTGCGGGAAAGCGAACCTTTTGGGAAAACCAACACAGTGGGAAAAAAAACCTTGTGAGAAAACAATCCTTGTGGGAAAACAAACCTTGTGGGGAAACAAACCTTGTGGGAAAACCAACCTTGTGGGAAAGCGAACCTTTTTGGGAAAACCAACACAGTGGGAAAACAAACCTTGTGGGAAAACCAACCTTGCGGGAAAACCAACCTTGGGGGAAAAAAAACCTTGTGGGAAAACAAACCTTGTGGGGAAACAAACCTAGTGGGAAAACAATCCTTGTGGGAAAACAAACCTTGTGGGGAAACAAACCTTGCGGGAAAACTAACCTTGTGGGAAAACAGACCCTGCGGGAAAACAAACCTTGTGGGAAAACCAACCTTGTGGGGAAACAAACCTTGTGGGAAAACAAACCTTGTGGGAAAACAAACCTTGTGAGAAAACAAACCTTGTGGGGAAACAAACCTAGTGGGAAAACAAACCTTGTGAGAAAACAAACCTTGTGGGAAAACCAACCTTATGGGAAAACAAACCTAGTGGGAAAACAAACCTTGTGGGGAAACAAACCTTTCGGGAAAACCAACCTTGTGGGAAAACAAACCTTGTGGGAAAACCAACCTTGTGGGAAAGCGAACCTTTTGGGAAAACCAACACAGTGGGAAAACAAACCTTTTGGGAAAACCAACCTTGCGGGAAAACCAACCTTGGGGGAAAACAAACCTTGTGGGAAAACAAACCTTGTGAGGAAACAAACCTAGTGGGAAAACAATCCTTGTGGGAAAACAAACCTTGCGGGAAAGCGAACCTTTTGGGAAAACCAACACAGTGGGAAAACATACCTTGTGAGAAAACAATCCTCGTGGGAAAACAAACCTTGTGGGGAAACAAACCTTTCGGGAAAACCAACCTTGTGGGAAAACATACCTTGGGGGAAAACCAACCTTGCGGGAAAACCAACCTTGTGGGAAAACAAACCTTGTGGGAAAACAAACCTTGTGGGAAAACAAAGCTTGTGGGAAAGCAACCCTGCGGGAAAACCAACCTTGTTGGAAAACCAACCTTGTGGGAAAGCGAACCTTTTGGGAAAACCAACACAGTGGGAAAACAAACCTTGGGGGAAAACCAACCTTGCGGGAAAACCAACCTTGTGGGAAAACAAACCTTGTGGGAAAACAAACCTTGTGGGAAAACAAAGCTTGTGGGAAAGCAACCCTGCGGGAAAACCAACCTTGTTGGAAAACAAACCTTGTGGGAAAGCGAACCTTTTGGGAAAACCAACACAGTGGGAAAACAAACCTTGTGGGAAAACCAACCTTGCGGGAAAACCAACCTTGTGGGAAAACAAACCTTGTGGGAAAACAAACCTTGTGGGAAAACAAAGCTTGTGGGAAAGCAACCCTGCGGGAAAACCAACCTTGTTGGAAAACCAACCTTGTGGGAAAGCGAACCTTTTGGGAAAACCAACACAGTGGGAAAACAAACCTTGTGGGAAAACCAACCTTGCGGGAAAACCAACCTTGTGGGAAAACAAACCTTGTGGGAAAACAAACCTTGTGGGAAAACAAACCTTGTGGGAAAACAAACCTTATGGGAAAACAAACCTTGTGGGGAAACAAACCTTGTGGGAAAACCAACCTTGCGGAAAGCGAACCTTTTGGGAAAACCAACACAGTGGGAAAACAAACCTTGCGGGAAAACCAACCTTGCGGGAAAACCAACCTTGGGTGAAAACAAAGCTTGTGGGAAAACAAACCTTGTGGGAAAACCAACCTAGTGGGAAAAACAACCTAGTGGGAAAACAAACCTTGTTAGAAAACAAACCTTGTGGGAAAACCAACCTTATGGGGAAAGCAACCCTGCGGGAAAACCAACCTTGTGGGAAAACCAACCTTGTGGGAAAGCGAACCTTTTGGGAAAAACCAACACAGTGGGAAAACAAACCTTGTGGGAAAACCAACCTTGCGGGAAAGCGAACCTTTTAGGAAAACCAACACAGTGGGAAAACAAACCTTGTGGGAAAACCAACCTTGCGGGAAAACCAACCTTGGGGGAAAACAAAGCTTGTGGGAAAACAAACCTTTTGGGAAAACAAACCTTGTGGGAAAACAAACCTTGTGGGAAAACAAACCTTGTGAGAAAACAAACCTTGTGGGAAAACCAACCTTATGGGGAAAGAAACCTTGTGGGGAAACAAACCTTTCGGGAAAACCAACCTTGTGGTAAAACAAACCTTGTGGTAAAACAAACCTTGTGGGAAAACCAACCTTGTGGGGAAACAAACCTTTCGGGAAAACCAACCTTGTGGGAAAGCAAACCTTTCGGGAAAACCAACCTTGTGGGAAAACAAACCTTGTGGGAAAACAAACCTTGTGGGAAAACAAACCCTGCGGGAAAACCAACCTTGTGGGAAAACCCACCTTGTGGGGAAACAAACCTTTCGGGAAAACTAACCTTGTGGGAATACAAACCCTGCGGGAAAACCAACCTTGTGGGAAAACAAACCCTGCGGGAAAACCAACCTTGTGGGAAAACCAACCTTGCGGGAAAGCGAACCTTTTGGGAAAACCAACACAGTGGGAAAAAAAACCTTGTGAGAAAACAATCCTTGTGGGAAAAAAAACCTTGTGGGGAAACAAACCTAGTGGGAAAACAAACCTTGTGGGAAAACTAACCTTGTGGGAAAACAAACCTTGCGGGAAAACTAACCTTGTGGGAAAACAAACCCTGCGGGAAAACCAACTTTGTGGGAAAACCAACCTTGTGGGGAAAGAAACCTTTCGGGAAAACCAACCTTGTGGGAAAACAAACTTTGTGGGAAAACAAACCTTGTGGGAAAACAAACCTTATGGGGAAAGCAACCCTGCGGGAAAACCAACCTTGGAAAACAATCCTTGTGGGAAAACAAACCTTGTGGGGAAACAAACCTTGTGGGAAAACAAACCTTGTGGGAAAACTAACCTTGTGGGAAAACAAACCTTGCGGGAAAACTAACCTTGTGGGAAAACAAACCCTGCGGGAAAACCAACTTTGTGGGAAAACCAACCTTGTGGGGAAAGAAACCTTTCGGGAAAACCAACCTTGTGGGAAAACAAACCTTGTGGGAAAACAAACCTTGTGGGAAAACAAACCTTATGGGGAAAGCAACCCTGCGGGAAAACCAACCTTGTTGGAAAACCAACCTTGTGGGAAAGCGAACCTTTTGGGAAAACCAACACAGTGGGAAAACAAACCTTGTGGGAAAACCAACCTTGCGGGAAAACCAACCTTGTGGGAAAACAAACCTTATGGGAAAACAAACCTTGTGGGGAAACAAACCTTGTGGGAAAACCAACCTTGCGGAAAGCGAACCTTTTGGGAAAACCAACACAGTGGGAAAACAAACCTTGCGGGAAAACCAACCTTGCGGGAAAACCAACCTTGGGTGAAAACAAAGCTTGTGGGAAAACAAACCTTGTGGGAAAACCAACCTAGTGGGAAAAACAACCTAGTGGGAAAACAAACCTTGTTAGAAAACAAACCTTGTGGGAAAACCAACCTTATGGGGAAAGCAACCCTGCGGGAAAACCAACCTTGTGGGAAAACCAACCTTGTGGGAAAGCGAACCTTTTGGGAAAAACCAACACAGTGGGAAAACAAACCTTGTGGGAAAACCAACCTTGCGGGAAAGCGAACCTTTTAGGAAAACCAACACAGTGGGAAAACAAACCTTGTGGGAAAACCAACCTTGCGGGAAAACCAACCTTGGGGGAAAACAAAGCTTGTGGGAAAACAAACCTTTTGGGAAAACAAACCTTGTGGGAAAACAAACCTTGTGGGAAAACAAACCTTGTGAGAAAACAAACCTTGTGGGAAAACCAACCTTATGGGGAAAGAAACCTTGTGGGGAAACAAACCTTTCGGGAAAACCAACCTTGTGGTAAAACAAACCTTGTGGTAAAACAAACCTTGTGGGAAAACCAACCTTGTGGGGAAACAAACCTTTCGGGAAAACCAACCTTGTGGGAAAGCAAACCTTTCGGGAAAACCAACCTTGTGGGAAAACAAACCTTGTGGGAAAACAAACCTTGTGGGAAAACAAACCCTGCGGGAAAACCAACCTTGTGGGAAAACCCACCTTGTGGGGAAACAAACCTTTCGGGAAAACTAACCTTGTGGGAATACAAACCCTGCGGGAAAACCAACCTTGTGGGAAAACAAACCCTGCGGGAAAACCAACCTTGTGGGAAAACCAACCTTGCGGGAAAGCGAACCTTTTGGGAAAACCAACACAGTGGGAAAAAAAACCTTGTGAGAAAACAATCCTTGTGGGAAAACAAACCTTGTGGGGAAACAAACCTAGTGGGAAAACAAACCTTGTGGGAAAACTAACCTTGTGGGAAAACAAACCTTGCGGGAAAACTAACCTTGTGGGAAAACAAACCCTGCGGGAAAACCAACTTTGTGGGAAAACCAACCTTGTGGGGAAAGAAACCTTTCGGGAAAACCAACCTTGTGGGAAAACAAACCTTGTGGGAAAACAAACCTTGTGGGAAAACAAACCTTATGGGGAAAGCAACCCTGCGGGAAAACCAACCTTGTTGGAAAACCAACCTTGTGGGAAAGCGAACCTTTTGGGAAAACCAACACAGTGGGAAAACAATCCTTGTGGGAAAACCAACCTTGCGGGAAAACCAACCTTGTGGGAAAACAAACCTTGTGGGAAAACAAACCTTGTGGGAAACCAACCCTTTGGGAAAACAAACCTTATTGGAAAACAAACCTTGTGGGGAAACAAACCTTGTGGGAAAACCAACCTTGCGGAAAGCGAACCTTTTGGGAAAACCAACACAGTGGGAAAACAAACCTTGCGGGAAAACCAACCTTGTGGGAAAACCAACCTCTTGGGGGAACAAACCTTTCGGGAAAACCAACCTAGTGGGAAAAACAACCTAGTGGGAAAACAAACCTTGTTAGAAAACAAACCTTGTGGGAAAACCAACCTTATGGGGAAAGCAACCCTGCGGGAAAACCAACCTTGTGGGAAAACCAACCTTGTGGGAAAGCGAACCTTTTGGGAAAAACCAACACAGTGGGAAAACAAACCTTGTGGGAAAACCAACCTTGCGGGAAAGCGAACCTTTTGGGAAAACCAACACAGTGGGAAAACAAACCTTGTGGGAAAACCAACCTTGCGGGAAAACCAACCTTGGGGGAAAACAAAGCTTGTGGGAAAACAAACCTTTTGGGAAAACAAACCTTGTGGGAAAACAAACCTTGTGGGAAAACAAACCTTGTGAGAAAACAAACCTTGTGGGAAAACCAACCTTATGGGGAAAGAAACCTTGTGGGGAAAAAAACCTTTCGGGAAAACCAACCTTGTGGTAAAACAAACCTTGTGGGAAAACAAACCTTGTGGGAAAACAAACCTTATGGAAAAACAAACCTTGTGGGGAAACAAACCTTGTGGGAAAACCAACAACAACCTATTAGGAAAACAAACCTTGTGAGAAAACAAACCTTGTGGGAAAACCAACCTTATGAGGAAAGCAACCCTGCGGGAAAACCAACCTTGTGGGAAAACCAACCTTGTGGGAAAGCGAACCTTTTGGGAAAACCAACACAGTGGGAAAACAAACCTTGTGGGAAAACCAACCTTGCGGGAAAACCAACCTTGGGGGAAAACAAACCTTGTGGGAAAACAAACCTTGTGGGGAAACAAACCTAGTGGGAAAACAATCCTTGTGGGAAAACAAACCTTGTGGGGAAACAAACCTTGCGGGAAAACTAACCTTGTGGGAAAACAAACCCTGCGGGAAAACAAACCTTGTGGGAAAACCAACCTTGTGGGGAAACAAACCTTTCGGGAAAACCAACCTTGTGGGAAAACAAACCTTGTGGGAAAATAAACCTTGTGGGAAAACAAACCTTGTGGGAAAACAAACCTTGTGTGAAAACAAACCTTGTGGGGAAACAAACCTAGTGGGAAAACAAACCTTGTGAGAAAACAAACCTTGTGGGAAAACCAACCTTATGGGAAAACAAACCTAGTGGGAAAACAAACCTTGTGGGCAAACAAACCTTTCGGGAAAACCAACCTTGTGGGAAAACAAACCTTGTGGGAAAACAAGCCTTGTGGGAAAGCGAACCTTTTGGGAAAACCAACACAGTGGGAAAACAAACCTTGTGGGAAAACCAACCTTGCAGGAAAACCAACCTTGGGGGAAAACAAACCTTGTGGGAAAACAAACCTTGTGGGGAAACAAACCTAGTGGGAAAACAATCCTTGTGGGAAAACCAACCTTGCGGGAAAGCGAACCTTTTGGGAAAACCAACACAGTGGGAAAACAAACCTTGTGAGAAAACAATCCTTGTGGGAAAACAAACCTTGTGGGGAAACAAACCTTGTGGGGAAACAAACCTTGTGGGAAAACTAACCTTGTGGGAAAACAAACCTTGCGGGAAAACTAACCTTGTGGGAAAACAAACCCTGCGGGAAAACCAACCTTGTGGGAAAACCAACCTCTTGGGGGAACAAACCTTTCGGGAAAACCAACCTTGTGGGAAAACAAACCTTGTGGGAAAACAAACCTTGTGGGAAAACAAACCTTATGGGGAAAGCAACCCTGCGGGAAAACCAACCTTGTGGGAAAACCAATCTTGTGGGAAAGCGAACCTTTTGGGAAAACAAACACAGTGGGAAAACAAACCTTGTGGGAAAACCAACCTTGCGGGAAAACCAACCTTGTGGGAAAACAAACCTTGTGGGAAAACAAGACTTGTGGGAAAACAAACCTTGTGGGAAAACAAACCTTATGGGAAAAAAACCTTGTGGGGAAAGAAACCTTGTGGGAAAACCAACCTTGCGGGAAAGCGAACCTTTTGGGAAAACCAACACAGTGGGAAAACAAACCTTGCGGGAAAACCAACCTTGCGGGAAAACCAACCTTGGGTGAAAACAAAGCTTGTGGGAAAACAAACCTTGTGGGAAAACCAACCTAGTGGGAAAAACAACCTAGTGGGAAAACAAACCTTGTGAGAAAACAAACCTTGTGGGAAAACCAACCTTATGGGGAAAGAAACCTTGTGGGGAAACAAACCTTTTGGGAAAACCAACCTTGTGGTAAAACAAACCTTGTGGGAAAACAAACCTTGTGGGAAAACAAACCTTGTGGGAAAAGAAACCTTATGGGAAAACAAACCTTGTGGGGAAACAAACCTTGTGGGAAAACCAACAACAACCTATTGGGAAAACAAACCTTGTGAGAAAACAAACCTTGTGGGAAAACCAACCTTATGGGGAAAGCAACCCTGCGGGAAAACCAACCTTGTGGGAAAACCAACCTTGTGGGAAAGCGAACCTTTTGGGAAAACCAACACAGTGGGAAAACAAACCTTGTGGGAAAACCAACCTTGCGGGAAAACAAACCTTGGGGGAAAACAAACCTTGTGGGAAAACAAACCTTGTGGGGAAACAAACCTAGTGGGAAAACAATCCTTGTGGGAAAACAAACCTTGTGGGGAAACAAACCTTGCGGGAAAACTAACCTTGTGGGAAAACAAACCTTGTGGGAAAACCAACCTTGCGGGAAAACCAACCTTGTGGGAAAACAAACCTTGTGGGAAAACAAACCTTGTGGGAAAACAAACCTTGTGGGAAAACAAACCTTATGGGAAAACAAACAAGGTTTTCCCACCTTGTGGGAAAACTAACCTTGTGGGAAAACAAACCTTTCGGGAAAACTAACCTTGTGGGAAAACAAACCTTTTGGGAAAACAAACCTTGTGGGAAAACAAACCTTGTGAGAAAACAAACCTTGTGGGAAAACCAACCTTATGGGGAAACAAACCCTGCGGGAAAACCAACCTTGTGGGAAAACCAACCTTGCGGGAAAGCGAACCTTTTGGGAAAACCAACACAGTGGGAAAACAAACCTTGTGAGAAAACAATCCTTGTGGGAAAACAAACCTTGTGGGGAAACAAACCTTGTGGGGAAACAAACCTTGTGGGAAAACTAACCTTGTTGGAAAACAAACCTTGCGGGAAAACTAACCTTGTGGGAAAACAAACCCTGCGGGAAAACCAACCTTGTGGGAAAACCAACCTTGTGGGGAAACAAACCTTTCGGGAAAACCAACCTTGTGGGAAAACAAACCTTGTGGGAAAACAAACCTAGTGGGAAAACAAACCTTGTGAGAAAACAAACCTTGTGGGAAAACCAACCTTATGGGAAAACAAACCTAGTGGGAAAACAAACCTTGTGGGGAAACAAACCTTTCGGGAAAACCAACCTTGTGGGAAAACAAACACAGTGGGAAATCAAAAAACCTTGTGGGGAAACAAACCTTTCGGGAAAACCAACCTTGTGGGAAAACAAACCTTGTGGGGAAACAAACCTAGTGGGAAAACAAACCTTGTGAGAAAACAAATCTTGTGGGAAAACCAACCTTATGGGAAAACAAACCTAGTGGGAAAACAAACCTTGTGGGGAAACAAACCTTTCGGGAAAACCAACCTTGTGGGAAAACAAACCTTGTGGGAAAACCAACCTTGTGGGAAAGCGAACCTTTTGGGAAAACCAACACAGTGGGAAAACAAACCTTGTGGGAAAACCAACCTTGCGGGAAAACCAACCTTGGGGGAAAACAAACCTTGTGGGAAAACAAACCTTGTGGGGAAACAAACCTAGTGGGAAAACAATCCTTGTGGGAAAACCAACCTTGCGGGAAAGCGAACCTTTTGGGAAAACCAACACAGTGGGAAAACAAACCTTGTGAGAAAACAATCCTTATGGGAAAACAAACCTTGTGGGGAAACAAACCTTGTGGGGAAACAAACCTTGTGGGAAAACTAACCTTGTGGGAAAACAAACCTTGCGGGAAAACTAACCTTGTGGGAAAACAAACCCTGCGGGAAAACCAACCTTGTGGGAAAACCAACCTCTTGGGGGAACAAACCTTTCGGGAAAACCAACCTTGTGGGAAAACAAACCTTGTGGGAAAACAAACCTTGTGGGAAAACAAACCTTATGGGGAAAGCAACCCTGCGGGAAAACCAACCTTGTGGGAAAACCAACCTTGTGGGAAAGCGAACCTTTTGGGAAAAAAACACAGTGGGAAAACCAACCTTGCGGGAAAACCAACCTTGTGGGAAAACAAACCTTGTGGGAAAACAACCCTTGTGGGAAAACAAACCTTTTGGGAAAACAAACCTTATGGGAAACAAACCTTGTGGGGAAAGAAACCTTGTGGGAAAACCAACCTTGCGGGAAAGCGAACCTTTTGGGAAAACCAACACAGTGGGAAAACAAACCTTGCGGGAAAACCAACCTTGCGGGAAAACCAACCTTGGGTGAAAACAAAGCTTGTGGGAAAACAAACCTTGTGGGAAAACCAACCTACTGGGAAAAACAACCTAGTGGGAAAACAAACCTTGTGAGAAAACAAACCTTGTGGGAAAACCAACCTTATGGGGAAAGCAACCCTGCGGGAAAACCAACCTTGTGGGAAAACCAACCTTGTGGGAAAGCGAACCTTTTGGGAAAAACCAACACAGTGGGAAAACAAACCTTGTGGGAAAACCAACCTTGCGGGAAAGCGAACCTTTTGGGAAAACCAACACAGTGAGAAAACAAACCTTGTGGGAAAACCAACCTTGCGGGAAAACCAACCTTGGGGGAAAACAAAGCTTGTGGGAAAACAAACCTTTTGGGAAAACAAACCTTGTGAGAAAACAAACCTTGTGGGAAAACCAACCTTATGGGGAAAGAAACCTTGTGGGGAAACAAACCTTGTGGGAAAACCAACCTTATGGGGAAAGAAACCTTGTGGGAAAACCAACCTTGCGGGAAAACCAACCTTGGGGGAAAACAAAGCTTGTGGGAAAACAAACCTTGTGGGAAAACAAACCTTGTGAGAAAACAAACCTTGTGGGAAAACCAACCTTATGGGGAAAGAAACCTTGTGGGGAAACAAACCTTTCGGGAAAACCAACCTTGTGGTAAAACAAACCTTGTGGGAAAACAAACCTTGTGGGAAAACAAACCTTGTGGGAAAAGAAACCTTATGGGAAAACAAACCTTGTGGGGAAACAAACCTTGTGGGAAAACCAACAACAACCTATTGGGAAAACAAACCTTGTGAGAAAACAAACCTTGTGGGAAAACCAACCTAATGGGGAAAGCAACCCTGCGGGAAAACCAACCTTGTGGGAAAACCAACCTTGTGGGAAAGCGAACCTTTTTTGAAAACCAACACAGTGGGAAAACAAACCTTGTGGTAAAACCAACCTTGCGGGAAAACCAACCTTGGGGGAAAACAAACCTTGTGGGAAAACAAACCTTTTGGGGAAACAAACCTAGTGGGAAAACAATCCTTGTGGGAAAACAAACCTTGTGGGGAAACAAACCTTGCGGGAAAACTAACCTTGTGGGAAAACAAACCTTGTGGGAAAACCAACCTTGCGGGAAAACCAACCTTGTGGGAAAACAAACCTTGTGGGAAAACAAACCTTGTGGGAAAACAAATCTTGTGGGAAAACAAACCTTATGGGAAAACAAACAAGGTTTTCCCACCTTGTGGGAAAACTAACCTTGTGGGAAAACAAACCTTGCGGGAAAACTAACCTTGTGGGAAAACAAACCTTGTGGGAAAACAAACCTTGTGGGAAAACAAACCTTGTGAGAAAACAAACCTTGTGGGAAAACCAACCTTATGGGGAAACAAACCCTGCGGGAAAACCAACCTTGTGGGAAAACCAACCTTGCGGGAAAGCGAACCTTTTGGGAAAACCAACACAGTGGGAAAACAAACCTTGTGAGAAAACAATCCTTGTGGGAAAACAAACCTTGTGGGGAAACAAACCTTGTGGGGAAACAAACCTTGTGGGAAAACTAACCTTGTGGGAAAACAAACCTTGCGGGAAAACTAACCTTGTGGGAAAACAAACCCTGCGGGAAAACAAACCTTGTGGGAAAACCAACCTTGTGGGGAAACAAACCTTTCGGGAAAACCAACCTTGTGGGAAAACAAACCTTGTGGGAAAACAAACCTTGTGGGAAAACAAACCTTATGGGGAAAGCAACCCTGCGGGAAAACCAACCTTGTGGGAAAACCAACCTTGTGGGAAAGCGAACCTTTTGGGAAAACCGACACAGTGGGAAAACAAACCTTGTGGGAAAACCAACCTTGCGGGAAAACAAACCTTGTGGGAAAACAAACCTTGTGGGAAAACAAACCTTATGGGAAAACAAACCTTGTGGGGAAACAAACCTTGTGGGAAAACCAACCTTGCGGGAAAGCGAACCTTTTGGGAAAACCAACACAGTGGGAAAACAAACCTTGTGGGAAAACCAACCTTGCGGGAAAACCAACCTTGGGGGAAAACAAAGCTTGTGGGAAAACAAACCTTGTGGGAAAACCAACCTAGTGGGAAAAACAACCTATTGGGAAAACAAACCTTGTGAGAAAACAAACGTAGTGGGAAAACCAACCTTATGGGGAAAGCAACCCTGCGGGAAAACCAACCTTGTGGGAAAGCGAACCTTTTGGGAAAACCAACACAGTGGGAAAACAAACCTTGTGGGAAAACCAACCTTGCGGGAAAGCGAACCTTTTGGGAAAACCAACACAGTGGGAAAATAAACCTTGTGGGAAAACCAACCTTGCGGGAAAACCCACCTTGGAGGAAAACAAAGCTTGTGGGAAAACAAAGCTTGTAGGAAAACAAACCTTTTGGGAAAACAAACCTTGTGGGAAAACAAACCTTGTGGGAAAACAAACCTTGTGAGAAAACAAACCTTGTGGGAAAACCAACCTTATGGGGAAAGAAACCTTGTGGGGAAACAAACCTTTCGGGAAAACCAACCTTGTGGTAAAACAAACCTTGTGGGAAAACAAACCTTGTGGGAAAACAAACCTTGTGGGAAAACAAACCTTATGGGAAAACAAACCTTGTGGGGAAACAAACCTTGTGGGAAAACCAACAACAACCTAGTGGGAAAACAAACCTTGTGAGAAAACAAACCTTGTGGGAAAACCAACCTTATGGGGAAAGCAACCCTGCGGGAAAACCAACCTTGTGGGAAAACCAACCTTGTGGGAAAGCGAACCTTTTGGGAAAACCAACACAGTGGGAAAACAAACCTTGTGGGAAAACCAACCTTGCGGGAAAACCAACCTTGGAGGAAAACAAACCTTGTGGGAAAACAAACCTTGTGGGGAAACAAACCTAGTGGGAAAACAATCCTTGTGGGAAAACCAACCTTGCGGGAAAGCGAACCTTTTGGGAAAACCAACACAGTGGGAAAACAAACCTTGTGGGAAAACCAACCTTGCGGAAAAGTGAACATTTTGGGAAAACCAACACAGTGGGAAAACAAACCTTATGGGGAAAGCAACCTTGCGGGAAAACCAACCTTTTGGGAAAACAAACCTTGTGGGAAAACCAACACAGTGGGAAAACAAACCTTGTGGGAAAACCAACCTTGCGGGAAAACCAACCTTATGGGGAAAGCAACTCTGCGGGAAAACCAACCTTGTGGGAAAACCAACCTTGTGTGAAAGCGAACCTTTTGGGAAAACCAACACAGTGGGAAAACAAACCTTGTGGGAAAACCAACCTTGCGGGAAAACCAACCTTGTGGGAAAACAAACCTTGTGGGAAAACAAACCTTGTGGGGAAACAAACCTAGTGGGAAAACAATCCTTGTGGGAAAACAAACCTTGTGGGGTAACAAACCTTGCGGGAAAACTAACCTTGTGGAAAAACAAACCCTGCGGGAAAACCAACCTTGTGGGAAAACCAACCTTGTGGGGAAACAAACCTTTCGGGAAAACCAACCTTGTGGGAAAACAAACCTTGTGGGAAAACAAACCTTGTGGGAAAACAAACCTTGTGAGAAAACAATCCTTGTGGGAAAACAAACCTTGTGGGAAAACCAACCTTGTGGGGAAACAAACCTTTCGGGAAAACCAACCTTGTGGGAAAACCAACCTTGTGGGGAAACAAACCTTTCGGGAAAACCAACCTTGTGGGAAAACAAACCTTGGGGGAAAACAAACCTTGTGGGAAAACAAACCTTGTGGGGAAACAAACCTAGTGGGAAAACAAACCTTGTGAGAAAACAATCCTTGTGGGAAAATAAACCTTGTGGGGAAACAAACCTTGCGGGAAAACCAACCTTGTGGGGAAACAAACCTTTCGGGAAAACCAACCTTGTGGGAAAACCAACCTTGTGGGGAAACAAACCTTTCGGGAAAACCAACCTTGTGGGAAAACAAACCTTTCGGGAAAACCAACCTTGTGGGAAAACAAACCTTGTGGGAAAACAAACCTTGTGGGAAAACAAACCCTGCGGGAAAACCAACCTTGTGGGAAAACCCACCTTGTGGGGAAACAAACCTTTCGGGAAAACTAACCTTGTGGGAAAACAAACCCTGCGGGAAAACCAACCTTGTGGGAAAACAAACCCTGCGGGAAAACCAACCTTGTGGGAAAACCAACCTTGCGGGAAAGCGAACCTTTTGGGAAAACCAACACAGTGGGACAACAAACCTTGTGAGAAAACAATCCTTGTGGGAAAACAAACCTTGTGGGGAAACAAACCTTGTGGGGAAACAAACCTTGTGGGAAAACTAACCTTGTGGGAAAACAAACCTTGCGGGAAAACTAACCTTGTGGGAAAACAAACCCTGCGGGAAAACAAACCTTGTGGGAAAACCAACCTTGTGGGGAAACAAACCTTTCGGGAAAACCAACCTTGTGGGAAAACAAACCTTGTGGGAAAACAAACCTTGTGGGAAAACAAACCTTATGGGGAAAGCAACCCTGCGGGAAAACCAACCTTGTGGGAAAATCAACCTTGTGGGAAAGCGAACCTTTTGGGAAAACCGACACAGTGGGAAAACAAACCTTGTGGGAAAACCAACCTTGCGGGAAAACAAACCTTGTGGGAAAACAAACCTTGTGGGAAAACAAACCTTATGGGAAAACAAACCTTGTGGGGAAACAAACCTTGTGGGAAAACCAACCTTGCGGGAAAGCGAACCTTTTGGGAAAACCAACACAGTGGGAAAACAAACCTTGTGGGAAAACCAACCTTGTGGGAAAACCAACCTTGGGGGAAAACAAACCTTGTGGGAAAACCAACCTAGTGGGAAAAACAACCTAGTGGGAAAACAAACCTTGTGAGAAAACAAACCTAGTGGGAAAACCAACCTTATGGGGAAAGCAACCCTGCGGGAAAACCAACCTTGTGGGAAAGCGAACCTTTTGGGAAAACCAACACAGTGGGAAAACAAACCTTGTGGGAAAACCAACCTTGCGGGAAAGCGAACCTTTTGGGAAAACCAACACAGTGGGAAAACAAACCTTGTGGGAAAACCAACCTTGCGGGAAAACCCACCTTGGAGGAAAACAAAGCTTGTGGGAAAACAAAGCTTGTAGGAAAACAAACCTTTTGGGAAAACAAACCTTGTGGGAAAACAAACCTTGTGGGAAAACAAACCTTGTGAGAAAACAAACCTTGTGGGAAAACCAACCTTATGGGGAAAGAAACCTTGTGGGGAAACAAACCTTTCGGGAAAACCAACCTTGTGGTAAAACAAACCTTGTGGGAAAACAAACCTTGTGGGAAAACAAACCTTGTGGGAAAACAAACCTTATGGGAAAACAAACCTTGTGGGGAAACAAACCTTGTGGGAAAACCAACAACAACCTAGTGGGAAAACAAACCTTGTGAGAAAACAAACCTTGTGGGAAAACCAACCTTATGGGGAAAGCAACCCTGCGGGAAAACCAACCTTGTGGGAAAACCAACCTTGTGGGAAAGCGAACCTTTTGGGAAAACCAACACAGTGGGAAAACAAACCTTGTGGGAAAACCAACCTTGCGGGAAAACCAACCTTGGAGGAAAACAAACCTTGTGGGAAAACAAACCTTGTGGGGAAACAAACCTAGTGGGAAAACAATCCTTGTGGGAAAACCAACCTTGCGGGAAAGCGAACCTTTTGGGAAAACCAACACAGTGGGAAAACAAACCTTGTGGGAAAACCAACCTTGCGGAAAAGTGAACATTTTGGGAAAACCAACACAGTGGGAAAACAAACCTTATGGGGAAAGCAACCTTGCGGGAAAACCAACCTTTTGGGAAAACAAACCTTGTGGGAAAACCAACACAGTGGGAAAACAAACCTTGTGGGAAAACCAACCTTGCGGGAAAACCAACCTTATGGGGAAAGCAACTCTGCGGGAAAACCAACCTTGTGGGAAAACCAACCTTGTGGGAAAGCGAACCTTTTGGGAAAACCAACACAGTGGGAAAACAAACCTTGTGGGAAAACCAACCTTGCGGGAAAACCAACCTTGTGGGAAAACAAACCTTGTGGGAAAACAAACCTTGTGGGGAAACAAACCTAGTGGGAAAACAATCCTTGTGGGAAAACAAACCTTGTGGGGTAACAAACCTTGCGGGAAAACTAACCTTGTGGAAAAACAAACCCTGCGGGAAAACCAACCTTGTGGGAAAACCAACCTTGTGGGGAAACAAACCTTTCGGGAAAACCAACCTTGTGGGAAAACAAACCTTGTGGGAAAACAAACCTTGTGGGAAAACAAACCTTGTGAGAAAACAATCCTTGTGGGAAAACAAACCTTGTGGGGAAACAAACCTTTCGGGAAAACCAACCTTGTGGGAAAACAAACCTTGTGGGAAAACAAACCTTGTGAGAAAACAATCCTTGTGGGAAAACAAACCTTGTGGGAAAACCAACCTTGTGGGGAAACAAACCTTTCGGGAAAACCAACCTTGTGGGAAAACCAACCTTGTGGGGAAACAAACCTTTCGGGAAAACCAACCTTGTGGGAAAACAAACCTTGGGGGAAAACAAACCTTGTGGGAAAACAAACCTTGTGGGGAAACAAACCTAGTGGGAAAACAAACCTTGTGAGAAAACAATCCTTGTGGGAAAATAAACCTTGTGGGGAAACAAACCTTGCGGGAAAACCAACCTTGTGGGGAAACAAACCTTTCGGGAAAACCAACCTTGTGGGAAAACCAACCTTGTGGGGAAACAAACCTTTCGGGAAAACCAACCTTGTGGGAAAACCAACCTTATGGGGAAAGAAACCTTGTGGGGAAACAAACCTTTCGGGAAAACCAACCTTGTGGTAAAACAAACCTTGTGGGAAAACAAACCTTGTGGGAAAACAAACCTTGTGGGAAAACAAACCTTATGGGAAAACAAACCTTGTGGGGAAACAAACCTTGTGGGAAAACCAACAACAACCTAGTGGGAAAACAAACCTTGTGAGAAAACAAACCTTGTGGGAAAACCAACCTTATGGGGAAAGCAACCCTGCGGGAAAACCAACCTTGTGGGAAAACCAACCTTGTGGGAAAGCGAACCTTTTGGGAAAACCAACACAGTGGGAAAACAAACCTTGTGGGAAAACCAACCTTGCGGGAAAACCAACCTTGGAGGAAAACAAACCTTGTGGGAAAACAAACCTTGTGGGGAAACAAACCTAGTGGGAAAACAATCCTTGTGGGAAAACCAACCTTGCGGGAAAGCGAACCTTTTGGGAAAACCAACACAGTGGGAAAACAAACCTTGTGGGAAAACCAACCTTGCGGAAAAGTGAACATTTTGGGAAAACCAACACAGTGGGAAAACAAACCTTATGGGGAAAGCAACCTTGCGGGAAAACCAACCTTTTGGGAAAACAAACCTTGTGGGAAAACCAACACAGTGGGAAAACAAACCTTGTGGGAAAACCAACCTTGCGGGAAAACCAACCTTATGGGGAAAGCAACTCTGCGGGAAAACCAACCTTGTGGGAAAACCAACCTTGTGGGAAAGCGAACCTTTTGGGAAAACCAACACAGTGGGAAAACAAACCTTGTGGGAAAACCAACCTTGCGGGAAAACCAACCTTGTGGGAAAACAAACCTTGTGGGAAAACAAACCTTGTGGGGAAACAAACCTAGTGGGAAAACAATCCTTGTGGGAAAACAAACCTTGTGGGGTAACAAACCTTGCGGGAAAACTAACCTTGTGGAAAAACAAACCCTGCGGGAAAACCAACCTTGTGGGAAAACCAACCTTGTGGGGAAACAAACCTTTCGGGAAAACCAACCTTGTGGGAAAACAAACCTTGTGGGAAAACAAACCTTGTGGGAAAACAAACCTTGTGAGAAAACAATCCTTGTGGGAAAACAAACCTTGTGGGAAAACCAACCTTGTGGGGAAACAAACCTTTCGGGAAAACCAACCTTGTGGGAAAACCAACCTTGTGGGGAAACAAACCTTTCGGGAAAACCAACCTTGTGGGAAAACAAACCTTGGGGGAAAACAAACCTTGTGGGAAAACAAACCTTGTGGGGAAACAAACCTAGTGGGAAAACAAACCTTGTGAGAAAACAATCCTTGTGGGAAAATAAACCTTGTGGGGAAACAAACCTTGCGGGAAAACCAACCTTGTGGGGAAACAAACCTTTCGGGAAAACCAACCTTGTGGGAAAACCAACCTTGTGGGGAAACAAACCTTTCGGGAAAACCAACCTTGTGGGAAAACAAACCTTTCGGGAAAACCAACCTTGTGGGAAAACAAACCTTGTGGGAAAACAAACCTTGTGGGAAAACAAACCCTGCGGGAAAACCAACCTTGTGGGAAAACCCACCTTGTGGGGAAACAAACCTTTCGGGAAAACTAACCTTGTGGGAAAACAAACCCTGCGGGAAAACCAACCTTGTGGGAAAACAAACCCTGCGGGAAAACCAACCTTGTGGGAAAACCAACCTTGCGGGAAAGCGAACCTTTTGGGAAAACCAACACAGTGGGACAACAAACCTTGTGAGAAAACAATCCTTGTGGGAAAACAAACCTTGTGGGGAAACAAACCTTGTGGGGAAACAAACCTTGTGGGAAAACTAACCTTGTGGGAAAACAAACCTTGCGGGAAAACTAACCTTGTGGGAAAACAAACCCTGCGGGAAAACCAACTTTGTGGGAAAACCAACCTTGTGGGGAAACAAACCTTTCGGGAAAACCAACCTTGTGGAAAAACAAACCTTGTGGGAAAACAAACCTTGTGGGAAAACAAACCTTATGGGGAAAGCAACCCTGCGGGAAAACCAACCTTGTGGGAAAACCAACCTTGTGGGAAAGCGAACCTTTTGGGAAAACCAACACAGTGGGAAAACAAACATTGTGGGAAAACCAACCTTGCGGGAAAACCAACCTTGTGGGAAAACAAACCTTGTGGGAAAACAAACCTTGTGGGAAAACAAACCTTGTGGGAAAACAAACCTTATGGGAAAACAAACCTTGTGGGGAAACAAATCTTGTGGGAAAACAAACCTTATGGGGAAAGCAACCCTGCGGGAAAACCAACCTTGTGGGAAAACCAACCTTGTGGGAAAGCGAACCTTTTGGGAAAACCAACACAGTGGGAAAACAAACATTGTGGGAAAACCAACCTTGCGGGAAAACCAACCTTGTGGGAAAACAAACCTTGTGGGAAAACAAACCTTGTGGGAAAACAAACCTTGTGGGAAAACAAACCTTATGGGAAAACAAACCTTGTGGGGAAACAAACCTTGTGGGAAAACCAACCTTGCGGGAAAACCAACCTTGGGTGAAAACAAAGCTTGTGGGAAAACAAACCTTGTGGGAAAACCAACCTAGTGGGAAAAACAACTTAGTGGGAAAACAAACCTTGTGAGAAAACAAACCTTGTGAGAAAACAAACCTTGTGGGAAAACCAACCTTATGGGGAAACAAACCTTGTGGGGAAACAAACCTTTCGGGAAAACCAACCTTGTGGTAAAACAAACCTTGTGGGAAAACAAACCTTGTGGGAAAACAAACCTTGTGGGAAAACAAACCTTATGGGAAAACAAACCTTGTGGGGAAACAAACCTTGTGGGAAAACCAACAACAACCTATTGGGAAAACAAACCTTGTGAGAAAACAAACCTTGTGGGAAAACCAACCTTATGGGGAAAGCAACCCTGCGGGAAAACCAACCTTGTGGGAAAACCAACCTTGCGGGAAAACCAACCTTGGGGGAAAACAAAGCTTGTGGGAAAACAAACCTTTTGGGAAAACAAACGTTGTGGGAAAACCAACCTTGCGGTAAAGCGAACCTTTTGGGAAAACCAACACAGTGGGAAAACAAACCTTGTGGGAAAACCAACCTTGCGGGAAAACCAACCTTGGGGGAAAACAAAGCTTGTGGGAAAACCAACCTTGCGGGAAAGCGAACCTTTTGGGAAAACCAACACAGTGGGAAAACAAACCTTGTGAGAAAACAAACCTTGTGGGGAAACAAGCCTTGTGGGAAAACAAACCTTGTGGGAAAACCAACAACAACCTATTGGGAAAACAAACCTTGTGAGAAAACAAACCTTGTGGGAAAACCAACCTTATGGGGAAAGCAACCCTGCGGGAAAACCAACCTTGTGGGAAAACCAACCTTGCGGGAAAACCAACCTTGGGGGAAAACAAAGCTTGTGGGAAAACAAACCTTTTGGGAAAACCAACGTTGTGGGAAAACCAACCTTGCGGGAAAGCGATCCTTTTGGGAAAACCAACACAGTGGGAAAACAAACCTTGTGGGAAAACCAACCTTGCGGGAAAACCAACCTTGGGGGAAAACAAAGCTTGTGGGAAAACAAACCTTTTGGGAAAACAAACGTTGTGGGAAAACAAACCTTGTGGGAAAACAAACCTTGTGAGAAAACAAACCTTGTGGGAAAACCAACCTTATGGGGAAACAAACCTTGTGGGGAAACAAACCTTTCGGGAAAACCAACCTTGTGGGAAAACAAACCTTGTGGGGAAACAAACCTTGTGGGAAAACCAACAACAACCTATTGGGAAAACAAACCTTGTGAGAAAACAAACCTTGTGGGAAAACCAACCTTATGGGGAAAGCAACCCTGCGGGAAAACCAACCTTGTGGGAAAACCAACCTTGTGGGAAAGCGAACCTTTTGGGAAAACCGACCTTGCGGGAAAACCAACCTTGGGGGAAAACAAACCTTGTGGGAAAACAAACCTTGTGGGGAAACAAACCTAGTGGGAAAACAATCCTTGTGGGAAAACAAACCTTGTGGGGAAACAAACCTTGCGGGAAAACTAGCCTTGTGGGAAATCAAACCCTGCGGGAAAACAAACCTTGCGGGAAAACCACCCTTTGTTGGAAACAAACCTTTCGGGAAAACCAACCTTCTGGGAAAACAAACCTTGTGGGAAAACAAACCTTGTGGGAAAACAAACCTTGTGGGAAAACCAACCTTGCGGGAAAACCAACCTTGGGGGAAAACAAACCTTGTGGGAAAACAAACCTTGTGGGGAAACAAACCTAGTGGGAAAACAATCCTTGTGGGAAAACAAACCTTGTGGGGAAACAAACCTTGCGGGAAAACTAACCTTGTGGGAAAACAAACCCTGCGGGAAAACAAACCTTGTGGGAAAACCACCCTTTGTGGGAAACAAACCTTTCGGGAAAACCAACCTTGTGGGAAAACAAACCTTGTGGGAAAACAAACCTTTCGGGAAAACCAACCTTGTGGGAAAACAAACCTTGTGGGGAAACAAACCTAGTGGGAAAACAAACCTTGTGACAAAACAAACCTTGTGGGAAAACCAACCTTATGGGAAAACAAACCTAGTGGGAAAACAAACCTTGTGGGGAAACAAACCTTTCGGGAAAACCAACCTTGTGGGAAAACAAACCTTGTGGGAAAACCAACCTTGTGGGAAAGCGAACGTTTTGGGAAAACCAACACAGTGGGAAAACAAACCTTGTGGGAAAACCACCCTTGCGGGAAAACCAACCTTGGGGGAAAACAAACCTTGTGGGAAAACAAACTTTGTGGGGAAACAAACCTAGTGGGAAAACAATCCTTGTGGGAAAACCAACCTTGCGGGAAAGCGAACCTTTTGGGAAAACCAATACAGTGGGAAAACAAACCTTGTGAGAAAACAATCCTTGTGGGAAAACAAACCTTGTGGGGAAACAAACCTTGTGGGGAAACAAACCTTGTGGGAAAACTAACCTTGTGGGAAAACAAACCTTGCGGGAAAACTAACCTTGTGGGAAAACAAACCCTGCGAAAAAACCAACCTTGTGGGAAAACCAACCTTGTGGGGAAACAAACCTTTCGGGAAAACCAACCTTGTGGGAAAACAAACCTTGTGGGAAAACAAACCTTGTGGGAAAACAAACCTTATGGGGAAAGCAACCTTGCGGGAAAACCGACCTTGTGGGAAAACAAACCTTGTGGGAAAACAAACCTTGTGGGAAAACAAACCTTGTGGGAAAACAAACCTTATGGGAAAACAAACCTTGTGGGGAAACAAACCTTGTGGGAAAACCAACCTTGCGGGAAAGCGAACCTTTTGGGAAAATGAACCTAGTGGGAAAAACAACTTAGTGGGAAAACAAACCTTGTGAGAAAACAAACCTTGTGGGAAAACCAAGCTTATGGGGAAAGCAACCCTGCGGGAAAACCAACCTTGTGGGAAAACCAACCTTGTGGGAAAGCGAACCTTTTTGGAAAAACCAACACAGTGGGAAAACAAACCTTGTGGGAAAACCAACCTTGCGGGAAAGCGAACCTTTTGGAAAAACCAACACAGTGGGAAAACAAACCTTGTGGGAAAACCAACCTTGCGGGAAAACCAACCTTGGGGGAAAACAAAGCTTGTGGGAAAACAAACCTTTTGGGAAAACAAACCTTGTGGGAAAACAAACCTTGTGGGAAAACAAACCTTGTGGGAAAACAAACCTTGTGAGGAAACAAACCTTGTGGGAAAACTAACCTTGTGGGAAAACAAACCTTGCGGGAAAACTAACCTTGTGGGAAAACAAACCCTGCGGGAAAACCAACCTTGTGGGAAAACCAACCTTGTGGGGAAACAAACCTTTCGGGAAAACAAACCTTGTGGGAAAACAAACCTTGTGGGAAAACAAACCTTGTGGGAAAACAAACCTTGTGGGAAAACAAACCTTGTGAGAAAACAAACCTTGTGGGGAAACAAACCTTGTGGGAAAACCAACCATGCGGGAAAGCGAACCTTTTGGGAAAACCAACCTAGTGGGAAAAACAACCTTGTGAGAAAACAAACCTTGTGGGAAAACCAACCTTGCGGGAAAACCAACCTTGGGAGAAAACAAAGCTTGTGGGAAAACAAACCTTGTGGGAAAACCCATCTAGGGAAAAACAACCTAGTGGGAAGACAAACCTTGTGAGAAAACAAACCTTGTGGGAAAACCAACCTTATGGGGAAAGCAACCCTGCGGGAAAAACCTTGTGGGAAAACCAACCTTGTGGGAAAGCGAACCTTTTGGGAAAACCAACACAGTGGGAAAACAAAGCTTGTGGGAAAACAAACCTTGTGGGAAAACCAACCTAGTGGGAAAAACAACCTAGTGGAAAAACCAACCTTGTGAGAAAACAAACCTTGTGGGAAAACCAACCTTATGGGGAAAGCAACCCTGCGGGAAACCAAACCTTGTGGGAAAACCAACCTTGTGGGAAAGCGAACCTTTTGGGAAAACCAACACAGTGGGAAAACAAACCTTGTGGGAAAACCAACCTTGCGGGAAAGCGAACCTTTTGGGAAAACCAACACAGTGGGAAAACAAACCTTGTGGGAAAACCAACCTTGCGGGAAAACCAACCTTGGGGGAAAACAAAGCTTGTGGGAAAACATACCTTGTGGGAAAACCAACCTAGTGGGAAAAACAACCTAGTGGGAAAACAAACCTTGTGAGAAAACAAACCTCGTGGGAAAACCAACCTTGCGGGAAAGCGAACCTTTTGGGAAAACCAACACAGTGGGAAAACAAACCTTGTGGGAAAACCAACCTTGCGGGAAAACCAACCTTGGGGGAAAACAAAGCTTGTGGGAAAACAAACCTTGTGGGAAAACCAACCTTGTGGGAAAACAAACCTTGTGGGAAAACAAACCTTGTGGGAAAACAAACCTTGTGGGAAAACAAACCTTATGGGAAAACAAACCTTGTGGGGAAACAAACCTTGTGGGAAAACCAACCTTGCGGGAAAGCGAACCTTTTGGGAAAACCAACACAGTGGGAAAACAAACCTTGTGGGAAAACCAACCTTGCGGGAAAACCAACCTTGGGTGAAAACAAAGCTTGTGGAAAAACAAACCTTGTGGGAAAACCAACCTAGTGGGAAAAACAACCTAGTGGGAAAACAAACCTTGTGAGAAAACAAACCTTGTGGGAAAACCAAGCTTATGGGGAAAGCAACCCTGCGGGAAAACCAACCTTGTGGGAAAACCAACCTTGTGGGAAAGCGAACCTTTTGGGAAAAACCAACACAGTGGGAAAACAAACCTTGTGGGAAAACCAACCTTGCAGGAAAGCGAACCTTTTGGGAAAACCAACACAGTTGGAAAACAAACCTTGTGGGAAAACCAACCTTGCGGGAAAACCAACCTTGGGGGAAAACAAAGCTTGTGGGAAAACAAACCTTTTGGGAAAACAAACCTTGTGGGAAAACAAACCTTGTGGGAAAACAAACCTTGTGGGGAAACAAACCTTGTGGGAAAACTAACCTTGTGGGAAAACAAACCTTGCGGGAAAACTAACCTTGTGGGAAAACAAACCCTGCGGGAAAACCAACCTTGTGGGAAAACCAACCTTGTGGGGAAACAAACCTTTCGGGAAAACAAACCTTGTGGGAAAACAAACCTTGTGGGAAAACAAACCTTGTGGGAAAACAAACCTTGTGGGAAAACAAACCTTGTGAAAAAACAAACCTTGTGGGGAAACAAACCTTGTGGGAAAACCAACCATGCGGGAAAGCGAACCTTTTGGGAAAACCAACCTAGTGGGAAAAACAACCTTGTGAGAAAACAAACCATGTGGGAAAACCAACCTTGCGGGAAAACCAACCTTGGGAGAAAACAAAGCTTGTGGGAAAACAAACCTTGTGGGAAAACCAACCTAGTGGGAAAAACAACCTAGTGGGAAGACAAACCTTGTGAGAAAACAAACCTTGTGGGAAAACCAACCTTATGGGTAAAGCAACCCTGCGGGAAAACCAACCTTGTGGGAAAACCAATCTTGTGGGAAAGCGAACCTTTTGGGAAAACCAACACAGTGGGAAAACAAACCTTGTGGGAAAACCAACCTTGCGGGGAAAGCGAAACTTTTGGGGAAAACCAACACAGTGGGAAAACAAACCTTGTGGGAAAACCAACCTTGCGGGAAAACCAACCTTGGGGGAAAACAAAGCTTGTGGGAAAACAAACCTTGTGGGAAAACCAACCTAGTGGGAAAAACAACCTAGTGGGAAAACAAATCTTGTGAGAAAACAAACCCTGCAGGAAAACCAACCTTGTGGGAAAACCAACCTTGTGGGGAAACGAACCTTTCGGGAAAACCAACCTTGTGGGAAAACAAACCTTGTGAGAAAACAATCCTTGTGGGAAAACAAACCTTGTGGGGAAACAAACCTTGTGGGGAAACAAACCTTGTGGGAAAACTAACCTTGTGGGGAAACAAACCTTGTGGGAAAACTAAACTTGTGGGAAAACAGACCTTGCGGGAAAACTAACCTTGTGGGAAAACAAACCCTGCGGGAAAACCAACCTTGTGGGAAAACCAACCTTGTGAGAAAACAAACCTTGTGGGGAAAAAACCTTGTGGGAAATCCAACCTTGCGGGGAAAGCGAACCTTTTGGGAAAACCAACACAGTGGGAAAACAAACCTTGTGGGAAAACCAACCTTGCGGGGAAAACAAACCTTGGGGGAAAACAAAGCTTGGGAAACAAACCTTTCTGGAAAACCAACCTTGTGGGAAAACAAACCTAGTGGGAAAAACAAACCTTGTGGGAAAACAAACCTTGTGGGAAAACAAACCTTATGGGAAAACAAACCTTGTGGGGAAACAAACCTTGTGGGAAAACCAACCTTGCGGGGGAAAGCGAACCTTTGGGGAAAACCAACACAGTGGGAAAACAAACCTTGTGGGAAAACCAACCTTGCGGGAAAACCAACCTTGGGGGAAAACAAAGCTTGTGGGAAAACAAACCTTGTGGGAAAACCAACCTTATGGGGAAAGCAACCCTGCGGGAAAACCAACCTTGTGGGAAAACCAACCTTGTGGGAAAGCGAACCTTTTGGGAAAACCAACACAGTGGGAAAACAAAACTTGTGGGAAAACCAACATTGCGGGGAAAGCGAACCTTTTGGGAAAACCAACACAGTGGGAAAACAAACCTTGTGGGAAAACCAACCTTGCGGGGAAAACCAACCTTGGGGGAAAACAAAGCTTGTGGGAAAACAAAGCTTGTGGGGAAAACAAACCTTGTGGGGAAACAAACCTAGTGGGGAAAACAAACCTTGTGAGAAAACAATCCTTGTGGGAAAACAACCTTGTGGGGAAACAAACCTTGCGGGAAAACTAACCTTGTGGGAAAACAAACCCTGCGGGAAAACCAACCTTGTGGGAAAACCAACCTTGTGGGGAAACAAACCTTTTGGGAAAACCAACCTTGTGGGAAAACAAACCTTGTGGGAAAACAAACCTTGTGTTAAAACAAACCTTGTGGGAAAACAAACCTTGTGAGAAAAACAAACCTTGTGGGGAAACAAACCTAGTGGGAAAACAAACCTTGTGAGAAAACAAACCTTGTGGGAAAACCAACCTTATGGGAAAACAAACCTAGTGGGAAAACAAACCTTGTGAGGAAACAAACCTTTCGGGAAAACCAACCTTGTGGGAAAACAAAACCTTGTGGGAAAAACAAACCTTGTGGGGAAAACCAACCTAGTGGGAAAACAAGCCTTGTGAGAAAACAAACCTTGTGGGAAAACCAACCTTATGGGGAAACAAACCCTGCGGGGAAAACCAACCTTGTGGGAAAACCAACCTTGCGGGAAAGCGAACCTTTTGGGAAAATGAACCTAGTGGGAAGAACAACCTAGTGGGAAAACAAACCTTGTGAGAAAACAAACCTTGTGGGAAAACCAAGCTTATGGGGAAAGCAACCCTGCGGGAAAACCAACCTTGTGGGAAAACCAACCTTGTGGGAAAGCGAACCTTTTTGGAAAAACCAACACAGTGGGAAAACAAACCTTGTGGGAAAACCAACCTTGCGGGAAAGCGAACCTTTTGGAAAAACCAACACAGTGGGAAAACAAACCTTGTGGGAAAAACCAACCTTGCGGGGAAAACCAACCTTGGGGGAAAACAAAGCTTGTGGGAAAACAAACCTTTTGGGAAAACAAACCTTGTGGGAAAACAAACCTTGTGGGAAAACAAACCTTGTGGGAAAACAAACCTTGTGAGGAAACAAACCTTGTGGGAAAACTAACCTTGTGGGAAAACAAACCTTGCGGGGAAAACTAACCTTGTGGGAAAACAAACCCTGCGGGAAAACCAACCTTGTGGGAAAACCAACCTTGTGGGGAAACAAACCTTTCGGGAAAACAAACCTTGTGGGAAAACAAACCTTGTGGGAAAACAAACCTTGTGGGAAAACAAACCTTGTGGGAAAACAAACCTTGTGAGAAAACAAACCTTGTGGGGAAACAAACCTTGTGGGAAAACCAACCATGCGGGAAAGCGAACCTTTTGGGGAAAACCAACCTAGTGGGAAAAACAACCTTGTGAGAAAACAAAACCTTGTGGGAAAACCAACCTTGCGGGAAAACCAACCTTGGGAGAAAACAAAGCTTGTGGGAAAACAAACCTTGTGGGAAAACCCATCTAGTGGGAAAAACAACCTAGTGGGAAGACAAACCTTGTGAGAAAACAAACCTTGTGGGAAAACCAACCTTATGGGGAAAGCAACCCTGCGGGAAAACCAACCTTGTGGGAAAACCAACCTTGTGGGGAAAGCGAACCTTTTGGGAAAACCAACACAGTGGGAAAACAAAGCTTGTGGGAAAACAAACCTTGTGGGAAAACCAACCTAGTGGGAAAAACAACCTAGTGGAAAAAACCAACCTTGGTGAGAAAACAAACCTTGTGGGAAAACCAACCTTATGGGGAAAGCAACCCTGCGGGAAACCAAACCTTGTGGGGAAAACAACCTTGGGGGAAAGCGAACCTTTTGGGAAAACCAACACAGTGGGAAAACAAACCTTGTGGGAAAACCAACCTTGCGGGAAAGCGAACCTTTTGGGGAGAAACCAACACAGTGGGAAAACAAACCTTGTGGGAAAACCAACCTTGCGGGAAAACCAACCTTGGGGGAAAACAAAGCTTGTGGGAAAACATACCTTGTGGGAAAACCAACCTAGTGGGAAAAACAACCTAGTGGGAAAACAAACCTTGTGAGAAAACAAACCTCGTGGGAAAACCAACCTTGCGGGAAAGCGAACCTTTTGGGAAAACCAACACAGTGGGAAAACAAACCTTGTGGGAAAACCAACCTTGCGGGGAAAACCAACCTTGGGGGAAAACAAAGCTTGTGGGAAAACAAACCTTGTGGGGAAAACCAACCTTGTGGGAAAACAAACCTTGTGGGGAAAACAAACCTTGTGGGAAAACAAACCTTGTGGGAAAACAAACCTTATGGGAAAACAAACCTTGTGGGGAAACAAACCTTGTGGGAAAACAACCTTGCGGGAAAGCGAACCTTTTGGGAAAACCAACACAGTGGGGAAAACAAACCTTGTGGGAAAACCAACCTTGCGGGAAAACCAACCTTGGGTGAAAACAAAGCTTGTGGAAAAACAAACCTTGTGGGAAAACCAACCTAGTGGGAAAAACAACCTAGTGGGAAAACAAACCTTGTGAGAAAACAAACCTTGTGGGAAAACCAAGCTTATGGGGAAAGCAACCCTGCGGGAAAACCAACCTTGTGGGAAAACCAACCTTGTGGGAAAGCGAACCTTTTGGGAAAAACCAACACAGTGGGAAAACAAACCTTGTGGGGAAAACCAACCTTGCAGGAAAGCGAACCTTTTGGGAAAACCAACACAGTTGGAAAACAAACCTTGTGGGAAAACCAACCTTGCGGGGAAAACCAACCTTGGGGGAAAACAAAGCTTGTGGGAAAACAAACCTTTTGGGAAAACAAACCTTGTGGGAAAACAAACCTTGTGGGAAAACAAACCTTGTGGGGAAACAAACCTTGTGGGAAAACTAACCTTGTGGGAAAACAAACCTTGCGGGAAAACTAACCTTGTGGGAAAACAAACCCTGCGGGAAAACCAACCTTGTGGGAAAACCAACCTTGTGGGGAAACAAACCTTTCGGGGAAAACAAACCTTGTGGGAAAACAAACCTTGTGGGAAAACAAACCTTGTGGGAAAACAAACCTTGTGGGAAAACAAACCTTGTGAAAAAACAAACCTTGTGGGGAAACAAACCTTGTGGGAAAACCAACCATGCGGGAAAGCGAACCTTTTGGGAAAACCAACCTAGTGGGAAAACAAACCTTGTGGGAAAACCAACCTTGCGGGGAAAACCAACCTTGGGGGAAAACAAAGCTTGTGGGGAAAACAAACCTTGTGGGAAAACCAACCTTATGGGGAAAGCAACCCTGCGGGAAAACCAACCTTGTGGGAAAACCAACCTTGTGGGAAAGCGAACCTTTTGGGAAAACCAACACAGTGGGAAAACAAAACTTGTGGGAAAACCAACATTGCGGGAAAGCGAACCTAGTGGGAAAAACAACCTAGTGGGAAGACAAACCTTGTGAGAAAAAAAAAAACTTTGTGGGAAAACCAACCTTATGGGTAAAGCAACCTAGTGGGAAGACAAACCTTGTGAGAAAACAAACCTTGTGGGGAAAACCAACCTTATGGGTAAAGCAACCCTGCGGGAAAACCAACCTTGTGGGAAAAACCAATCTTGTGGGAAAGCGAACCTTTTGGGAAAACCAACACAGTGGGAAAACAAACCCTGCGGGGAAAACCAACCTTGTGGGAAAACCAACCTTGTGGGGAAACAAACCTTTCGGGAAAACAAACCTTGTGGGAAAACAAACCTTGTGGGAAAACAAACCTTGTGGGAAAACAAACCTTGTGGGAAAACAAACCTTGTGAAAAAAACAAACCTTGTGGGGGAAACAAACCTTGTGGGAAAACCAACCATGCGGGAAAGCGAACCTTTTGGGAAAACCAACCTAGTGGGAAAACAAACCTTGTGGGAAAACCAACCTTGCGGGAAAACCAACCTTGGGGGAAAACAAAGCTTGTGGGAAAACAAACCTTGTGGGAAAACCAACCTTATGGGGAAAGCAACCCTGCGGGAAAACCAACCTTGTGGGAAAACCAACCTTGTGGGAAAGCGAACCTTTTGGGAAAACCAACACAGTGGGAAAACAAAACTTGTGGGAAAACCAACATTGCGGGAAAGCGAACCTAGTGGGAAAAACAACCTAGTGGGAAGACAAACCTTGTGAGAAAACAAACCTTGTGGGAAAACCAACCTAGTGGGAAAAACAACCTAGTGGGAAGACAAACCTTGTGAGAAAACAAACCTTGTGGGAAAACCAACCTTATGGGTAAAGCAACCCTGCGGGAAAACCAACCTTGTGGGAAAACCAATCTTGTGGGAAAGCGAACCTTTTGGGAAAACCAACACAGTGGGAAAACAAACCTTGTGGGAAAACCAACCTTGCGGGAAAGCGAAACTTTTGGGAAAACCAACACAGTGGGAAAACAAACCTTGTGGGAAAACCAACCTTGCGGGAAAACCAACCTTGGGGGAAAACAAAGCTTGTGGGAAAACAAACCTTGTGGGAAAACCAACCTAGTGGGAAAAACAACCTAGTGGGAAAACAAATCTTGTGAGAAAACAAACCCTGCAGGAAAACCAACCTTGTGGGAAAACCAACCTTGTGGGGAAACGAACCTTTCGGGAAAACCAACCTTGTGGGAAAACAAACCTTGTGAGAAAACAATCCTTGTGGGAAAACAAACCTTGTGGGGAAACAAACCTTGTGGGGAAACAAACCTTGTGGGAAAACTAACCTTGTGGGGAAACAAACCCTGCGGGAAAACCAACCTTGTGGGAAAACTAAACTTGTGGGAAAACAGACCTTGCGGGAAAACTAACCTTGTGGGAAAACAAACCCTGCGGGAAAACCAACCTTGTGGGAAAACCAACCTTGTGAGAAAACAAACCTTGTGGGGAAAAAACCTTGTGGGAAATCCAACCTTGCGGGAAAGCGAACCTTTTGGGAAAACCAACACAGTGGGAAAACAAACCTTGTGGGAAAACCAACCTTGCGGGAAAACAAACCTTGGGGGAAAACAAAGCTTGGGAAACAAACCTTTCTGGAAAACCAACCTTGTGGGAAAACAAACCTAGTGGGAAAACAAACCTTGTGGGAAAACAAACCTTGTGGGAAAACAAACCTTATGGGAAAACAAACCTTGTGGGGAAACAAACCTTGTGGGAAAACCAACCTTGCGGGAAAGCGAACCTTTTGGGAAAACCAACACAGTGGGAAAACAAACCTTGTGGGAAAACCAACCTTGCGGGAAAACCAACCTTGGGGGAAAACAAAGCTTGTGGGAAAACAAACCTTGTGGGAAAACCAACCTTATGGGGAAAGCAACCCTGCGGGAAAACCAACCTTGTGGGAAAACCAACCTTGTGGGAAAGCGAACCTTTTGGGAAAACCAACACAGTGGGAAAACAAAACTTGTGGGAAAACCAACATTGCGGGAAAGCGAACCTTTTGGGAAAACCAACACAGTGGGAAAACAAACCTTGTGGGAAAACCAACCTTGCGGGAAAACCAACCTTGGGGGAAAACAAAGCTTGTGGGAAAACAAAGCTTGTGGGAAAACAAACCTTGTGGGGAAACAAACCTAGTGGGAAAACAAACCTTGTGAGAAAACAATCCTTGTGGGAAAACAACCTTGTGGGGAAACAAACCTTGCGGGAAAACTAACCTTGTGGGAAAACAAACCCTGCGGGAAAACCAACCTTGTGGGAAAACCAACCTTGTGGGGAAACAAACCTTTTGGGAAAACCAACCTTGTGGGAAAACAAACCTTGTGGGAAAACAAACCTTGTGTTAAAACAAACCTTGTGGGAAAACAAACCTTGTGAGAAAACAAACCTTGTGGGGAAACAAACCTAGTGGGAAAACAAACCTTGTGAGAAAACAAACCTTGTGGGAAAACCAACCTTATGGGAAAACAAACCTAGTGGGAAAACAAACCTTGTGAGGAAACAAACCTTTCGGGAAAACCAACCTTGTGGGAAAACAAACCTTGTGGGAAAACAAACCTTGTGGGAAAACCAACCTAGTGGGAAAACAAGCCTTGTGAGAAAACAAACCTTGTGGGAAAACCAACCTTATGGGGAAACAAACCCTGCGGGAAAACCAACCTCGTGGGAAAACCAACCTTGCGGGAAAGCGAACCTTTTGGGAAAACCAACACAGTGGGAAAACATACCTGGTGAGAAAACAATCCTTATGGGAAAACAAACCTTGTGGGGAAACAAACCTTGTGGGGAAACAAACCTTGTGGGAAAACTAACCTTGTGGGAAAACCAACCTTGTGGGGAAACAAAGCTTTCGGGAAAACCAACCTTGTGGGAAAACAAACCTTGTGGGAAAACAAACCTTGTGGGAAAACAAACCTTGTGGGAAAACAAACCTTTTGAGAAAACAAACCTTGTGGGGAAAGAAACCCTGCGGGAAGACCAACCTTGGGGGAAAACAAACCTTGTGGGAAAACAAACCTAGTGGGAAAAACAACCTAGTGGGAAAACAAACCTTGTGAGAAAGCAAACCTTGTGGGAAAACCAACCTTATGGGGAAAGAAACCCTGCGGGAAAACCAACCTTGTGGGAAAACCAACCTTGTGGGAAAACAAACCTTGTGAGAAAACAAACCTTGTGGGGAAACAAACCTAGTGGGAAAACAAACCTTGTGAGAAAACAAATCTTGTGGGGAAACAAACCTAGTGGGAAAACAATCCTTGTGGGAAAACAAACCTTGTGGCGAAACAAACCTTGTGGGGAAACAAACCTTGTGGGAAAACTAACCTTGTGGGAAAACAGACCTTGCGGGAAAACTAACCTTGTAGGAAAACAAACCCTGCGGGAAAACCAACCTTGTGGGAAAACCAACCTTGTGGGGAAACAAACCTTTCGGGAAAACCAACCTTGTGGGAAAACAAACCTTGTGGGAAAACAAACCTTGTGAGAAAACAAACCTTGTGGGGAAACAAACCTAGTGGGAAAACAAACCTTGTGAGAAAACAAACCTTGTGGGGAAACAAACCTTTCGGGAAAACCAACCTTGTGAGAAAACAAACCTTGTGGGAAAACAAACCTTGTGGGAAAACAAATCTTGTGGGAAAACAAACCTTGTGAGAAAACAAACCTTGTGGGGAAACAAACCTAGTGGGAAAACAAACCTTGTGGGAAAACAAACCTTGTGGGAAAACCAACCTTATGGGAAAACAAACCTAGTGGGAAAACAAACCTTGTGGGGAAACAAACCTTTCGGGAAAACCAACCTTGTGGGAAAACAAACCTTGTGGGAAAACAAACCTTGTGAGAAAACAAACCTTGTGGGGAAACAAACCTTTCCGGAAAACCAACCTTGTGGGAAAACAAACCTTGTGGGAAAACAAACCTTGTGGGAAAACAAATCTTGTGGGAAAACAAACCTTGTGAGAAAACAAACCTTGTGGGGAAACAAACCTAGTGGGAAAACAAACCTTGTGGGAAAACAAACCTTGTGGGAAAACCAACCTTATGGGAAAACAAACCTAGTGGGAAAACAAACCTTGTGGGGAAACAAACCTTTCGGGAAAACCAACCTTGTGGGAAAACAAACCTTGTGGGAAAACAAACCTTGTGGGAAAACAAACCTTGTGGGAAAACAAACCTTGTGGGAAAACAAATCTTATTGGAAAACAAACCTTGTGGGGAAACAAGCCTTGTGGGAAAACCAACCTTGCGGGAAAGCGAACCTTTTGGGAAAACCAACACAGTGGGAAAACAAACCTTGTGGGAAAACCAACCTTGCGGGAAAACCAACCTTGGGGGAAAACAAAGCTTGTGGGAAAACAAACCTTGTGGGAAAACCAACCTAGTGGGAAAAACAACCTAGTGGGAAAACAAACCTTGTGAGAAAACAAACCTTGTGGGAAAACCAACCTTATGGGGAAACAAACCCTGCGGGAAAACCAACCTTGTGGGAAAACCAACCTTGCGGGAAAGCGAACCTTTTGGGAAAACCAACACAGTGGGAAAACATACCTGGTGAGAAAACAATCCTTGTGGGAAAACAAACCTTGTGGGGAAACAAACCTTGTGGGAAAACTAACCTTGTGGGAAAACAGACCTTGCGGGAAAACTAACCTTGTGGGAAAACAAACCCTGCGGGAAAACCAAACTTGTGGGAAAACCAACCTTGTGGGGAAACAAAGCTTTCGGGAAAACCAACCTTGTGGGAAAACAAACCTTGTGGGAAAACAAACCTTGTGGGAAAACAAACCTTGTGGGAAAACAAACCTTTTGAGAAAACAAACCTTGTGGGGAAAGAAACCCTGCGGGAAGACCAACCTTGGGGGAAAACAAACCTTGTGGGAAAACAAACCTAGTGGGAAAAACAACCTAGTGGGAAAACAAACCTTGTGAGAAAGCAAACCTTGTGGGAAAACCAACCTTATGGGGAAAGAAACCCTGCGGGAAAACCAACCTTGTGGGAAAACCAACCTTGTGGGAAAACAAACCTTGTGAGAAAACAAACCTTGTGGGGAAACAAACCTAGTGGGAAAACAAACCTTGTGAGAAAACAAATCTTGTGGGGAAACAAACCTAGTGGGAAAACAATCCTTGTGGGAAAACAAACCTTGTGGCGAAACAAACCTTGTGGGGAAACAAACCTTGTGGGAAAACTAACCTTGTGGGAAAACAGACCTTGCGGGAAAACTAACCTTGTAGGAAAACAAACCCTGCGGGAAAACCAACCTTGTGGGAAAACCAACCTTGTGGGGAAACAAACCTTTCGGGAAAACCAACCTTGTGGGAAAACAAACCTTGTGGGAAAACAAACCTTGTGAGAAAACAAACCTTGTGGGGAAACAAACCTAGTGGGAAAACAAACCTTGTGAGAAAACAAACCTTGTGGGGAAACAAACCTTTCGGGAAAACCAACCTTGTGGGAAAACAAACCTTGTGGGAAAACAAACCTTGTGGGAAAACAAATCTTGTGGGAAAACAAACCTTGTGAGAAAACAAACCTTGTGGGGAAACAAACCTAGTGGGAAAACAAACCTTGTGGGAAAACAAACCTTGTGGGAAAACCAACCTTATGGGAAAACAAACCTAGTGGGAAAACAAACCTTGTGGGGAAACAAACCTTTCGGGAAAACCAACCTTGTGGGAAAACAAACCTTGTGGGAAAACAAACCTTGTGGGAAAACAAACCTTGTGGGAAAACAAACCTTATGGGAAAACAAATCTTATTGGAAAACAAACCTTGTGGGGAAACAAACCTTGTGGGAAAACCAACCTTGCGGGAAAGCGAACCTTTTGGGAAAACCAACACAGTGGGAAAACAAACCTTGTGGGAAAACCAACCTTGCGGGAAAACCAACCTTGGGGGAAAACAAAGCTTGTGGGAAAACAAACCTTGTGAGAAAACAAACCTTGTGGGGAAACAAACCTAGTGGGAAAACAAACCTTGTGAGAAAACAAACCTTGTGGGGAAACAAACCTAGTGGGAAAACAATCCTTGTGGGAAAACAAACCTTGTGGCGAAACAAACCTTGTGGGGAAACAAACCTTGTGGGAAAACTAACCTTGTGGGAAAACAGACCTTGCGGGAAAACTAACCTTGTAGGAAAACAAACCCTGCGGGAAAACCAACCTTGTGGGAAAACCAACCTTGTGGGGAAACAAACCTTTCGGGAAAACCAACCTTGTGGGAAAACAAACCTTGTGGGAAAACAAACCTTGTGAGAAAACAAACCTTGTGGGGAAACAAACCTAGTGGGATAACAAACCTTGTGAGAAAACAAACCTTGTGGGGAAACAAACCTTTCGGGAAAACCAACCTTGTGGGAAAACAAACCTTGTGGGAAAACAAACCTTGTGGGAAAACAAATCTTGTGGGAAAACAAACCTTGTGGGAAAACAAACCTTGTGGGGAAACAAACCTTTCGGGAAAACCAACCTTGTGGGAAAACAAACCTTGTGGGAAACAAACCTTGTGGGAAAACAAACCTTGTGGGAAAACAAACCTTGTGGGAAAACAAATCTTATTGGAAAACAAACCTTGTGGGGAAACAAACCTTGTGGGAAAACCAACCTTGCGGGAAAGCGAACCTTTTGGGAAAACCAACACAGTGGGAAAACAAACCTTGTGGGAAAACCAACCTTGCGGGAAAACCAACCTTGGGGGAAAACAAAGCTTGTGGGAAAACAAACCTTGTGGGAAAACCAACCTAGTGGGAAAAACAACCTAGTGGGAAAACAAACCATGTGAGAAAACAAACCTTGTGATAAAACCAACCTTATGGGGAATGCAACCCTGCGGGAAAACCAACCTTGTGGGAAAACCAACCTTGTGGGAAAGCGAACCTTTTGGGAAAACCAACACAGTGGGAAAAAAAACCTTGTGGGAAAACCAACCTTGTGGGGAAACAAACCTTTCGGGAAAACTAACCTTGTGGGAAAACAAACCCTGCGGGAAAACCAACCTTGTGGGAAAACAAACCTTGTGGGAAAACAAACCTTGTGGGAAAACAAACCTTGTGAGAAAACAAACCTTGCGGGAAAACTAACCTTGTGGGAAAACAAACCTTGTGGGAAAACAAACCTTTTGAGAAAACAAACCTTGTGGGGAAAGAAACCCTGCGGGAAGACCAACCTTGGGGGAAAACAAACCTTGTGGGAAAACAAACCTAGTGGGAAAAACAACCTAGTGGGAAAACAAACCTTGTGAGAAAGCAAACCTTGTGGGAAAACCAACCTTATGGGGAAAGAAACCCTGCGGGAAAACCAACCTTGTGGGAAAACCAACCTTGTGGGAAAACAAACCTTGTGAGAAAACAAACCTTGTGGGGAAACAAACCTAGTGGGAAAACAAACCTTGTGAGAAAACAAATCTTGTGGGGAAACAAACCTAGTGGGAAAACAATCCTTGTGGGAAAACAAACCTTGTGGCGAAACAAACCTTGTGGGGAAACAAACCTTGTGGGAAAACTAACCTTGTGGGAAAACAGACCTTGCGGGAAAACTAACCTTGTAGGAAAACAAACCCTGCGGGAAAACCAACCTTGTGGGAAAACCAACCTTGTGGGGAAACAAACCTTTCGGGAAAACCAACCTTGTGGGAAAACAAACCTTGTGGGAAAACAAACCTTGTGAGAAAACAAACCTTGTGGGGAAACAAACCTAGTGGGAAAACAAACCTTGTGAGAAAACAAACCTTGTGGGGAAACAAACCTTTCGGGAAAACCAACCTTGTGGGAAAACAAACCTTGTGGGAAAACAAACCTTGTGGGAAAACAAATCTTGTGGGAAAACAAACCTTGTGAGAAAACAAACCTTGTGGGGAAACAAACCTAGTGGGAAAACAAACCTTGTGGGAAAACAAACCTTGTGGGAAAACCAACCTTATGGGAAAACAAACCTAGTGGGAAAACAAACCTTGTGGGGAAACAAACCTTTCGGGAAAACCAACCTTGTGGGAAAACAAACCTTGTGGGAAAACAAACCTTGTGGGAAAACAAACCTTGTGGGAAAACAAACCTTATGGGAAAACAAATCTTATTGGAAAACAAACCTTGTGGGGAAACAAACCTTGTGGGAAAACCAACCTTGCGGGAAAGCGAACCTTTTGGGAAAACCAACACAGTGGGAAAACAAACCTTGTGGGAAAACCAACCTTGCGGGAAAACCAACCTTGGGGGAAAACAAAGCTTGTGGGAAAACAAACCTTGTGAGAAAACAAACCTTGTGGGGAAACAAACCTAGTGGGAAAACAAACCTTGTGAGAAAACAAACCTTGTGGGGAAACAAACCTAGTGGGAAAACAATCCTTGTGGGAAAACAAACCTTGTGGCGAAACAAACCTTGTGGGGAAACAAACCTTGTGGGAAAACTAACCTTGTGGGAAAACAGACCTTGCGGGAAAACTAACCTTGTAGGAAAACAAACCCTGCGGGAAAACCAACCTTGTGGGAAAACCAACCTTGTGGGGAAACAAACCTTTCGGGAAAACCAACCTTGTGGGAAAACAAACCTTGTGGGAAAACAAACCTTGTGAGAAAACAAACCTTGTGGGGAAACAAACCTAGTGGGATAACAAACCTTGTGAGAAAACAAACCTTGTGGGGAAACAAACCTTTCGGGAAAACCAACCTTGTGGGAAAACAAACCTTGTGGGAAAACAAACCTTGTGGGAAAACAAATCTTGTGGGAAAACAAACCTTGTGAGAAAACAAACCTTGTGGGGAAACAAACCTAGTGGGAAAACAAACCTTATGGGAAAACAAGCCTAGTGGGAAAACAAACCTTGTGGGGAAACAAACCTTTCGGGAAAACCAACCTTGTGGGAAAACAAACCTTGTGGGAAAACAAACCTTGTGGGAAAACAAACCTTGTGGGAAAACAAACCTTGTGGGAAAACAAATCTTATTGGAAAACAAACCTTGTGGGGAAACAAACCTTGTGGGAAAACCAACCTTGCGGGAAAGCGAACCTTTTGGGAAAACCAACACAGTGGGAAAACAAACCTTGTGGGAAAACCAACCTTGCGGGAAAACCAACCTTGGGGGAAAACAAAGCTTGTGGGAAAACAAACCTTGTGGGAAAACCAACCTAGTGGGAAAAACAACCTAGTGGGAAAACAAACCATGTGAGAAAACAAACCTTGTGATAAAACCAACCTTATGGGGAATGCAACCCTGCGGGAAAACCAACCTTGTGGGAAAACCAACCTTGTGGGAAAGCGAACCTTTTGGGAAAACCAACACAGTGGGAAAAAAAACCTTGTGGGAAAACCAACCTTGTGGGGAAACAAACCTTTCGGGAAAACTAACCTTGTGGGAAAACAAACCCTGCGGGAAAACCAACCTTGTGGGAAAACAAACCTTGTGGGAAAACAAACCTTGTGGGAAAACAAACCTTGTGAGAAAACAAACCTTGCGGGAAAACTAACCTTGTGGGAAAACAAACCTTGTGGGGAAACAAACCTTTCGGGAAAACCAACCTTGTGGGAAAACAAACCTTGTGGGATAACAAACCTTGTGGGAAAACAAACCTTATGGGGAAAGCAACCCTGCGGGAAAACCAACTTTGTGGGAAAACCAACCTTGTGGGAAAGCGAACCTTTTGGGAAAACCAACACAGTCGGAAAACAAACCTTGTGGGAAAACCAACCTTGCGGGAAAACCAACCTTGTGGGAAAACAAACCTTGTGGGAAAACAAACCTTGTGGGAAAACAAACCTTGTGGGAAAACAAACCTTATGGGAAAACAAACCTTGTGGGGAAACAAACCTTGTGGGAAAACCAACCTTGCGGGAAAGCGAACCTTTTGGGAAAACCAACACAGTGGGAAAACAAACCTTGTGGGAAAACCAACCTTCAGGGAAAACCATCCTTGGGGGAAAACAAAGCTTGTGGGAAAACAAACCTTGTGGGAAAACCAACCTAGTGGGGAAACAAACCTAGTGGGAAAACAAACCTTGTGAGAAAACAAATCTTGTGGGGAAACAAACCTAGTGGGAAAACAATCCTTGTGGGAAAACAAACCTTGTGGCGAAACAAACCTTGTGGGGAAACAAACCTTGTGGGAAAACTAACCTTGTGGGAAAACAGACCTTGCGGGAAAACTAACCTTGTAGGAAAACAAACCCTGCGGGAAAACCAACCTTGTGGGAAAACCAGTGATGTCGACAAGACCAAAACGTCAAGACCAAGGCCAAGACCAAGATTTTTGCACCGGAATTAAGACCGAGACCAAGATTTTAGCCCTGGTATTGAGACCAAGACCAAGAATTCAGCTCTGGTCTTAAGACCAAGACCAAGACAGTCTATTTTACTAGATTGAGTGAGGAATCAGTTTTCTAGCCTAACTACGGGAAATTAATGAAAAGCAAGCTGAATATTTCTATATCTCTATTGCATTTTAAATAAACCAATGCTGCCAATAATTTCTGGAACATCCTTCCTCTGTGCGGTCGCAGAAAAAGTCCACTGTGGCTGAACACGCGCTCCACTGGTGCTGAAGTTGCTGGAACGCAGAAAGCCTTCTCGTATAAGGGATTTAGGCGCGAAAAGGCAGGATGTTCTTTCAGTCTCTTCCAGGGGTCATCAGATGAAATGAATGACGCGAGAACTTCTAGGGCTGCAAGAACTGATGACCGCATAGACTGCGTCTGAGCGGTGGTCGAATCTGTAGTCAGTAATAACTGTACATACTGCATGCTTACCTTACAAAAGTAGAAGAAACCCCTTTACTGTCAGTGCTCTTTTCGTTGCAGAACTTACAAACAGCGGACCACTTCCGAGTTTTTTTCACAAAGCTGAAAGTTGGTAAACGCATACTTCACTACTAGAGGTTCCTTGGTAGCCATTATTTTGTTACTGAAGAAACTTACCTCAAGCCTTTGCTTATATAGCACTGATCGCTATGAATAGCCCCTATAAATAATAATTTGATCCGCTAATCTCTTGACCTCCAAAATGTGGTCCTGATGATGCAATCCGATACTAACCTTTTCCTGCTTTGCAACGTTTGGGTTTCGAAATTAATCCTGCTGTAATTAGGGTCTTGAAGACCAGGCTAGGTCTTGACGACCGGAAGCTCAAGAACAACACCAAGACCAAGAATTTGCCACTGGTCTTAAGACCAAGACCAAGATTGTTGGCATCGGTCTTGAGACTGGTCTTAAGACCAAGACCAAGATTCAAGACTACATCTCTGGGGAAAACCAACCTTGTGGGGAAACAAACCTTTCGGGAAAACCAACCTTGTGGGAAAACAAACCTTGTGGGAAAACAAACCTTGTGAGAAAACAAACCTTGTGGGGAAACAAACCTAGTGGGATAACAAACCTTGTGAGAAAACAAACCTTGTGGGGAAACAAACCTTTCGGGAAAACCAACCTTGTGGGAAAACAAACCTTGTGGGAAAACAAACCTTGTGGGAAAACAAATCTTGTGGGAAAACAAACCTTGTGAGAAAACAAACCTTGTGGGGAAACAAACCTAGTGGGAAAACAAACCTTATGGGAAAACAAGCCTAGTGGGAAAACAAACCTTGTGGGGAAACAAACCTTTCGGGAAAACCAACCTTGTGGGAAAACAAACCTTGTGGGAAAACAAACCTTGTGGGAAAACAAACCTTGTGGGAAAACAAATCTTATTGGAAAACAAACCTTGTGGGGAAACAAACCTTGTGGGAAAACCAACCTTGCGGGAAAGCGAACCTTTTGGGAAAACCAACACAGTGGGAAAACAAACCTTGTGGGAAAACCAACCTTGCGGGAAAACCAACCTTGGGGGAAAACAAAGCTTGTGGGAAAACAAACCTTGTGGGAAAACCAACCTAGTGGGAAAAACAACCTAGTGGGAAAACAAACCATGTGAGAAAACAAACCTTGTGATAAAACCAACCTTATGGGGAATGCAACCCTGCGGGAAAACCAACCTTGTGGGAAAACCAACCTTGTGGGAAAGCGAACCTTTTGGGAAAACCAACACAGTGGGAAAAAAAACCTTGTGGGAAAACCAACCTTGTGGGGAAACAAACCTTTCGGGAAAACTAACCTTGTTGGAAAACAAACCCTGCGGGAAAACCAACCTTGTGGGAAAACAAACCTTGTGGGAAAACAAACCTTGTGGGAAAACAAACCTTGTGAGAAAACAAACCTTGCGGGAAAACTAACCTTGTGGGAAAACAAACCTTGTGGGGAAACAAACCTTTCGGGAAAACCAACCTTGTGGGAAAACAAACCTTGTGGGATAACAAACCTTGTGGGAAAACAAACCTTATGGGGAAAGCAACCCTGCGGGAAAACCAACTTTGTGGGAAAACCAACCTTGTGGGAAAGCGAACCTTTTGGGAAAACCAACACGGTGGGAAAACAAACCTTGTGGGAAAACCAACCTTGCGGGAAAACCAACCTTGTGGGAAAACAAACCTTGTGGGAAAACAAACCTTGTGGGAAAACAAACCTTGTGGGAAAACAAACCTTATGGGAAAACAAACCTTGTGGGGAAACAAACCTTGTGGGAAAACCAACCTTGCGTGAAAGCGAACCTTTTGGGAAAACCAACACAGTGGGAAAACAAACCTTGAGGGAAAACCAACCTTCAGGGAAAACCAACCTTGGGGGAAAACAAAGCTTGTGGGAAAACAAACCTTGTGGGAAAACCAACCTAGTGGGAAAAACAACCTAGTGGGAAAACAAACCTTTTGAGAAAACAAACCTTGTGGGAAAACCAACCTTATGGGGAAAGCAACCCTGCGGGAAAACCAACCTTGTGGGAAAACCAACCTTGTGGGAAAGCGAACCTTTTGGGAAAACCAACACAGTGGGAAAACAAACCTTGTGGGAAAACCAACCTTGCGGGAAAACCAACCTTCGGGGAAAACAAACCTTGTGGGAAAACAAACCTTGTGGGGAAACAAACCTAGTGGGAAAACAATCCTTGTGGGAAAACAAACTTTGTGGGGAAACAAACCTTGCGGGAAAACTAACCTTGTGGGAAAACAAACCCTGCGGGAAAACCAACCTTGTGGGAAAACCAACCTTGTGGGGAAACAAACATTTCGGGAAAACCAACCTTGTGGGAAAACAAACCTTGTGGGAAAACAAACCTTGTGGGAAAACAAACCTTGCGGGAAAACAAACCTTGTGAGAAAACAAACCTTGTGGGGAAACAAACCTAGTGGGAAAACAAACCTTGTGAGAAAACAAACCTTGTGGGAAAACCAACCTTGCGGGAAAGCGAACCTTTTGGGAAAACCAACACAGTGGGAAAACAAACCTTGTGGGAAAACCAACCTTGCGGGAAAACCAACCTTGTGGGAAAACCAACCTTGCGGGAAAACCAACCTTAGGAGAAAACAAAGCTTGTGGGAAAACCAAACTTATGGGGCAAGCAACCCTGCGGGAAAACCAACCTTGTGGAAAAAACCAACCTTGTGGGAAAGCGAACCTTTTGGGAAAACCAACACAGTGGGAAAACAAACCTTGTGGGAAAATCAACCTTGCGGGAAAACCAACCTTGGGGGAAAACAAACCTTGTGGGAAAACAAACCTTGTGGGGAAACAAACCTAGTGGGAAAACAAACCTTGTGAGAAAACAATCCTTGTGGGAAAACAAACCTTGTGGGGAAACAAACCTTGCGGGAAAACTAACCTTGTGGGAAAACAAACCCTGCGGGAAAACCAACCTTGTGGGAAAACCCACCTTGTGGGGAAACAAACCTTTCGGGAAAACTAACTTTGTGGGAAAACAAACCTTGTGGGAAAACCAACCTTGCGGGAAAGCGAACCTTTTGGGAAAACCAACACAGTGGGAAAACAAACCTTGTGGGAAAACCAACCTTGTAGGAAAACCAACCTTGGGGGAAAACAAAGCTTGTGGGAAAACAAACCTTGTGGGAAAACCAACCTAGTGGGAAAAACAACCTAGTGGGAAAACAAACCTTGTGAGAAAACAAACCTTGTGGGAAAACCAACCTTATGGGGAAACAAACCCTGCGGGAAAACCAACCTTGTGGGAAAACCAACCTTGCGGGAAAGCGAACCTTTTGGGAAAACCAACACAGTGGGAAAACATACCTGGTGAGAAAACAATCCTTGTGGGAAAACAAACCTTGTGGGGAAACAAACCTTGTGGGGAAACAAACCTTGTGGGAAAACTAACCTTGTGGGAAAACAGACCTTGCGGGAAAACTAACCTTGTGGGAAAACAAACCCTGCGGGAAAACCAACCTTGTGGGAAAACCAACCTTGTGGGGAAACAAAGCTTTCGGGAAAACCAACCTTGTGGGAAAACAAACCTTGTGGGAAAACAAACCTTGTGGGAAAACAAACCTTGTGGGAAAACAAACCTTTTGAGAAAACAAACCTTGTGGGGAAAGAAACCCTGCGGGAAGACCAACCTTGGGGGAAAACAAACCTTGTGGGAAAACAAACCTAGTGGGAAAAACAACCTAGTGGGAAAACAAACCTTGTGAGAAAGCAAACCTTGTGGGAAAACCAACCTTATGGGGAAAGAAACCCTGCGGGAAAACCAACCTTGTGGGAAAACCAACCTTGTGGGAAAACAAACCTTGTGAGAAAACAAACCATGTGGGGAAACAAACCTAGTGGGAAAACAAACCTTGTGAGAAAACAAACCTTGTGGGGAAACAAACCTAGTGGGAAAACAATCCTTGTGGGAAAACAAACCTTGTGGCGAAACAAACCTTGTGGGGAAACAAACCTTGTGGGAAAACTAACCTTGTGGGAAAACAGACCTTGCGGGAAAACTAACCTTGTAGGAAAACAAACCCTGCGGGAAAACCAACCTTGTGGGAAAACCAACCTTGTGGGGAAACAAACCTTTCGGGAAAACCAACCTTGTGGGAAAACAAACCTTGTGGGAAAACAAACCTTGTGAGAAAACAAACCTTGTGGGGAAACAAACCTAGTGGGATAACAAACCTTGTGAGAAAACAAACCTTGTGGGGAAACAAACCTTTCGGGAAAACCAACCTTGTGGGAAAACAAACCTTGTGGGAAAACAAACCTTGTGGGAAAACAAATCTTGTGGGAAAACAAACCTTGTGAGAAAACAAACCTTGTGGGGAAACAAACCTAGTGGGAAAACAAACCTTATGGGAAAACAAGCCTAGTGGGAAAACAAACCTTGTGGGGAAACAAACCTTTCGGGAAAACCAACCTTGTGGGAAAACAAACCTTGTGGGAAAACAAACCTTGTGGGAAAACAAACCTTGTGGGAAAACAAACCTTGTGGGAAAACAAATCTTATTGGAAAACAAACCTTGTGGGGAAACAAACCTTGTGGGAAAACCAACCTTGCGGGAAAGCGAACCTTTTGGGAAAACCAACACAGTGGGAAAACAAACCTTGTGGGAAAACCAACCTTGCGGGAAAACCAACCTTGGGGGAAAACAAAGCTTGTGGGAAAACAAACCTTGTGGGAAAACCAACCTAGTGGGAAAAACAACCTAGTGGGAAAACAAACCATGTGAGAAAACAAACCTTGTGATAAAACCAACCTTATGGGGAATGCAACCCTGCGGGAAAACCAACCTTGTGGGAAAACCAACCTTGTGGGAAAGCGAACCTTTTGGGAAAACCAACACAGTGGGAAAAAAAACCTTGTGGGAAAACCAACCTTGTGGGGAAACAAACCTTTCGGGAAAACTAACCTTGTGGGAAAACAAACCCTGCGGGAAAACCAACCTTGTGGGAAAACAAACCTTGTGGGAAAACAAACCTTGTGGGAAAACAAACCTTGTGAGAAAACAAACCTTGCGGGAAAACTAACCTTGTGGGAAAACAAACCTTGTGGGGAAACAAACCTTTCGGGAAAACCAACCTTGTGGGAAAACAAACCTTGTGGGATAACAAACCTTGTGGGAAAACAAACCTTATGGGGAAAGCAACCCTGCGGGAAAACCAACTTTGTGGGAAAACCAACCTTGTGGGAAAGCGAACCTTTTGGGAAAACCAACACAGTCGGAAAACAAACCTTGTGGGAAAACCAACCTTGCGGGAAAACCAACCTTGTGGGAAAACAAACCTTGTGGGAAAACAAACCTTGTGGGAAAACAAACCTTGTGGGAAAACAAACCTTATGGGAAAACAAACCTTGTGGGGAAACAAACCTTGTGGGAAAACCAACCTTGCGGGAAAGCGAACCTTTTGGGAAAACCAACACAGTGGGAAAACAAACCTTGTGGGAAAACCAACCTTCAGGGAAAACCATCCTTGGGGGAAAACAAAGCTTGTGGGAAAACAAACCTTGTGGGAAAACCAACCTAGTGGGAAAAACAACCTAGTGGGAAAACAAACCTTTTGAGAAAACAAACCTTGTGGGAAAACCAACCTTATGGGGAAAGCAACCCTGCGGGAAAACCAACCTTGTGGGAAAACCAACCTTGTGGGAAAGCAAACCTTTTGGAAAAACCAACACAGTGGGAAAACAAACCTTGTGGGAAAACCAACCTTGCGGGAAAACCAACCTTCGGGGAAAACAAACCTTGTGGGAAAACAAACCTTGTGGGGAAACAAACCTAGTGGGAAAACAATCCTTGTGGGAAAACAAACTTTGTGGGGAAACAAACCTTGCGGGAAAACTAACCTTGTGGGAAAACAAACCCTGCGGGTAAACCAACCTTGTGGGAAAACCAACCTTGTGGGGAAACAAACATTTCGGGAAAACCAACCTTGTGGGAAAACAAACCTTGTGGGAAAACAAACCTTGTGGGAAAACAAACCTTGCGGGAAAACAAACCTTGTGAGAAAACAAACCTTGTGGGGAAACAAACCTAGTTGGAAAACAAACCTTGTGAGAAAACAAACCTTGTGGGAAAACCAACCTTGCGGGAAAGCGAACCTTTTGGGAAAACCAACACAGTGGGAAAACAAACCTTGTGGGAAAACCAACCTTGCGGGAAAACCAACCTTGTGGGAAAACCAACCTTGCGGGAAAACCAACCTTAGGAGAAAACAAAGCTTGTGGGAAAACCAAACTTATGGGGCAAGCAACCCTGCGGGAAAACCAACCTTGTGGGAAAGCGAACCTTTTGGGAAAACCAACACAGTGGGAAAACAAACCTTGTGGGAAAATCAACCTTGCGGGAAAACCAACCTTGGGGGAAAACAAACCTTGTGGGAAAACAAACCTTGTGGGGAAACAAACCTAGTGGGAAAACAAACCTTGTGAGAAAACAATCCTTGTGGGAAAACAAACCTTGTGGGGAAACAAACCTTGCGGGAAAACTAACCTTGTGGGAAAACAAACCCTGCGGGAAAACCAACCTTGTGGGAAAACCCACCTTGTGGGGAAACAAACCTTTCGGGAAAACTAACTTTGTGGGAAAACAAACCCTGCGGGAAAACCAACCTTGTGGGAAAAAAAAACCTTGTGGGAAAACAAACCTTGTGGGAAAACAAACCTTGTGAGAAAACAAACCTTGTGGGAAAACCAACCTTATGGGGAAACAAACCCTGCGGGAAAACCAATCTTGTGGGAAAACCAACCTTGCGGGAAAGCGAACCTTTTGGGAAAACCAACACAGTGGGAAAACAAACCTTGTGAGAAAACAATCCTTGTGGGAAAACAAACCTTGTGGGGAAACAAACCTTGTGGGGAAACAAACCTTGTGGGAAAACTAAGCTTGTGGGAAAACAAACCTTGTGGGAAAACTAACCTTGTGGGAAAACAAACCCTGCGGGAAAACAAACCTTGTGGGAAAACCAACCTTGGGGGGAAACAAACCTTTCGGGAAAACCAACCTTATGGGAAAACAAACCTTGTGGGAAAACAAACCTTGTGGGAAAACAAACCTTATGGGGAAAGCAACCCTGCGGGAAAACCAACCTTGTGGGAAAACCAACCTTGTGGGAAAGCGAACCTTTTGGGAAAACCAACACAGTGGGAAAACAAACCTTGTGGGTAAACCAACCTTGCCAGAAAACCAACGTAGTGGGAAAACAAACCTTGTGGGAAAACAAACCTTGTGGGAAAACAAACCTTGTGGGAAAACAAACCTTATGGGAAAACAAACCTTGTGGGAAAACAAACCTTGTGGGAAAACCAACCTTGCGGGAAAGCGAACCTTTTGGGAAAACAAACACAGTGGGAAAACAAACATTGTGGGAAAACCAACCTTGCGGGAAAACCAACCTTGGGGGAAAACAAAGCTTGTGGGAAAACAAACCTTGTGGGAAAACCAACCTAGTGGGAAAGCGAACCTTTTGGGAAAACCAACACAATGGGAAAACAAACATTGTGGGAAAACCAACCTTGCGGGAAAACCAACCTTGGGGGAAAACAAAGCTTGTGGGAAAACAAACCTTGTGGGAAAACCAACCTAGTGGGAAATACAACCTAGTGGGAAAACAAACCTTGTGAGAAAACAAACCTTGTGGGAAAACCAAACTTATGGGGAAAGCAACCCTGCGGGAAAACAAACCTTGTGGGAAAACAAACCTTGTGGGGAAACAAACCTAGTGGGAAAACAAACATTGTGAGAAAACAATCCTTGTGGGAAAACAAACCTTGTGGGAAAACAAACCTTGTGGGAAAACAAAGCTTGTGGGAAAACAAACCTTGTGGGAAAACCAACCTAGTGTAAAAAACAACCTAGTGGGAAAACAAACCTTGTGAGAAAACAAACCTCGTGGGAAAACCAACCTTGCGGGAAAGCGAACCTTTTGGGAAAACCAACACAGTGGGAAAACAAACCTTGGTTGGTTGGTTTTCCCGAAAGGTTTGTTTCCCCACAAGGTTTGTTTTCCCACTAGGTTTGTTTTCCCATAAGGTTGGTTTTCCCACAAGGTTTGTTTTCTCACAAGGTTTGTTTTCCCACTAGGTTTGTTTCCCCACAAGGTTTGTTTTCTCACAAGGTTTGTTTTCCCACAAGGTTTGTTTTCCCACAAGCTTTGTTTTCTCCCAAGGTTGGTTTTCCCGCAAGGTTGGTTTTCCCACAAGGTTTGTTTTCTCACAAGGTTGTTTTTCCCACTAGGTTGGTTTTCCCAAAAGGTTCGCTTTCCCGCATGGTTGGTTTTCCCACAAGGTTTGTTTCCCCACAAGGTTTGTTTTCTCACAAGGTTTGTTTTCCCACAAGGTTTGTTTTCCCACAAGGTTTGTTTTCCCACAAGGTTTGTTTTCCCACAAGGTTTGTTTTCCCGAAAGGTTTGTTTCCCCACAAGGTTGGTTTTCCCACAAGGTTGGTTTTCCCGCAGGGTTTGTTTTCCCACAAGGTTAGTTTTCCCGCAAGGTTTGTTTTCCCACAAGGTTAGTTTTCCCACAAGGTTTCTTTCCCCACAAGGTTTGTTTTCCCACAAGGTTTGTTTTCCCACAAGGTTTGTTTTCCCAAAAGGTTTGTTTTCCCACAAGCTTTGTTTTCCCCCAAGGTTGGTTTTCCCGCAAGGTTGGTTTTCCCACAAGGTTTGTTTTCCCACTGTGTTGGTTTTCCCAAAAGGTTCGCTTTCCCGCAAGGTTGGTTTTCCCACAAGGTTTGTTTTCCCACTGTGTTGGTTTTTCCCAAAAGGTTCTCTTTCCCACAAGGTTGGTTTTCCCACAAGGTTGGTTTTCCCGCAGGGTTGCTTTCCCCATAAGCTTGGTTTTCCCACAAGGTTTGTTTTCTCACAAGGTTTGTTTTCCCACAAGGTTTGTTTTCCCACAAGGTTGGTTTTCCCGAAAGGTTTGTTTCCCCACAAGGTTGGTTTTCCCACAAGGTTGGTTTTCCCGCAGGGTTTGTTTTCCTACAAGGTTAGTTTTCCCGCAAGGTCTGTTTTCCCACAAGGTTAGTTTTCCCACAAGGTTTGTTTCCCCACAAGGTTTGTTTCGCCACAAGGTTTGTTTTCCCACAAGGATTGTTTTCCCACTAGGTTTGTTTCCCCACAAGGTTTGTTTTCTCACAAGGTTTGTTTTCCCACTAGGTTTGTTTCCCCACAAGGTTTGTTTTCTCACAAGGTTTGTTTTCCCACAAGGTTGGTTTTCCCACAAGGTTGGTTTTCCCGCAGGATTTCTTTCCCCATAAGGTTGGTTTTCCCACAAGGTTTGCTTTCTCACAAGGTTTGTTTTCCCACTAGGTTGTTTTTCCCACTAGGTTTGTTTTCCCACAAGGTTTGTTTTCCCCCAAGGTTGGTCTTCCCGCAGGGTTTCTTTCCCCACAAGGTTTGTTTTCTCAAAAGGTTTGTTTTCCCACAAGGTTTGTTTTCCCACAAGGTTTGTTTTCCCACAAGGTTTGTTTTCCCCATAAGGTTTGTTTTCCCACAAGCTTTGTTTTCACCCAAGGTTGGTTTTCCGCAAGGTTGGTTTTCCCACAAGGTTTGTTTTCCCACTGTGTTGGTTTTCCCAAAAGGTTCGCTTTCCCGCAAGGTTGGTTTTCCCACAAGGTTTGTTTCCCCACAAGGTTTGTTTTCCCATAAGGTTTGTTTTCCCACAAGGTTTGCTTTCCCCATAAGGTTTGTTTTCCCACAAGGTTTGTTTTCCCACAAGGTTTGTTTTCCCACAAGCTTGGTTTTCCCAAAAGGTTTGTTTCCCCACAAGGTTGGTTTTCCCACAAGGTTGGTTTTCCCGCAGGGTTTGTTTTCCCACAAGGTTAGTTTTCCCGCAAGGTTTGTTTCCCCACAAGGTTTGTTTTCCCACAAGGATTGTTTTCCCACTAGGTTTTTTCCCCACAAGGTTTGTTTTCCCACAAGGTTTGTTTTCTCACAAGGTTTGTTTTCCCACTGTTTTGGTTTTCCCATAAGGTTGTCTTTCCCACAAGGTTTGTTTTCCCACAAGGTTCGCTTTCCCACAAGGTTGGTTTTCCCACAAGGTTGGTTTTCCCGCAGGGTTGCTTTCCCCATAAGCTTTGGAAAACCAACACAGTGGGAAAACAAACCTTGTGAGAAAACAATCCTTGTGGGAAAACAAACCTTGTGGGGAAACAAACCTTGTGGGGAAACAAACCTTGTGGGAAAACTAACCTTGTGGGAAAACAAACCTTGCGGGAAAACTAACCTTGTGGGAAAACAAACCCTGCGGGAAAACCAACCTTGTGGGAAAACCAACCTTGTGGGGAAACAAATATTCGGGAAAACCATCCTTGTGGGAAAACAAACCTTGTGGGAAAACAAACCTTGTGGGAAAACAAACCTTATGGGGAAAGCAACCTTGCGGGAAAACCAACCTTGTGGGAAAACCAACCTTGTGGGAAAACAAACCTTGTGGGAAAACAAACCTTGTGGGAAAACAAACCTTATGGGTTTTCCCACACAGTGGGAAAACAAACCTTGTGGGAAAACCAACCTTGCGGGAAAACCAACCTTGGGTGAAAACAAAGCTTGTGGGAAAACAAACCTTGTGGGAAAACCAACCTAGTGGGAAAAACAACCTAGTGGGAAAACAAACCTTGTGAGAAAACAAACCTTGTGGGAAAACCAAGCTTATGGGGAAAGCAACCCTGCGGGAAAACCAACCTTGTGGGAAAACCAACCTTGTGGGAAAGCGAACCTTTTGGGAAAAACCAACACAGTGGGAAAACAAACCTTGTGGGAAAACCAACCCTCTCGGGAAAGCGAACCTTTTGGGAAAACCAACACAGTGGGAAAACAAACCTTGTGGGAAAACCATCCTTGCGGGAAAACCAACCTTGGGGGAAAACAAAGCTTGTGGGAAAACAAACCTTTTGGGAAAACAAACCTTGTGGGAAAACAAACCTTGTGGGAAAACAAACCTTGTGGGGAAAGAAACCTTGTGGGAAAACTAACCTTGTGGGAAAACAAACCTTGCGGGAAAACTAACCTTGTGGGAAAACAAACCCTGCGGGAAAACCAACCTTGTGGGAAAACCAACCTTGTGGGGAAACAAACCTTTCGGGAAAACAAACCTTGTGGGAAAACAAACCTTGTGGGAAAACAAACCTTGTGGGAAAACAAACCTTGTGGGAAAACAAACCTTGTGAGGAAACAAACCTTGTGGGGAAACAAACCTTGTGGGAAAACCAACCATGCAGGAAAGCGAACCTTTTGGGAAAACCAACCTAGTGGGAAAAACAACCTTGTGAGAAAACAAACCTTGTGGGAAAACCAACCTTGCGGGAAAACCAACCTTGGGAGAAAACAAAGCTTGTGGGAAAACAAACCTTGTGGGAAAACCAACCTAGTGGGAAAAACAACCTAGTGGGAAGACAAACCTTGTGAGAAAACAAACCTTGTGGGAAAACCAACCTTATGGGGAAAGCAACCCTGTGGGAAAAGCAACCTTGTGGGAAAACCAACCTTGTGGGAAAGCGAACCTTTTGGGAAAACCAACACAGTGGGAAAACAAAGCTTGTGGGAAAACAAACCTTGTGGGAAAACCAACCTAGTTGGAAAAACAACCTAGTGGAAAAACCAACCTTGTGAGAAAACAAACCTTGTGGGAAAACCAACCTTATGGGGAAAGCAACCCTGCGGGAAAACCAATCTTGTGGGAAAACCAACCTTGTGGGAAAGCGAACCTTTTGGGAAAACCAACACAGTGGGAAAACAAAGCTTGTGGGAAAACAAACCTTGTGGGAAAACCAACCTAGTTGGAAAAACAACCTAGTGGAAAAACCAACCTTGTGAGAAAACAAACCTTGTGGGAAAACCAACCTTATGGGGAAAGCAACCCTGCGGGAAAACCAATCTTGTGGGAAAACAAACCTTGTGGGAAAACCAACCTTGCGGGAAAGCGAACCTTTTGGGAAAACCAACACAGTTGGAAAACAAACCTTGTGGGAAAACCAACCTTGCGGGAAAACCAACCTTGGGGGAAAACAAAGCTTGTGGGAAAACCATCCTTGCGGGAAAACCAACCTTGGGGGAAAACAAAGCTTGTGGGAAAACAAACCTTTTGGGAAAACAAACCTTGTGGGAAAACAAACCTTGTGGGAAAACAAACCTTGTGGGGAAAGAAACCTTGTGGGAAAACTAACCTTGTGGGAAAACAAACCTTGCGGGAAAACTAACCTTGTGGGAAAACAAACCCTGCGGGAAAACCAACCTTGTGGGAAAACCAACCTTGTGGGGAAACAAACCTTTCGGGAAAACAAACCTTGTGGGAAAACAAACCTTGTGGGAAAACAAACCTTGTGGGAAAACAAACCTTGTGGGAAAACAAACCTTGTGAGGAAACAAACCTTGTGGGGAAACAAACCTTGTGGGAAAACCAACCATGCAGGAAAGCGAACCTTTTGGGAAAACCAACCTAGTGGGAAAAACAACCTTGTGAGAAAACAAACCTTGTGGGAAAACCAACCTTGCGGGAAAACCAACCTTGGGAGAAAACAAAGCTTGTGGGAAAACAAACCTTGTGGGAAAACCAACCTAGTGGGAAAAACAACCTAGTGGGAAGACAAACCTTGTGAGAAAACAAACCTTGTGGGAAAACCAACCTTATGGGGAAAGCAACCCTGTGGGAAAAGCAACCTTGTGGGAAAACCAACCTTGTGGGAAAGCGAACCTTTTGGGAAAACCAACACAGTGGGAAAACAAAGCTTGTGGGAAAACAAACCTTGTGGGAAAACCAACCTAGTTGGAAAAACAACCTAGTGGAAAAACCAACCTTGTGAGAAAACAAACCTTGTGGGAAAACCAACCTTATGGGGAAAGCAACCCTGCGGGAAAACCAATCTTGTGGGAAAACCAACCTTGTGGGAAAGCGAACCTTTTGGGAAAACCAACACAGTGGGAAAACAAAGCTTGTGGGAAAACAAACCTTGTGGGAAAACCAACCTAGTTGGAAAAACAACCTAGTGGAAAAACCAACCTTGTGAGAAAACAAACCTTGTGGGAAAACCAACCTTATGGGGAAAGCAACCCTGCGGGAAAACCAATCTTGTGGGAAAACAAACCTTGTGGGAAAACCAACCTTGCGGGAAAGCGAACCTTTTGGGAAAACCAACACAGTGGGAAAACAAACCTTGTGGGAAAACCAACCTTGCGGGAAAACCAACCTTGGGGGAAAACAAAGCTTGTGGGAAAACAAACCTTGTGGGAAAACCAACCTAGTGGGAAAAACAACCTAGTGGGAAAACAAACCTTGTGAGAAAACAAACCTCGTGGGAAAACCAACCTTGCGGGAAAGCGAACCTTTTGGGAAAACCAACACAGTGGGAAAACAAACCTTGTGGGAAAACCAACCTTGCGGGAAAACCAACCTTGGGGGAAAACAAAGCTTGTGGGAAAACAAACCTTGTGGGAAAACCAACCTTGTGGGAAAACAAACCTTGTGGGAAAACAAACCTTGTGGGAAAACAAACCTTGTGGGAAAACAAACCTTATGGGAAAACAAACCTTGTGGGGAAACAAACCTTGTGGGAAAACCAACCTTGCGGGAAAACCAACCTTGGGTTAAAACAAAGCTTGTGGGAAAACAAACCTTGTGGGAAAACCAACCTTGTGGGAAAGCGAACCTTTTGGGAAAAACCAACACAGTGGGAAAACAAACCTTGTGGGAAAGCGAACCTTTTGGGAAAAACCAACACAGTGGGAAAGCAACCCTGCGGGAAAACCAACCTTGTGGGAAAACCAACCTTGTGGGAAAGCGAACCTTTTGGGAAAAACCAACACAGTGGGAAAACAAACCTTGTGGGAAAACCAACCTTGCGGGAAAGCGAACCTTTTGGGAAAACCAACACAGTGGGAAAACAAACCTTGTGGGAAAACCAACCTTGCGGGAAAACCAACCTTGAGGGAAAACAAAGCTTGTGGGAAAACAAACCTTTTGGGAAAACAAACCTTGTGGGAAAACAAACCTTGTGGGAAAACAAACCTTGTGGGGAAACTAACCTTGTGGGAAAAGTAACCTTGTGGGAAAACAAACCCTGCGGGAAAACCAACCTTGTGTGAAAACCAACCTTGAGGGGAAACAAACCTTTCGGGAAAACAAACCTTGTGGGAAAACAAACCTTGTGGGAAAACAAACCTTGTGGGAAAACAAACCTTGTGGGAAAACAAACCTTGTGAGAAAACAAACCTTGTGGGGAAACAAACCTTGTGGGAAAACCAACCATGCGGGAAAGCGAACCTTTTGGGAAAACCAACCTAGTGGGAAAAACAACCTTGTGAGAAAACAAACCTTGTGGGAAAACCAACCTTGCGGGAAAACCAACCTTGGGAGAAAACAAAGCTTCTGGGAAAACAAACCTTGTGGGAAAACCAACTTAGTGGGAAAAACAACCTAGTGGGAAGACAAACCTTCTGAGAAAACAAACCTTGTGGGAAAACCAACCTTATGGGGTAAGCAACCCTGCGGGAAAACCAACCTTGTGGGAAAACCAACCTTGTGGGAAGGCGAACCTTTTGGGAAAACCAACACAGTGGGAGAACAAAGCTTGTGGGAAAACAAACCTTGTGGGAAAACCAACCTAGTGGGAAAAACAACCTAGTGGAAAAACCAACCTTGTGAGAAAACAAACCTTGTGGGAAAACCAACCTTATGGGGAAAGCAACCCTGCGGGAAAACCAACCTTGTGGGAAAACCAACCTTGAGGGAAAGCGAACCTTTTGGGAAAACCAACACAGTGGGAAAACAAACCTTGTGGGAAAACCAACCTTGCGGGAAAGCGAACCATTTGGGAAAACCAACACAGTGGGAAAACAAACCTTGTGGGAAAACCAACCTTGCGGGAAAACCAACCTTGGGGGAAAACAAAGCTTGTGGGAAAACAAACCTTGTGGGAAAACCAACCTAGTGTAAAAAACAACCTAGTGGGAAAACAAACCTTGTGAGAAAACAAACCTCGTGGGAAAACCAACCTTGCGGGAAAGCGAACCTTTTGGGAAAACCAACACAGTGGGAAAACAAACCTTGTGGGAAAACCAACCTTGCGGGAAAACCAACCTTGGGGGAAAACAAAGCTTGTGGGAAAACAAACCTTGTGGGAAAACCAACCTAGTGGGAAAAACAACCTAGTGGGAAAACCAACCTTGTGAAAAACAAACCTTGTGGGAAAACCAACCTTATGGGGAAAGCAACCCTGCGGGAAAACCAACCTTGTGGGAAAACCAACCTTGTGGGAAAGCGAACCTTTTGGGAAAACCAACACAGTGGGAAAACAAACCTTGTGGGAAAACCAACCTTGCGGGAAAGCGAAACTTTTGGGAAAACCAACACAGTGGGAAAACAAACCTTGTGGGAAAACCAACCTTGCGGGAAAACCAACCTTGGGGGAAAACAAAGCTTGTGGGAAAACAAACCTTGTGGGAAAACCAACCTAGTGGGAAAAACAACCTAGTGGGAAAACAAATCTTGTGAGAAGACAAACCCTGCGGGAAAACCAACCTTGTGGGAAAACCAACCTTGTGGGGAAACGAACCTTTCGGGAAAACCAACCTTGTGGGAAAAACAACCTAGTGGGAAAACAAATCTTGTGAGAAAACAAACCCTACGGGAAAACCAACCTTGTGGGAAAACCAACCTTGTGGGGAAACAAACCTTTCGGGAAAACCAACCTTGTGGGAAAACCAACCTTGTGGGAAAACAAACCTTGTGGGAAAACAAACCTTGTGGGGAAACAAACCTAGTGGGAAAACAAACCTTGTGAGAAAACCAACCTTGTGGGAAAACCAACCTTGTGGGGAAACAAACCTTTCGGGAAAACCAACCTTGTGGGAAAACCAACCTTTGGGAAAACAAACCTTGTGGGAAAACAAACCTTGTGGGGAAACAAACCTAGTGGGAAAACCAACCTTGGGAGAAAACAAAGCTTGTGGGAAAACAAACCTTGTGGGAAAACCAACCTAGTGGGAAAAACAACCTAGTGGGAAGACAAACCTTGTGAGAAAACAAACCTTGTGGGAAAACCAACCTTATGGGGAAAGCAACCCTGCGGGAAAACCAACCTTGTGGGAAAACCAATCTTGTGGGAAAGCGAACCTTTTGGGAAAACCAACACAGTGGGAAAACAAAGCTTGTGGGAAAACAAACCTTGTGGGAAAACCAACCTAGTGGGAAAAACAACCTAGTGGAAAAACCAACCTTGTGAGAAAACAAACCTTGTGGGAAAACCAACCGTATGGGGAAAGCAACCCTGCGGGAAAACCAACCTTGTGGGAAAACCAACCTTGTGGGAAAGCGAACCTTTTGGGAAAACCAACACAGTGGGAAAACAAACCTTGTGGGAAAACCAACCTTGCGGGAAAGCGAACCTTTTGGGAAAACCAACACAGTGGGAAAACAAACCTTGTGGGAAAACCAACCTTGCGGGAAAACCAACCTTGGGGGAAAACAAAGCTTGTGGGAAAACAAACCTTGTGGGAAAACCAACCTAGTGGGAAAAACAACCTAGTGGGAAAACAAACCTTGTGAGAAAACAAACCTCGTGGGAAAACCAACCTTGCGGGAAAGCGAACCTTTTGGGAAAACCAACACAGTGGGAAAACAAACCTTGTGGGAAAACCAACCTTGCGGGAAAACCAACCTTGGGGGAAAACAAAGCTTGTGGGAAAACAAACCTTGTGGGAAAACCAACCTAGTGGGAAAAACAACCTAGTGGGAAAACCAACCTTGTGAGAAAACAAACCTTGTGGGAAAACCAACCTTATGGGGAAAGCAACCCTGTGGGAAAACCAACCTTGTGGGAAAACCAACCTTGTGGGAAAGCGAACCTTTTGGGAAAACCAACACAGTGGGAAAACAAACCTTGTGGGAAAACCAACCTTGCGGGAAAGCGAAACTTTTGGGAAAACCAACACAGTGGGAAAACAAACCTTGTGGGAAAACCAACCTTGCGGGAAAACCAACCTTGGGGGAAAACAAAGCTTGTGGGAAAACAAACCTTGTGGGAAAACCAACCTAGTGGGAAAAACAACCTAGTGGGAAAACAAATCTTGTGAGAAAACAAACCCTGCGGGAAAACCAACCTTGTGGGAAAACCCACCTTGTGGGGAAACGAACCTTTCGGGAAAACCAACCTTGTGGGAAAACAAACCTTGTGAGAAAACAATCCTTGTGGGAAAACAAACCTTGTGGGGAAACAAACCTTGTGGGGAAACAAACCTTGTGGGAAAACTAACCTTGTGGGGAAACAAACCTTGTGGGAAAACTAACCTTGTGGGAAAACAGACCTTGCGGGAAAACTAACCTTGTGGGAAAACAAACCCTGCGGGAAAACCAACCTTGTGGGAAAACCAACCTTGTGAGAAAAAAAACTTTGTGGGGAAACAAACCTTGTGGGAAAACCAACCTTGCGGGAAAGCGAACCTTTTGGGAAAACCAACACAGTGGGAAAACAAACCTTGTGGGAAAACCAACCTTGCGGGAAAACAAACCTTGGGGGAAAACAAAGCTTGGGAAACAAACCTTTCTGGAAAACCAACCTTGTGGGAAAACAAACCTAGTGGGAAAACAAACCTTGTGGGAAAACAAACCTTGTGGGAAAACAAACCTTATGGGAAAACAAACCTTGTGGGGAAACAAACCTTGTGGGAAAACCAACCTTGCGGGAAAGCGAACCTTTTGGGAAAACCAACACAGTGGGAAAACAAACCTTGTGGGAAAACCAACCTTGCGGGAAAACCAACCTTGGGGGCAAACAAAGCTTGTGGGAAAACAAACCTTGTGGGAAAACCAACCTTATGGGGAAAGCAACCCTGCGGGAAAACCAACCTTGTGGGAAAACCAACCTTGTGGGAAAGCGAACCTTTTGGGAAAACCAACACAGTGGGAAAACAAAACTTGTCGGAAAACCAACCTTGCGGGAAAGCGAACCTTTTGGGAAAACCAACACAGTGGGAAAACAAACCTTGTGGGAAAACCAACCTTGCGGGAAAACCAACCTTGCGGGAAAACCAACCTTGGGGGAAAACAAAGCTTGTGGGAAAACAAACCTAGTGGGAAAAACAACCTAGTGGGAAAACAAATCTTGTGAGAAAACAAACCCTGCGGGAAAACCAACCTTGTGGGAAAACCAACCTTCTGGGGAAACAAACCTTTCGGAAAAACCAACCTTGTGGGAAAACCAACCTTGTGGGAAAACAAACCTTGTGGGAAAACAAACCTTGTGGGGAAACAAACCTAGTGGGAAAACAAACCTTGTGAGAAAACAATCCTTGTGGGAAAACAACCTTGTGGGGAAACAAACCTTGCGGGAAAACTAACCTTGTGGGAAAACAAACCCTGCGGGAAAACCAACCTTGTGGGAAAACCAACCTTGTGGGGAAACAAACCTTTTGGGAAAACCAACCTTGTGGGAAAACAAACCTTGTGGGAAAACAAACCTTGTGTTAAAACAAACCTTGTGGGAAAACAAACCTTGTGAGAAAACAAACCTTGTTGGGAAACAAACCTAGTGGGAAAACAAACCTTGTGAGAAAACAAACCTTGTGGGAAAACCAACCTTATGGGAAAACAAACCTAGTGGGAAAACAAACCTTGTGAGGAAAAAAACCTTTCGGGAAAACCAACCTTGTGGGAAAACAAACCTTGTGGGAAAACAAACCTTATGGGAAAACCAACCTAGTGGGAAAACAAGCCTTGTGAGAAAACAAACCTTGTGGGAAAACCAACCTTATGGGGAAACAAACCCTGCGGGAAAACCAACCTTGTGGGAAAACCAACCTTGCGGGAAAGCAAACCTTTTGGGAAAACCAACACAGTGGGAAAACATACCTGGTGAGAAAACAATCCTTGTGGGAAAACAAACCTTGTGGGGAAACAAACCTTGTGGGGAAACAAACCTTGTGGGAAAACTAACCTTGTGGGAAAACAGACCTTGCGGGAAAACTAACCTTGTGGGAAAACAAACCTTGTGGGGAAAGAAACCCTGCGGGAAGACCAACCTTGGGGGAAAACAAACCTTGTGGGAAAACAAACCTAGTGGGAAAAACAACCTTGTGGGAAAACCAACCTTGTGGGGAAACAAACCTTTCGGGAAAACCAACCTTGTGGGAAAACAAACCTTGTGGGAAAACAAACCTTGTGGGAAAACAAACCTTGTGGGAAAACAAACCTTGTGGGAAGGCGAACCTTTTGGGAAAACCAACACAGTGGGAGAACAAAGCTTGTGGGAAAACAAACCTTGTGGGAAAACCAACCTAGTGGGAAAAACAACCTAGTGGAAAAACCAACCTTGTGAGAAAACAAACCTTGTGGGAAAACCAACCTTATGGGGAAAGCAACCCTGCGGGAAAACCAACCTTGTGGGAAAACCAACCTTGAGGGAAAGCGAACCTTTTGGGAAAACCAACACAGTGGGAAAACAAACCTTGTGGGAAAACCAACCTTGCGGGAAAGCGAACCATTTGGGAAAACCAACACAGTGGGAAAACAAACCTTGTGGGAAAACCAACCTTGCGGGAAAACCAACCTTGGGGGAAAACAAAGCTTGTGGGAAAACAAACCTTGTGGGAAAACCAACCTAGTGTAAAAAACAACCTAGTGGGAAAACAAACCTTGTGAGAAAACAAACCTCGTGGGAAAACCAACCTTGCGGGAAAGCGAACCTTTTGGGAAAACCAACACAGTGGGAAAACAAACCTTGTGGGAAAACCAACCTTGCGGGAAAACCAACCTTGGGGGAAAACAAAGCTTGTGGGAAAACAAACCTTGTGGGAAAACCAACCTAGTGGGAAAAACAACCTAGTGGGAAAACCAACCTTGTGAAAAACAAACCTTGTGGGAAAACCAACCTTATGGGGAAAGCAACCCTGCGGGAAAACCAACCTTGTGGGAAAACCAACCTTGTGGGAAAGCGAACCTTTTGGGAAAACCAACACAGTGGGAAAACAAACCTTGTGGGAAAACCAACCTTGCGGGAAAGCGAAACTTTTGGGAAAACCAACACAGTGGGAAAACAAACCTTGTGGGAAAACCAACCTTGCGGGAAAACCAACCTTGGGGGAAAACAAAGCTTGTGGGAAAACAAACCTTGTGGGAAAACCAACCTAGTGGGAAAAACAACCTAGTGGGAAAACAAATCTTGTGAGAAGACAAACCCTGCGGGAAAACCAACCTTGTGGGAAAACCAACCTTGTGGGGAAACGAACCTTTCGGGAAAACCAACCTTGTGGGAAAAACAACCTAGTGGGAAAACAAATCTTGTGAGAAAACAAACCCTACGGGAAAACCAACCTTGTGGGAAAACCAACCTTGTGGGGAAACAAACCTTTCGGGAAAACCAACCTTGTGGGAAAACCAACCTTGTGGGAAAACAAACCTTGTGGGAAAACAAACCTTGTGGGGAAACAAACCTAGTGGGAAAACAAACCTTGTGAGAAAACCAACCTTGTGGGAAAACCAACCTTGTGGGGAAACAAACCTTTCGGGAAAACCAACCTTGTGGGAAAACCAACCTTTGGGAAAACAAACCTTGTGGGAAAACAAACCTTGTGGGGAAACAAACCTAGTGGGAAAACCAACCTTGGGAGAAAACAAAGCTTGTGGGAAAACAAACCTTGTGGGAAAACCAACCTAGTGGGAAAAACAACCTAGTGGGAAGACAAACCTTGTGAGAAAACAAACCTTGTGGGAAAACCAACCTTATGGGGAAAGCAACCCTGCGGGAAAACCAACCTTGTGGGAAAACCAATCTTGTGGGAAAGCGAACCTTTTGGGAAAACCAACACAGTGGGAAAACAAAGCTTGTGGGAAAACAAACCTTGTGGGAAAACCAACCTAGTGGGAAAAACAACCTAGTGGAAAAACCAACCTTGTGAGAAAACAAACCTTGTGGGAAAACCAACCGTATGGGGAAAGCAACCCTGCGGGAAAACCAACCTTGTGGGAAAACCAACCTTGTGGGAAAGCGAACCTTTTGGGAAAACCAACACAGTGGGAAAACAAACCTTGTGGGAAAACCAACCTTGCGGGAAAGCGAACCTTTTGGGAAAACCAACACAGTGGGAAAACAAACCTTGTGGGAAAACCAACCTTGCGGGAAAACCAACCTTGGGGGAAAACAAAGCTTGTGGGAAAACAAACCTTGTGGGAAAACCAACCTAGTGGGAAAAACAACCTAGTGGGAAAACAAACCTTGTGAGAAAACAAACCTCGTGGGAAAACCAACCTTGCGGGAAAGCGAACCTTTTGGGAAAACCAACACAGTGGGAAAACAAACCTTGTGGGAAAACCAACCTTGCGGGAAAACCAACCTTGGGGGAAAACAAAGCTTGTGGGAAAACAAACCTTGTGGGAAAACCAACCTAGTGGGAAAAACAACCTAGTGGGAAAACCAACCTTGTGAGAAAACAAACCTTGTGGGAAAACCAACCTTATGGGGAAAGCAACCCTGTGGGAAAACCAACCTTGTGGGAAAACCAACCTTGTGGGAAAGCGAACCTTTTGGGAAAACCAACACAGTGGGAAAACAAACCTTGTGGGAAAACCAACCTTGCGGGAAAGCGAAACTTTTGGGAAAACCAACACAGTGGGAAAACAAACCTTGTGGGAAAACCAACCTTGCGGGAAAACCAACCTTGGGGGAAAACAAAGCTTGTGGGAAAACAAACCTTGTGGGAAAACCAACCTAGTGGGAAAAACAACCTAGTGGGAAAACAAATCTTGTGAGAAAACAAACCCTGCGGGAAAACCAACCTTGTGGGAAAACCCACCTTGTGGGGAAACGAACCTTTCGGGAAAACCAACCTTGTGGGAAAACAAACCTTGTGAGAAAACAATCCTTGTGGGAAAACAAACCTTGTGGGGAAACAAACCTTGTGGGGAAACAAACCTTGTGGGAAAACTAACCTTGTGGGGAAACAAACCTTGTGGGAAAACTAACCTTGTGGGAAAACAGACCTTGCGGGAAAACTAACCTTGTGGGAAAACAAACCCTGCGGGAAAACCAACCTTGTGGGAAAACCAACCTTGTGAGAAAAAAAACTTTGTGGGGAAACAAACCTTGTGGGAAAACCAACCTTGCGGGAAAGCGAACCTTTTGGGAAAACCAACACAGTGGGAAAACAAACCTTGTGGGAAAACCAACCTTGCGGGAAAACAAACCTTGGGGGAAAACAAAGCTTGGGAAACAAACCTTTCTGGAAAACCAACCTTGTGGGAAAACAAACCTAGTGGGAAAACAAACCTTGTGGGAAAACAAACCTTGTGGGAAAACAAACCTTATGGGAAAACAAACCTTGTGGGGAAACAAACCTTGTGGGAAAACCAACCTTGCGGGAAAGCGAACCTTTTGGGAAAACCAACACAGTGGGAAAACAAACCTTGTGGGAAAACCAACCTTGCGGGAAAACCAACCTTGGGGGCAAACAAAGCTTGTGGGAAAACAAACCTTGTGGGAAAACCAACCTTATGGGGAAAGCAACCCTGCGGGAAAACCAACCTTGTGGGAAAACCAACCTTGTGGGAAAGCGAACCTTTTGGGAAAACCAACACAGTGGGAAAACAAAACTTGTGGGAAAACCAACCTTGCGGGAAAGCGAACCTTTTGGGAAAACCAACACAGTGGGAAAACAAACCTTGTGGGAAAACCAACCTTGCGGGAAAACCAACCTTGCGGGAAAACCAACCTTGGGGGAAAACAAAGCTTGTGGGAAAACAAACCTAGTGGGAAAAACAACCTAGTGGGAAAACAAATCTTGTGAGAAAACAAACCCTGCGGGAAAACCAACCTTGTGGGAAAACCAACCTTGTGGGGAAACAAACCTTTCGGAAAAACCAACCTTGTGGGAAAACCAACCTTGTGGGAAAACAAACCTTGTGGGAAAACAAACCTTGTGGGGAAACAAACCTAGTGGGAAAACAAACCTTGTGAGAAAACAATCCTTGTGGGAAAACAACCTTGTGGGGAAACAAACCTTGCGGGAAAACTAACCTTGTGGGAAAACAAACCCTGCGGGAAAACCAACCTTGTGGGAAAACCAACCTTGTGGGGAAACAAACCTTTTGGGAAAACCAACCTTGTGGGAAAACAAACCTTGTGGGAAAACAAACCTTGTGTTAAAACAAACCTTGTGGGAAAACAAACCTTGTGAGAAAACAAACCTTGTTGGGAAACAAACCTAGTGGGAAAACAAACCTTGTGAGAAAACAAACCTTGTGGGAAAACCAACCTTATGGGAAAACAAACCTAGTGGGAAAACAAACCTTGTGAGGAAAAAAACCTTTCGGGAAAACCAACCTTGTGGGAAAACAAACCTTGTGGGAAAACAAACCTTATGGGAAAACCAACCTAGTGGCAAAACAAGCCTTGTGAGAAAACAAACCTTGTGGGAAAACCAACCTTATGGGGAAACAAACCCTGCGGGAAAACCAACCTTGTGGGAAAACCAACCTTGCGGGAAAGCAAACCTTTTGGGAAAACCAACACAGTGGGAAAACATACCTGGTGAGAAAACAATCCTTGTGGGAAAACAAACCTTGTGGGGAAACAAACCTTGTGGGGAAACAAACCTTGTGGGAAAACTAACCTTGTGGGAAAACAGACCTTGCGGGAAAACTAACCTTGTGGGAAAACAAACCTTGTGGGGAAAGAAACCCTGCGGGAAGACCAACCTTGGGGGAAAACAAACCTTGTGGGAAAACAAACCTAGTGGGAAAAACAACCTTGTGGGAAAACCAACCTTGTGGGGAAACAAACCTTTCGGGAAAACCAACCTTGTGGGAAAACAAACCTTGTGGGAAAACAAACCTTGAGGGAAAACAAACCTTGTGGGAAAACAAACCTTTTGAGAAAACAAACCTTGTGGGGAAAGAAACCCTGCGGGAAGACCAACCTTGGGGGAAAACAAACCTTTCGGGAAAACCAACCTTGTGGGAAAACCAACCGTGTGGGAAAACAAACCTTGTGGGAAAAAAAACCTTGTGGGGAAACAAACCTAGTGGGAAAACAAACCTTGTGAGAAAACAATCCTTGTGGGAAAACAACCTTGTGGGGAAACAAACCTTGCGGGAAAACTAACCTTGTGGGAAAACAAACCCTGCGGGAAAACCAACCTTGTGGGAAAACCAACCTTGTGGGGAAACAAACCTTTTGGGAAAACCAACCTTGTGGGAAAACAAACCTTGTGGGAAAACAAACCTTGTGTTAAAATAAACCTTGTGGGGAAACAAACCTAGTGGGAAAACAAACCTTGTGAGAAAACAAACCTTGTGGGAAAACCAACCTTATGGGAAAACAAACCTAGTGGGAAAACAAACCTTGTGAGGAAACAAACCTTTCGGGAAAACCAACCTTGTGGGAAAACAAACCTTGTGGGAAAACAAACCTTATGGGAAAACCAACCTAGTGGGAAAACAAGCCTTGTGAGAAAACAAACCTTGTGGGAAAACCAACCTTATGGGGAAACAAACCCTGCGGGAAAACCAACCTTGTGGGAAAACCAACCTTGCGGGAAAGCGAACCTTTTGGGAAAACCAACACAGTGGGAAAACATACCTGGTGAGAAAACAATCCTTGTGGGAAAACAAACCTTGTGGGGAAACAAACCTTGTGGGGAAACAAACCTTGTGGGAAAACTAACCTTGTGGGAAAACAGACCTTGCGGGAAAACTAACCTTGTGGGAAAACAAACCCTGCGGGAAAACCAACCTTGTGGGAAAACCAACGTTGTGGGCAAACAAACCTTTCGGGAAAACCAACCTTGTGGGAAAACAAACCTTGTGGGAAAACAAACCTTGTGGGAAAACAAACCTTGTGGGAAAACAAACCTTTTGAGAAAACAAACCTTGTGGGGAAAGAAACCCTGCGGGAAGACCAACCTTGGGGGAAAACAAACCTTGTGGGAAAACAAACCTAGTGGGAAAAACAACCTAGTGGGAAAACAAACCTTGTGAGAAAACAAACCTTGTGGGAAAACCAACCTTATGGGGAAAGAAACCCTGCGGGAAAACCAACCTTGTGGGAAAACCAACCTTGTGGGAAAACAAACCTTGTGAGAAAACAAACCTTGTGGAGAAACAAACCTAGTGGAAAAACAAACCTTGTGAGAAAACAAACCTTGTGGGGAAACAAACCTAGTGGGAAAACAATCCTTGTGGGAAAACAAACCTTGTGGGGAAACAAACCTTGTGGGGAAACAAACCTTGTGGGAAAACTAACCTTGTGGGAAAACAGACCTTGCGGGAAAATTAACCTTGTAGGAAAACAAACCCTGCGGGAAAACCAACCTTGTGGGAAAACCAACCTTGTGGGGAAACAAACCTTTCGGGAAAACCAACCTTGTGGGAAAACAAACCTTGTGGGAAAACAAACCTTGTGAGAAAACATACCTTGTGGGGAAACAAACCTAGTGGAAAACAAACCTTGTGAGAAAACAAACCTTGTGGGGAAACAAACCTTTCGGGAAAACCAACCTTGTGGGAAAACAAACCTTGTGGGAAAACAAACCTTGTGGGAAAACAAATCTTGTGGGAAAACAAACCTTGTGAGAAAACAAACCTTGTGGGGAAACAAACCTAGTGGGAAAACAAACCTTGTGAGAAAACAAACCTTGTGGGAAAACCAACCTTATGGGAAAACAAACCTAGTGGGAAAACAAACCTTGTGGGGAAATAAACCTTTCGGGAAAACCAACCTTGTGGGAAAACAAACCTTGTGGGAAAACAAACCTTGTGGGAAAACAAACCTTGTGGGAAAACAAACCTTGTGGGAAAACAAATCTTATGGGAAAACAAACCTTGTGGGGAAATAAACCTTGTGGGAAAACCAACCTTGCGGGAAAGCGAACCTTTTGGGAAAACCAACACATTGGGAAAACAAACCTTGTGGGAAAACCAACCTTGCGGGAAAACCAACCTTGGGTGAAAACAAAGCTTGTGGGAAAACAAACCTTGTGGGAAAACCAACCTAGTGGGAAAAACAACCTAGTGGGAAAACAAACCTTGTGAGAAAACAAACCTTGTGATAAAACCAACCTTATGGGGAAAGCAACCCTGCGGGAAAACCAACCTTGTGGGAAAACCAACCTTGTGGGAAAGCGAACCTTTTGGGAAAACCAACACAGTGGGAAAAAAAACCTTGTGGGAAAACCAACCTTGTGGGGAAACAAACCTTTCGGGAAAACTAACCTTGTGGGAAAACAAACCCTGCGGGAAAACCAACCTTGTGGGAAAACAAACCTTGTGGGAAAACAAACCTTGTGGGAAAACAAACCTTGTGAGAAAACAAACCTTGCGGGAAAACTAACCTTGTGGGAAAACAAACCGTGTGGGGAAACAAACCTTTCGGGAAAACCAACCTTGTGGGAAAACAAACCTTGTGGGATAACAAACCTTGTGGGAAAACAAACCTTATGGGGAAAGCAACCCTGCGGGAAAATCAACCTTGTGGGAAAACCAACCTTGTGGGAAAGCGAACCTTTTGGGAAAACCAACACAGTGGGAAAACAAACCTTGTGGGAAAACCAACCTTGCGGGAAAACCAACCTTGTGGGAAAACAAACCTTGTGGGAAAACAAACCTTGTGGGAAAACAAACCTTGTGGGAAAACAATCCTTATGGGAAAACAAACCTTGTGGGGAAACAAGCCTTGTGGGAAAACCAACCTTGCGGGAAAGCGAACCTTTTGGGAAAACCAACACAGTGGGAAAACAAACCTTGTGGGAAAACCAACCTTCAGGGAAAACCAACCTTGGGGGAAAACAAAGCTTGTGGGAAAACAAACCTTGTGGGAAAACCAACCTAGTGGGAAAAACAACCTAGTGGGAAAACAAAACTTTTGAGAAAGCAAACCTTGTGGGAAAACCAACCTTATGGGGAAAGCAACCCTGCGGGAAAACCAACCTTGTGGGAAAACCAACCTTGTGGGAAAGCGAACCTTTTGGGAAAACCAACACAGTGGGAAAACAAACCTTGTGGGAAAACCAACCTTGCGGGAAAACCAACCTTCGGGGAAAACAAACCTTGTGGGAAAACAAACCTTGTGGGGAAACAAACCTAGTGGGAAAAAAATCCTTGTGGGAAAACAAACCTTGTGGGGAAACAAACCTTGCGGGAAAAGTAACCTTGTGGGAAAACAAACCCTGCGGGAAAACCAACCTTGTGGGAAAACCAACCTTGTGGGGAAACAAACCTTTCGGGAAAACCAACCTTGTGGGAAAACAAACCTTGTGGGAAAACAAACCTTGTGAGAAAACAAACCTTGTGGGGAAACAAACCTAGTGGGAAAACAAACCTTGTGAGAAAACAAACGTTGTGGGAAAACCAACCTTATGGGAAAACAAACCTAGTGGGAAAACAAACCTTGTGGGGAAACAAACCTTTCGGGAAAACCAACCTTGTGGGAAAACAAACCTTGTGGGAAAACAAACCCTGCGGGAAAACCAACCTTGTGGGAAAACCAACCTTGTGGGGAAACAAACCTTTCGGGAAAACCAACCTTGTGGGAAAACAAACCTTGTGGGAAAACAAACCTTGTGGGAAAACAAACCTTGTGGGAAAACAAACCTTGTGAGAAAACAAACCTTGTGGGAAAACAAACCTTGTGAGAAAACAAACCTTGTGGGGAAACAAACCTAGTGGGAAAACAAACCTTGTGAGAAAACAAACCTTGTGGGGAAACAAACCTAGTGGGAAAACAATCCTTGTGGGAAAACAAACCTTGTGGGGAAACAAACCTTGTGGGGAAACAAACCTTGTGGGAAAACTAACCTTGTGGGAAAACAGACCTTGCGGGAAAACTAACCTTGTAGGAAAACAAACCCTGCGGGAAAACCAACCTTGTGGGAAAACCAACCTTGTGGGGAAACAAACCTTTCGGGAAAACCAACCTTGTGGGAAAACAAACCTTGTGGGAAAACAAACCTTGTGAGAAAACAAACCTTGTGGGGAAACAAACCTAGTGGGAAAACAAACCTTGTGAGAAAACAAACCTTGTGGGGAAACAAACCTTTCGGGAAAACCAACCTTGTGGGAAAACAAACCTTGTGGGAAAACAAACCTTGTGGGAAAACAAATCTTGTGGGAAAACAAACCTTGTGAGAAAACAAACCTTGTGGGGAAACAAACCTAGTGGGAAAACAAACCTTGTGAGAAAACAAACCTTGTGGGAAAACCAACCTTATGGGAAAACAAACCTAGTGGGAAAACAAACCTTGTGGGGAAACAAACCTTTCGGGAAAACCAACCTTGTGGGAAAACAAACCTTGTGGGAAAACAAACCTTGTGGGAAAACAAACCTTGTGGGAAAACAAACCTTGTGGGAAAACAAATCTTATGGGAAAACAAACCTTGTGGGGAAATAAACCTTGTGGGAAAACCAACCTTGCGGGAAAGCGAACCTTTTGGGAAAACCAACACAGTGGGAAAACAAACCTTGTGGGAAAACCAACCTTGCGGGAAAACCAACCTTGGGTGAAAACAAAGCTTGTGGGAAAACAAACCTTGTGGGAAAACCAACCTAGTGGGAAAAACAACCTAGTGGGAAAACAAACCTTGTGAGAAAACAAACCTTGTGATAAAACCAACCTTATGGGGAAAGCAACCCTGCGGGAAAACCAACCTTGTGGGAAAACCAACCTTGTGGGAAAGCGAACCTTTTGGGAAAACCAACACAGTGGGAAAAAAAACCTTGTGGGAAAACCAACCTTGTGGGGAAACAAACCTTTCGGGAAAACTAACCTTGTGGGAAAACAAACCCTGCGGGAAAACCAACCTTGTGGGAAAACAAACCTTGTGGGAAAACAAACCTTGTGGGAAAACAAACCTTGTGAGAAAACAAACCTTGCGGGAAAACTAACCTTGTGGGAAAACAAACCTTGTGGGGAAACAAACCTTTCGGGAAAACCAACCTTGTGGGAAAACAAACCTTGTGGGATAACAAACCTTGTGGGAAAACAAACCTTATGGGGAAAGCAACCCTGCGGGAAAACCAACCTTGTGGGAAAACCAACCTTGTGGGAAAGCGAACCTTTTGGGAAAACCAACACAGTGGGAAAACAAACCTTGTGGGAAAACCAACCTTGCGGGAAAACCAACCTTGTGGGAAAACAAACCTTGTGGGAAAACAAACCTTGTGGGAAAACAAACCTTGTGGGAAAACAAACCTTATGGGAAAACAAACCTTGTGGGGAAACAAACCTTGTGGGAAAACCAACCTTGCGGGAAAGCGAACCTTTTGGGAAAAACAACACAGTGGGAAAACAAACCTTGTGGGAAAACCAACCTTCAGGGAAAACCAACCTTGGGGGAAAACAAAGCTTGTGGGAAAACAAACCTTGTGGGAAAACCAACCTAGTGGGAAAAACAACCTAGTGGGAAAACAAACCTTTTGAGAAAACAAACCTTGTGGGAAAACCAACCTTATGGGGAAAGCAACCCTGCGGGAAAACCAACATTGTGGGAAAACCAACCTTGTGGGAAAGCGAACCTTTTGGGAAAACCAACACAGTGGGAAAACAAACCTTGTGGGAAAACCAACCTTGCGGGAAAACCAACCTTCGGGGAAAACAAACCTTGTGGGAAAACAAACCTTGTGGGGAAACAAACCTAGTGGGAAAACAATCCTTGTGGGAAAACAAACCTTGTGGGGAAACAAACCTTGCGGGAAAACTAACCTTGTGGGAAAACAAACCCTGCGGGAAAACCAACCTTGTGGGAAAACCAACCTTGTGGGGAAACAAACCTTTCGGGAAAACCAACCTTGTGGGAAAACAAACCTTGTGGGAAAACAAACCTTTTGGGAAAACAAACCTTGTGGGAAAACAAACCTTGTGAGAAAACAAACCTTGTGGGGAAACAAACCGAGTGGGAAAACAAACCTTGTGAGAAAACAAACCTTGTGGGAAAACCAACCTTATGGGAAAACAAACCTAGTGGGAAAACAAACCTTGTGGGGAAACAAACCTTTCGGGAAAACCAACCTTGTGGGAGAACAAACCTTGTGGGAAAACAAACCTTGTGGGAAAACAAAACTTGTGGGAAAACAAACCTTATGGGAAAACAAACCTTGTGGGGAAACAAACCTTGTGGGAAAACCAACCTTGCGGGAAAGCGAACCTTTTGGGAAAACCAACACAGTGGGAAAACAAACCTTGTGGGAAAACCAACCTTGCGGGAAAACCAACCTTGGGAGAAAACAAAGCTTGTGGGAAAACCAAACTTATGGGGAAAGCAACCCTGCGGGAAAACCAACCTTGTGGGGAAACAAACCTAGTGGGAAAACAAACCTTGTGGGAAAGCGAACCTTTTGGGAAAACTAACACAGTGGGAAAACAAACCTTGTGGGAAAATCAACCTTGCGGGAAAACCAACCTTGGGGGAAAACAAACCTTGTGGGAAAACAAACCTTGTGGGGAAACAAACCTAGTGGGAAAACAAACCTTGTGAGAAAACAATCCTTGTGGGAAAACAAACCTTGTGGGGAAACAAACCTTGCGGGAAAACTAACCTTGTGGGAAAACAAACCCTGCGGGAAAACCAACCTTGTGGGAAAACCCACCTTGTGGGGAAACAAACCTTTCGGGAAAACTAACTTTGTGGGAAAACAAACCCTGCGAGAAAACCAACCTTGTGGGAAAAAAAACCTTGTGGGAAAACAAACCTTGTGGGAAAACAAACCTTGTGAGAAAACAAACCTTGTGGGAAAACCAACCTTATGGGGAAACAAACCCTGCGGGAAAACCAATCTTGTGGGAAAACCAACCTTGCGGGAAAGCGAACCTTTTGGGAAAACCAACACAGTGGGAAAACAAACCTTGTGAGAAAACAATCCTTGTGGGAAAACAAACCTTGTGGGGAAACAAACCTTGTGGGGAAACAAACCTTGTGGGAAAACTAACCTTGTGGGAAAACAAACCTTGCGGGAAAACTAACCTTGTGGGAAAACAAACCCTTCGGGAAAACCAACCTTGTGGGAAAACCAACCTTGTGGGGAAACAAACCTTGTGGGGAAACAAACCTTTCGGGAAAACCAACCTTATGGAAAAACAAACCTTGTGGGAAAACAAACCTTGTGGGAAAACAAACCTTATGGGGAAAGCAACCCTGCGGGAAAACCAACCTTGTGGGAAAACCAACCTTGTGGGAAAGCGAACCTTTTGGGAAAACCAACACAGTGGGAAAACAAACCTTGTGGGAAAACCAACCTTGCGGGAAAACCAACGTAGTGGGAAAACAAACCTTGTGGGAAAACAAACCTTGTGGGAAAACAAACCTTGTGGGAAAACAAACCTTATGGGAAAACAAACCTTGTGGGAAAACAAACCTTGTGGGAAAACCAACCTTGCGGGAAAGCGAACCTTTTGGGAAAGCCAACACAGTGGGAAAACAAACATTGTGGGAAAACCAACCTTGCGGGAAAACCAACCTTGGGGGAAAACAAAGCTTGTGGGAAAACAAACCTTGTGGGAAAACCAACCTAGTGGGAAAAACAACCTAGTGGTAAAACAAACCTTGTGAGAAAACAAACCTTGTGGGAAAACCAAACTTATGGGGAAAGCAACCCTGCGGGAAAACTAACCTTGGGGGAAAACAAACCTTGTGGGAAAACAAACCTTGTGGGGAAACAAACCTAGTGGGAAAACAAACATTGTGAGAAAACAATCCTTGTGGGAAAACAAACCTTGTGGGGAAACAAACCTTGCGGGAAAACTAACCTTGTGGGAAAACAAACCCTGCGGGAAAACCAACCTTGTGGGAAAACCAACCTTGTGGGGAAACAAACCTTTCGGGAAAACTAACCTTGTGGGAAAACAAACCCTGCGGGAAAACCAACCTTGTGGGAAAACAAACCTTGTGGGAAAACAAACCTTGTGGGAAAACAAACCTTGTGAGAAAACAAACCTTGTGGGAAAACCAACCTTACGGGGAAACAAACCCTGCGGAAAAACCAACCTTGTGGGAAAACCAACCTTGGGTGAAAGCGAACCTTTTGGGTAAACCAACACAGTGGGAAAACAAACCTTGTGAGAAAACAATCCTTGTGGGAAAACAAACCTTGTGGGGAAACAAACCTTGTGGGGAAACAAACCTTGTGGGAAAACTAACCTTGTGGGAAAACAAACCTTGCGGGAAAACTAACCTTGTGGGAAAACAAACCCTGCGGGAAAACCAACCTTGTGGGAAAACCAACCTTGTGGGGAAACAAACCTTTCGGGAAAACCAACCTTGTGGGAAAACAAACCTTGTGGGAAAACAAACCTTGTGGGAAAACAAACCTTATGGGGAAAGCAAACCTGCGGGAAAACCAACCTTGTGGGAAAGTGAACCTTTTGGGAAAACCAACACAGTGGGAAAACAAACCTTGTGGGAAAACCAACCTTGCGGGAAAACCAACCTTGTGGGAAAACAAACCTTGTGGGAAAACAAACCTTGTGGGAAAACAAACCTTGTGGGAAAACAAACCTTATGGGAAAACAAACCTTGTGGGGAAACAAATCTTGTGGGAAAACCACCTTGCGGGAAAGCGAACCTTTTGGGAAAACCAACACAGTGGGAAAACAAACCTTGTGGGAAAACTAACCTTGGGGGAAAACCAACCTTGGGGGAAAACAAAGCTTGTGGGAAAACAAACCTTGTGGGAAAACCAACCTAGTGGGAAAAACAACCTAGTGGGAAAACAAACCTTGTGAGAAAACAAACCTTGTGGGAAAACCAACCTTATGGGGAAAGCAACCCTGCGGGAAAACTAACCTTGTGGGGAAACAAACCTTTCGGGAAAACCAACCTTGTAGGAAAACAAACCTTGTGGGAAAACAAACCTTGTGGGAAAACAAACCTTGTGGGAAAACAAACCTTGTGAGAAAACAAACCTTGTGGGGAAACAAACCTAGTGGGAAAACAAACCTTGTGAGAAAACAAACCTTGTGGGAAAACCAACCTTATGGGAAAACAAACCTAGTGGGAAAACAAACCTTGTGGGGAAACAAACCTTTCGGGAAAACCAACCTTGTGGGAAAACCAACCTTGTGGGGAAACAAACCTTTCGGGAAAACCAACCTTGTGGGAAAACAAACCTTGTGGGAAAACAAACCTTGTGGGAAAACAAACCTTATGGGGAAAGCAACCCTGCGGGAAAACCAACCTTGTGGGAAAGTGAACCTTTTGGGAAAACCAACACAGTGGGAAAACAAACCTTGTGGGAAAACCAACCTTGCGGGAAAACCAACCTTGTGGGAAAACAAACCTTGTGGGAAAACAAACCTTGTGGGAAAACAAACCTTGTGGGAAAACAAACCTTATGGGAAAACAAACCTTGTGGGGAAACAAATCTTGTGGGAAAACCACCTTGCGGGAAAGCGAACCTTTTGGGAAAACCAACACAGTGGGAAAACAAACCTTGTGGGAAAACCAACCTTGGGGGAAAACCAACCTTGGGGGAAAACAAAGCTTGTGGGAAAACAAACCTTGTGGGAAAACCAACCTAGTGGGAAAAACAACCTAGTGGGAAAACAAACCTTGTGAGAAAACAAACCTTGTGGGAAAACCAACCTTATGGGGAAAGCAACCCTGCGGGAAAACTAACCTTGTGGGGAAACAAACCTTTCGGGAAAACCAACCTTGTAGGAAAACAAACCTTGTGGGAAAACAAACCTTGTGGGAAAACAAACCTTGTGGGAAAACAAACCTTGTGAGAAAACAAACCTTGTGGGGAAACAAACCTAGTGGGAAAACAAACCTTGTGAGAAAACAAACCTTGTGGGAAAACCAACCTTATGGGAAAACAAACCTAGTGGGAAAACAAACCTTGTGGGGAAACAAACCTTTCGGGAAAACCAACCTTGTGGGAAAACAAACCTTGTGGGAAAACAAACCTTGTGGTAAAACAAACCTTGTGGGAAAACAAACCTTATGGGAAAACAAACCTTGTGGGGAAACAAACCTTGTGGGAAAACCAACCTTGCGGGAAAGCGAACCTTTTGGGAAAACCAACACAGTGGGAAAACAAACCTTGTGGGAAAACCAACCTTGCGGGAAAACCAACCTTGGGGGAAAACAAAGCTTGTGGGAAAACAAAGCTTGTGGCAAAACCAACCTAGTGGGAAAAACAACCTAGTGGGAAAACAAACCTTGTGAGAAAACAAACCTTGTGGGAAAACCAACCTTATGGGGAAAGCAACCCTGCGGGAAAACCAACCTTGTGGGAAAACCAACCTTGTGGGAAAGCGAACCTTGTGGGAAAACCAACACAGTGGGAAAACAAACCTTGTGGGAAAACCAACCTTGCGGGAAAACCAACCTTGGCGGAAAACAAACCTTGTGGGAAAACAAACCTTGTGGGGAAACATACCTAGTGGGAAAACAAACCTTGTGAGAAAACAATCCTTGTGGGAAAACAAACCTTGTGGGGAAACAAACCTTTCGGGAAAACTAACTTTGTGGGAAAACAAACCCTGCGGGAAAACCAACCTTGTGGGAAAAAAAAAGCTTGTGGGAAAACAAACCTTGTGGGAAAACAAACCTTGTGAGAAAACAAAACTTGTGGGAAAACCAACCTTATGGGGAAAAAAACCCTGCGGGAAAACCAACCTTGTGGGAAAACCAACCTTGCGGGAAAGCGAACCTTTTGGGAAAACCAACACAGTGGGAAAACAAACCTTGTGAGAAAACAATCCTTGTGGGAAAACAAACCTTGTGGGGAAACAAACCTTGTGGGGAAACAAACCTTGTGGGAAAACTAACCTTGTGGGAAAACAAACCTTGCGGGAAAACTAACTTTGTGGGAAAACAAACCCTGCGGGAAAACCAACCGTGTGGGAAAATCAACCTTTTGGGGAAACAAACCTTTCGGGAAAACCAACCTTGTGGGAAAACAAACCTTGTGGGAAAACAAACCTTATGGGGAAAGCAACCCTGCGGGAAAACCAACCTTGTGGGAAAACCAACCTTGTGGGAAAGCGAACCTTTTGGGAAAACCAACACAGTGGGAAAACAAACCTTGTGGGAAAACCAAACTTGCGGGAAAACCAACCTTGTGGGAAAACAAACCTTGTGGTAAAACAAACCTTGTGGGAAAACAAACCTTATGGGAAAACAAACCTTGTGGGGAAACAAACCTTATGGGAAAACCAACCTTGCGGGAAAGCGAACCTTTTGGGAAAACCAACACAGTGGGAAAAAAAACATTGTGGGAAAACCAACCTTGCGGGAAAACCAACCTTGGGGGAAAACAAAGCTTGTGGGAAAACAAACCTTGTGGGAAAACCAACCTAGTGGGAAAACAACCTAGTGGGAAAACAAACCTTGTGGGAAAACAAACCTTGTGGTAAAACCAACCTTATGAGGAAAGCAACCCTGCGGGAAAACCAACCTTGTGGGAAAACCAACCTTGTGGGAAAGCGAACCTTGTGGGAAAACCAACCTTGCGGAAAAACCAACCTAGTGGGAAAACAACCTAGTGGGAAAACAACCTAGTGGGAAAACAAACCTTGTGGGAAAACAAACCTTGTGGGAAAACCAACCTTATGAGGAAAGCAACCCTGCGGGAAAACCAACCTTGTGGGAAAACCAACCTTGTGGGAAAGCGAACCTTGTGGGAAAACCAACCTTTCGGAAAAACCAACCTTTTGGGAAAACCAACCTTATGGGAAAACAAACCTAGTGGGAAAACAAACCTTGTGGGGAAACAAACCTTTCGGTAAAACCAACCTTGTGGGAAAACAGACCTTGTGGGAAAACAAACCTTGTGGTAAAACAAACCTTGTGGGAAAACAAACCTTATGGGAAAACAAACCTTGTGGGGAAACAAACCTTGTGGGAAAACCAACCTTGCGGGAAAGCGAACCTTTTGGGAAAACCAACACAGTGGGGAAACAAACCTTGTGGGAAAACCAACCTTGCGGGAAAACCAACCTTGGGGGAAAACAAAGCTTGTGGGAAAACAAACCTTGTGGGAAAACCAACCTAGTGGGAAAAACAACCTAGTGGGAAAACAAACTTTGTGAGAAAACAAACCTTGTGGGAAAACCATCCTTATGGGGAAAGCAACCCTGCGGGAAAACCAACCTTTTGGGAAAACCAACCTTGTGGGAAAGCGAACCTTGTGGGAAAACCAACACAGTGGGAAAACAAACCTTGTGGGAAAACCAACCTTGCGGGAAAACCAACCTTGGGGGAAAACAAACCTTGTGGGAAAACAAACCTTGTGGGGAAACATACCTAGTGGAAAAACAAACCTTGTGAGAAAACTAACATTGTGGGAAAACAAATCCTGCGGGAAAACCAACCTTGTGGTAAAACCCACCTTGTGGGGAAAAAAACCTTTCGGGAAAACTAAATTTGTGGGAAAACAAACCCTGCGCGAAAACCAACCTTGTGGGAAAAAAAACCTTGTGGGAAAACAAACCTTGTGGGAAAACAAACCCTGCGGGAAAACCAACCTTGTGGGAAAACCCACCTTGTGGGGAAAAAAACCTTGTGGGGAAACAAACCTTATGGGAAAACAAACCTTGTGGGGAAACAAACCTTGTGGGAAAACCAACCTTGCGGGAAAGCGAACCTTTTGGGAAAACCAACACAGTGGGGAAACAAACCTTGTGGGAAAACCAACCTTGCGGGAAAACCAACCTTGGGGGAAAACAAAGCTTGCGGGAAAACCAACCTTGTGGTAAAACCCACCTTGTGGGGAAAAAAACCTTTCGGGAAAACTAAATTTGTGGGAAAACAAACCCTGCGCGAAAACCAACCTTGGGGGAAAACAAACCTTGTGGGAAAACAAACCTTGTGGGGAAACATACCTAGTGGAAAAACAAACCTTGCGGGAAAACTAACATTGTGGGAAAACAAATCCTGCGGGAAAACCAACCTTGTGGTAAAACCCACCTTGTGGGGAAAAAAACCTTTCGGGAAAACTAAATTTGTGGGAAAACAAACCCTGCGCGAAAACCAACCTTGTGGGAAAAAAAACCTTGTGGGAAAACAAACCTTGTGGGAAAACAAACCCTGCGGGAAAACCAACCTTGTGGGAAAACCCACCTTGTCGGGAAAAAAACCTTTCGGGAAAACTAACTTTGTGGGAAAACAAACCCTGCGCGAAAACCAACCTTGTGGGAAAAAAAATCCTTGTGGGAAAACCAACCTTATGAGGAAACAAACCCTGCGGGAAAACCAACCTTGTGGGAAAACCAACCTTGCGGGAAAGCGAACCTTTTGGGAAAACCAACACAGTGGGAAAACAAACCTTGTGAGAAAACAATCCTTGTGGGAAAACAAACCTTGTGGGGAAACAAATCTTGTGGGGAAACAGACCTTGTGGGAAAACTAACCTTGTGGGAAAACAAACCTTGCGGGAAAACTAACCTTGTGGGAAAACAAACCCTGCGGGAAAACCAATCTTGTGGGAAAACCAACCTTGTGGGGAAACAAACCTTTCGGGAAAACCAACCTTGTGGGAAAACAAACCTTGTGGGAAAACCAACCTTGCGGGAAAACCAACCTTGGGGGAAAACAAACCTTGTGGGAAAACAAACCTTGTGGGGAAACAAACCTTGTGGGAAAACAAACCTTGTGGGGAAACAAACCTAGTGTGAAAACCAACACAGTGGGAAAACTAACCTTGTGGGAAAACAAAATCTGCGGGAAAACCAACTTTGTGGGAAAACCAACCTTGTGGGGCAACAAACCTTTCGGGAAAACCAACCTTGTGGGAAAACAAACCTTGTGGGAAAACAAACCTTGTGGGAAAACAAACCTTATGGGGAAAGCAACCCTGCGGGAAAACCAACCTTGTGGGAAAACCAACCTTGTGGGAAAGCGAACCTTTTGGGAAAACCAACACAGTGGGAAAACAAACCTTGTGGGAAAACAAACCTTATGGGGAAAGCAACCTTGCGGGGAAACCAACCTTGTGGGAAAACAAACCTTGTGGGAAAACAAACCTTGTGGGAAAACAAACCTTGTGGGAAAACAAACCTTATGGGAAAACAAACCTTCTGGGGAAACAAACCTTGTGGGAAAACCAACCTTGCGGGAAAGCGAACCTTTTGGGAAAACCAACACAGTATGAAAACAAACCTTGTGGGAAAACAAACCCTGCGGGAAAACCAACCTTGTGGGAAAACCCACCTTGTCGGGAAAAAAACCTTTCGGGAAAACTAACTTTGTGGGAAAACAAACCCTGCGCGAAAACCAACCTTGTGGGAAAAAAAATCCTTGTGGGAAAACCAACCTTATGAGGAAACAAACCCTGCGGGAAAACCAACCTTGTGGGAAAACCAACCTTGCGGGAAAGCGAACCTTTTGGGAAAACCAACACAGTGGGAAAACAAACCTTGTGAGAAAACAATCCTTGTGGGAAAACAAACCTTGTGGGGAAACAAATCTTGTGGGGAAACAGACCTTGTGGGAAAACTAACCTTGTGGGAAAACAAACCTTGCGGGAAAACTAACCTTGTGGGAAAACAAACCCTGCGGGAAAACCAATCTTGTGGGAAAACCAACCTTGTGGGGAAACAAACCTTTCGGGAAAACCAACCTTGTGGGAAAACAAACCTTGTGGGAAAACCAACCTTGCGGGAAAACCAACCTTGGGGGAAAACAAACCTTGTGGGAAAACAAACCTTGTGGGGAAACAAACCTTGTGGGAAAACAAACCTTGTGGGGAAACAAACCTAGTGTGAAAACCAACACAGTGGGAAAACTAACCTTGTGGGAAAACAAAATCTGCGGGAAAACCAACTTTGTGGGAAAACCAACCTTGTGGGGCAACAAACCTTTCGGGAAAACCAACCTTGTGGGAAAACAAACCTTGTGGGAAAACAAACCTTGTGGGAAAACAAACCTTATGGGGAAAGCAACCCTGCGGGAAAACCAACCTTGTGGGAAAACCAACCTTGTGGGAAAGCGAACCTTTTGGGAAAACCAACACAGTGGGAAAACAAACCTTGTGGGAAAACAAACCTTATGGGGAAAGCAACCTTGCGGGGAAACCAACCTTGTGGGAAAACAAACCTTGTGGGAAAACAAACCTTGTGGGAAAACAAACCTTGTGGGAAAACAAACCTTATGGGAAAACAAACCTTCTGGGGAAACAAACCTTGTGGGAAAACCAACCTTGCGGGAAAGCGAACCTTTTGGGAAAACCAACACAGTATGAAAACAAACCTTGTGGGAAAACCAACCTTGCGGGAAAACCAACCTTGGGTGAAAACAAAGCTTGTGGGAAAACAAACCTTGTGGGGAAACAAACCTTTCGGGAAAACCAACCTTGTGGGAAAACAAACCTTGTGGGAAAACAAACCTTGTGAGAAAACAATCCTTGTGGGAAAACAAACCTTGTGGGAAAACCAACCTTGTGGGGAAACAAACCTTTCGGGAAAACCAACCTTGTGGGAAAACCAACCTTGTGGGGAAACAAACCTTTCGGGAAAACCAACCTTGTGGGAAAACAAACCTTGGGGGAAAACAAACCTTGTGGGAGAACAAACCTTGTGGGGAAACAAACCTAGTGGGAAAACAAACCTTGTGAGAAAACAATCCTTGTGGGAAAACAAACCTTGTGGGGAAACAAACCTTGCGGGAAAACCAACCTTGTGGGGAAACAAACCTTTCGGGAAAACCAACCTTGTGGGAAAACCAGCCTTGTGGGGAAACAAACCTTTCGGGAAAACCAACCTTGTGGGAAAACAAACCTTTCGGGAAAACCAACCTTGTGGGAAAACAAACCTTGTGGGAAAACAAACCTTGTGGGAAAACAAACCCTGCGGGAAAACCAACCTTGTGGGAAAACCAACCTTGTGGGAAAACCCACCTTGTGGGGAAACAAACCTTTCGGGAAAACTAACCTTGTGGGAAAACAAACCCTGCGGGAAAACCAACCTTGTGGGAAAACAAACCCTGCGGGAAAACCAACCTTGTGGGAAAACCAACCTTGCGGGAAAGCGAACCTTTTGGGAAAACCAACACAGTGGGAAAACAAACCTTGTGAGAAAACAATCCTTGTGGGAAAACAAACCTTGTGGGGAAACAAACCTTGTGGGGAAACAAACCTTGTGGGAAAACTAACCTTGTGGGAAAACAAACCTTGCGGGAAAACTAACCTTGTGGGAAAACAGACCCTGCGGGAAAACCAACTTTGTGGGAAAACCAACTTTGTGGGGAAACAAACCTTTCGGGAAAACCAACCTTGTGGGAAAACAAACCTTGTGTTAAAACAAACCTTGTGGGAAAACAAACCTTATGGGGAAAGCAACCCTGCGGGAAAACCAACCTTGTGGGAAAACCGACCTTGTGGGAAAGCGAACCTTTTGGGAAAACCAACACAGTGGGAAAACAAATCTTGTGGGAAAACCAACCTTGCGGGAAAACCAACCTTGTGGGAAAACAAACCTTGTGGGAAAACAAACCTTGTGGGAAAACCAACACAGTGGGAAAACAAACCTTGTGGGAAAACCAACCTTGCGGGAAAACCAACCTTGTGGGAAAACAAACCTTGTGGTAAAACAAACCTTGTGGGAAAACCAACCTTGTGGGGAAACAAACCTTTCGGGAAAACCAACCTTGTGGGAAAACAAACCTTGTGGGAAAACAAACCTTGTGGGAAAACAAACCTTATGGGGAAAGCAACCCTGCGGGAAAACCAACCTTGTGGGAAAACCGACCTTGTGGGAAAGCGAACCTTTTGGGAAAACCAACACAGTGGGAAAACAAACCTTGTGGGAAAACCAACCTTGCGGGAAAACCAACCTTGTGGGAAAACAAACCTTGTGGTAAAACAAACCTTGTGGGAAAACAAACCTTGTGGGAAAACAAACCTTATGGGAAAACAAACCTTGTGGGGAAACAAACCTTGTGGGAAAACCAACCTTGCGGGAAAGTGAACCTTTTGGGAAAAGCAACACAGTGGGAAAACAAACCTTATGGGAAAACAAACCTTGTGGGGAAACAAACCTTGTGGGAAAACCAACCTTGCGGGAAAGCGAACCTTTTGGGAAAAGCAACACAGTGGGAAAACAAACCTTGTGGGAAAACCAACCTTCCGGGAAAACCAACCTTGGGTGAAAACAAAGCTTGTGGGAAAACAAACCTTGTGGGAAAACCAACCTAGTGGGAAAAACAACCTAGTGGGAAAACAAACCTTGTGAGAAAACAAACCTTGTGGGAAAACCAACCTTATGGGGAAAGCAACCCTGCGGGAAAACAAACCTTGTGGGAAAACCAACCTTGTGGGAAAGCGAACCTTTTGGGAAAAACCAACACAGTGGGAAAACAAAACTTGTGGGAAAACCAACCTTGCGGGAAAGCGAACCTTTTGGGAAAACCAACACAGTGGGAAAACAAACCTTGTGGGAAAACCAACCTTGCGGGAAAACCAACCTTGGGGGAAAACAAAGCTTGTGGGAAAACAAACCTTTTGGGAAAACAAACCTTGTGGGAAAACAAACCTTGTGAGAAAACAAACCTTGTGAGAAAACAAACCTTTTGGGAAAACCAACCTTATGGGGAAGAAACCTTGTGGGGAAACAAACCTTTCGGGAAAACCAACCTTGTGGTAAAACAACCCTTGTGGGAAAACAAACCTTGTGGGAAAACAAACCTTGTGGGAAAACAAACCTTATGGGAAAACAAACCTTGTGGGGAAACAAACCTTGTGGGAAAACCAACAACAACCTATTGGGAAAACAAACCTTGTGAGAAAACAAACCTTTTGGGAAAACCAACCTTATGGGGAAAGCAACCCTGCGGGAAAACCAACCTTGTGGGAAAACCAACCTTGTGGGAAAGCGAACCTTGTGGGAAAACCAACACAGTGGGAAAACAAACCTTGTGGGAAAACCAACCTTGCGGGAAAACCAACCTTGGGGGAAAACAAACCTTGTGGGAAAACAAACCTTGTGGGGAAACATACCTAGTGGAAAAACAAACCTTGTGAGAAAACAATCCTTGTGGGAAAACAAACCTTGTGGGGAAACAAACCTTGCGGGAAAACTAAAATTGTGGGAAAACAAACCCTGCGGGAAAACCAACCTTGTGGGAAAACCCACCTTGTGGGGAAAAAAACCTTTCGGGAAAACTAACTTTGTGGGAAAACAAAACCTGCGCGAAAACCAACCTTGTGGGAAAAAAAAACCTTGTGGGAAAACAAACCTTGTGGGAAAACAAACCATGTGAGAAAACAAACCTTGTGGGAAAACCAACCTTATGGGGAAACAAACCCTGCGGGAAAACCAACCTTGTGGGAAAACCAACCTTGCGGGAAAGCGAACCTTTTGGGAAAACCAACACAGTGGGAAAACAAACCTTGTGAGAAAACAATCCTTGTGGGAAAACAAACCTTGTGGGGAAACAAACCTTGTGGGGAAACAGACCTTGTGGGAAAACTAACCTTGTGGGAAAACAAACCTTGCGGGAAAACTAACCTTGTGGGAAAACAAACCCTGCGGGAAAACCAACCTTGTGGGAAAACCAACCTTGTGGGGAAACAAACCTTTCGGGAAAATCAACCTTGTGGGAAAACAAACCTTGTGGGAAAACCAACCTTGCGGGAAAACCAACCTTGGGGGAAAACAAACCTTGTGGGAAAACAAACCTTGTGGGGAAACAAACCTTGTGGGAAAACAAACCTTGTGGGGAAACAAACCTAGTGGGAAAACCAACACAGTGGGAAAACTAAACTTGTGGGAAAACAAACCCTGCGGGAAAACCAACTTTGTGGGAAAACCAACCTTGTGGGGAAACAAACCTTTCGGGAAAACCAACCTTGTGGGAAAACAAACCTTGTGGGAAAACAAACCTTGTGGGAAAACAAACCTTATGGGGAAAGCAACCCTGCGGGAAAACCAACCTTGTGGGAAAACCAACCTTGTGGGAAAGCGAACCTTTTGGGAAAACCAACACAGTGGGAAAACAAACCTTGTGGGAAAAAAAAACCTTATGGGGAAAGCAACCTTGCGGGGAAACCAACCTTGTGGGAAAACAAACCTTGTGGGAAAACAAACCTTGTGGGAAAACAAACCTTGTGGGAAAACAAACCTTATGGGAAAACAAACCTTCTGGGGAAACAAACCTTGTGGGAAAACCAACCTTGCGGGAAAGCGAACCTTTTGGGAAAACCAACACAGTAGGAAAACAAACCTTGTGGGAAAACCAACCTTGCGGGAAAACCAACCTTGGGTGAAAACAAAGCTTGTGGGAAAACAAACCTTGTGGGGAAACAAACCTTTCGGGAAAACCAACCTTGTGGGAAAACAACCCTTGTGGGAAAACAAACCTTGTGACAAAAATATTCCTTTTGGGAAAACAAACCTTGTGGGAAAACCAACCTTGTGGGGAAACAAACCTTTCGGGAAAACCAACCTTGTGGGAAAACCAACCTTGTGGGGAAACAAACCTTTCGGGAAAACCAACCTTGTGGGAAAACAAACCTTGGGGGAAAACAAACCTTGTGGGAAAACAAACCTTGTGGGGAAACAAACCTAGTGGGAAAACAAACCTTGTGAGAAAACAGTCCTTGTGGGAAAACAAACCTTGTGGGGAAACAAACCTTGCGGGAAAACCAACCTTGTGGGGAAACAAACCTTTCGGGAAAACCAACCTTGTGGGAAAACCAGCCTTGTGGGGAAACAAACCTTTCGGGAAAACCAACCTTGTGGGAAAACAAACCTTTCGGGAAAACCAACCTTGTGGGAAAACAAACCTTGTGGGAAAACAAACCTTGTGGGAAAACAAACCCTGCGGGAAAACCAACCTTGTGGGAAAACCCACCTTGTGGGGAAACAAACCTTTCGGGAAAACTAACCTTGTGGGAAAACAAACAAACCAACCTTGTGGGGAAACAAACCTTTCGGGAAAACCAACCTTGTGGGAAAACAAACCTTGTGGGAAAACCAACCTTGCGGGAAAACCAACCTTGGGGGAAAACAAACCTTGTGGGAAAACAAACCTTGTGGGGAAACAAACCTTGTGGGAAAACAAACCTTGTGGGGAAACAAACCTAGTGGGAAAACCAACACAGTGGGAAAACTAACCTTGTGGGAAAACAAACCCTGCGGGAAAACCAACTTTGTGGGAAAACCAACCTTGTGGGGAAACAAACCTTTCGGGAAAACCAACCTTGTGGGAAAACAAACCTTGTAGGAAAACAAACCTTGTGGGAAAACAAACCTTATGGGGAAAGCAACCCTGCGGGAAAACCAACCTTGTGGGAAAACCAACCTTGTGGGAAAGCGAACCTTTTGGGAAAACCAACACAGTGGGAAAATAAAACCTTGTGGGAAAACAAACCTTATGGGGAAAGCAACCTTGCGGGGAAACCAACCTTGTGGGAAAACAAACCTTGTGGGAAAACAAACCTTGTGGGAAAACAAACCTTGTGGGAAAACAAACCTTATGGGAAAACAAACCTTCTGGGGAAACAAACCTCGTGGGAAAACCAACCTTGCGGGAAAGCGAACCTTTTGGGAAAACCAACACAGTAGGAAAACAAACCTTGTGGGAAAACCAACCTTGCGGGAAAACCAACCTTGGGTGAAAACAAAGCTTGTGGGAAAACAAACCTTGTGGGGAAACAAACCTTTCGGGAAAACCAACCTTGTGGGAAATCAAACCTTGTGGGAAAACAAACCTTGTGAGAAAACAATCCTTGTGGGAAAACAAACCTTGTGGGAAAACCAACCTTGTGGGGAAACAAACCTTTCGGGAAAACCAACCTTGTGGGAAAACCAACCTTGTGGGGAAACAAACCTTTCGGGAAAACCAACCTTGTGGGAAAACAAACCTTGGGGGAAAACAAACCTTGTGGGAAAACAAACCTTGTGGGGAAACAAACCTAGTGGCAAAACAAACCTTGTGAGAAAACAATCCTTGTGGGAAAACAAACCTTGTGGGGAAACAAACCTTGCGGGAAAACCAACCTTGTGGGGAAACAAACCTTTCATGAAAACAAACCTTGTGGGAAAACCAGCCTTGTGGGGAAACAAACCTTTCGGGAAAACCAACCTTGTGGGAAAACAAACCTTTCGGGAAAACCAACCTTGTGGGAAAACAAACCTTGTGGGAAAACAACCCTTGTGGGAAAACAAACCCTGCGGGAAAACCAACCTTGTGGGAAAACCCACCTTGTGGGGAAACAAACCTTTCGGGAAAACTAACCTTGTGGGAAAACAAACCCTGCGGGAAAACCAACCTTGTGGGAAAACAAACCCTGCGGGAAAACCAACCTTGTGGGAAAACCAACCTTGCGGGAAAGCGAACCTTTTTTGGAAAACCAACAAAGTGGGAAAACAAACCTTGTGAGAAAACAATCCTTGTGGGAAAACAAACCTTGTGGGGAAACAAACCTTGTGGGAAAAACAAACCTTGTGGGAAAACTAACCTTGTGGGAAAACAAACCTTGCGGGAAAACTAACCTTGTGGGAAAACAAACCCTGCGGGAAAACCAACTTTGTGGGAAAACCAACCTTGTGGGGAAACAAACCTTTCGGGAAAACCAACCTTGTGGGAAAACAAACCTTGTGGGAAAACAAACCTTGTGGGAAAACAAACCTTATGGGGAAAGCAACCCTGCGGGAAAACCAACCTTGTGGGAAAACCGACCTTGTGGGAAAGCGAACCTTTTGGGAAAACCAACACAGTGGGAAAACAAACCTTGTGGGAAAACAACCCTTGTGGGAAAACAAACCCTGCGGGAAAACCAACCTTGTGGGAAAACCCACCTTGTGGGGAAACAAACCTTTCGGGAAAACTAACCTTGTGGGAAAACAAACCCTGCAGGAAAACCAACCTTGCGGGAAAGCGAACCTTTTGGGAAAAGCAACACAGTGGGAAAACAAACCTTGTGGGAAAACCAACCTTCCGGGAAAACCAACCTTGGGTGAAAACAAAGCTTGTGGGAAAACAAACCTTGTGGGTAAACCAACCTAGTGGGAAAAACAACCTAGTGGGAAAACAAACCTTGTGAGAAAACAAACCTTGTGGGAAAACCAACCTTATGGGGAAAGCAACCCTGCGGGAAAACAAACCTTGTGGGAAAACCAACCTTGTGGGAAAGCGAACCTTTTGGGAAAAACCAACACAGTGGGAAAACAAACCTTGTGGGAAAACCAACCTTGCGGGAAAGCGAACCTTTTGGGAAAACCAACACAGTGGGAAAACAAACCTTGTGGGAAAACCAACCTTGCGGGAAAACCAACCTTGGGGGAAAACAAAGCTTGTGGGAAAACAAACCTTTTGGGAAAACAAACCTTGTGGGAAAACAAACCTTGTGAGAAAACAAACCTTGTGAGAAAACAAACCTTTTGGGAAAACCAACCTTATGGGGAAGAAACCTTGTGGGGAAACAAACCTTTCGGGAAAACCAACCTTGTGGTAAAACAACCCTTGTGGGAAAACAAACCTTGTGGGAAAACAAACCTTGTGGGAAAACAAACCTTATGGGAAAACAAACCTTGTGGGGAAACAAACCTTGTGGGAAAACCAACAACAACCTATTGGGAAAACAAACCTTGTGAGAAAACAAACCTTTTGGGAAAACCAACCTTATGGGGAAAGCAACCCTGCGGGAAAACCAACCTTGTGGGAAAACCAACCTTGTGGGAAAGCGAACCTTGTGGGAAAACCAACACAGTGGGAAAACAAACCTTGTGGGAAAACCAACCTTGCGGGAAAACCAACCTTGGGGGAAAACAAACTTTGTGGGAAAACAAACCTTGTGGGGAAACATACCTAGTGGAAAAACAAACCTTGTGAGAAAACAATCCTTGTGGGAAAACAAACCTTGTGGGGAAACAAACCTTGCGGGAAAACTAAAATTGTGGGAAAACAAACCCTGCGGGAAAACCAACCTTGTGGGAAAACCCACCTTGTGGGGAAAAAAACCTTTCGGGAAAACTAACTTTGTGGGAAAACAAAACCTGCGCGAAAACCAACCTTGTGGGAAAAAAAAACCTTGTGGGAAAACAAACCTTGTGGGAAAACAAACCATGTGAGAAAACAAACCTTGTGGGAAAACCAACCTTACGGGGAAACAAACCCTGCGGGAAAACCAACCTTGTGGGAAAACCAACCTTGCGGGAAAGCGAACCTTTTGGGAAAACCAACACAGTGGGAAAACAAACCTTGTGAGAAAACAATCCTTGTGGGAAAACAAACCTTGTGGGGAAACAAACCTTGTGGGGAAACAGACCTTGTGGGAAAACTAACCTTGTGGGAAAACAAACCTTGCGGGAAAACTAACCTTGTGGGAAAACAAACCCTGCGGGAAAACCAACCTTGTGGGAAAACCAACCTTGTGGGGAAACAAACCTTTCGGGAAAATCAACCTTGTGGGAAAACAAACCTTGTGGGAAAACCAACCTTGCGGGAAAACCAACCTTGGGGGAAAACAAACCTTGTGGGAAAACAAACCTTGTGGGGAAACAAACCTTGTGGGAAAACAAACCTTGTGGGGAAACAAACCTAGTGGGAAAACCAACACAGTGGGAAAACTAAACTTGTGGGAAAACAAACCCTGCGGGAAAACCAACTTTGTGGGAAAACCAACCTTGTGGGGAAACAAACCTTTCGGGAAAACCAACCTTGTGGGAAAACAAACCTTGTGGGAAAACAAACCTTGTGGGAAAACAAACCTTATGGGGAAAGCAACCCTGCGGGAAAACCAACCTTGTGGGAAAACCAACCTTGTGGGAAAGCGAACCTTTTGGGAAAAGCAACACAGTGGGAAAACAAACCTTGTGGGAAAACCAACCTTCCGGGAAAACCAACCTTGGGTGAAAACAAAGCTTGTGGGAAAACAAACCTTGTGGGAAAACCAACCTAGTGGGAAAAACAACCTAGTGGGAAAACAAACCTTGTGAGAAAACAAACCTTGTGGGAAAACCAACCTTATGGGGAAAGCAACCCTGCGGGAAAACAAACCTTGTGGGAAAACCAACCTTGTGGGAAAGCGAACCTTTTGGGAAAAACCAACACAGTGGGAAAACAAACCTTGTGGGAAAACCAACCTTGCGGGAAAGCGAACCTTTTGGGAAAACCAACACAGTGGGAAAACAAACCTTGTGGGAAAACCAACCTTGCGGGAAAACCAACCTTGGGGGAAAACAAAGCTTGTGGGAAAACAAACCTTTTGGGAAAACAAACCTTGTGGGAAAACAAACCTTGTGAGAAAACAAACCTTGTGAGAAAACAAACCTTTTGGGAAAACCAACCTTATGGGGAAGAAACCTTGTGGGGAAACAAACCTTTCGGGAAAACCAACCTTGTGGTAAAACAACCCTTGTGGGAAAACAAACCTTGTGGGAAAACAAACCTTGTGGGAAAACAAACCTTATGGGAAAACAAACCTTGTGGGGAAACAAACCTTGTGGGAAAACCAACAACAACCTATTGGGAAAACAAACCTTGTGAGAAAACAAACCTTTTGGGAAAACCAACCTTATGGGGAAAGCAACCCTGCGGGAAAACCAACCTTGTGGGAAAACCAACCTTGTGGGAAAGCGAACCTTGTGGGAAAACCAACACAGTGGGAAAACAAACCTTGTGGGAAAACCAACCTTGCGGGAAAACCAACCTTGGGGGAAAACAAACCTTGTGGGAAAACAAACCTTGTGGGGAAACATACCTAGTGGAAAAACAAACCTTGTGAGAAAACAATCCTTGTGGGAAAACAAACCTTGTGGGGAAACAAACCTTGCGGGAAAACTAAAATTGTGGGAAAACAAACCCTGCGGGAAAACCAACCTTGTGGGAAAACCCACCTTGTGGGGAAAAAAACCTTTCGGGAAAACTAACTTTGTGGGAAAACAAAACCTGCGCGAAAACCAACCTTGTGGGAAAAAAAAACCTTGTGGGAAAACAAACCTTGTGGGAAAACAAACCATGTGAGAAAACAAACCTTGTGGGAAAACCAACCTTATGGGGAAACAAACCCTGCGGGAAAACCAACCTTGTGGGAAAACCAACCTTGCGGGAAAGCGAACCTTTTGGGAAAACCAACACAGTGGGAAAACAAACCTTGTGAGAAAACAATCCTTGTGGGAAAACAAACCTTGTGGGGAATTAAACCTTGTGGGGAAACAGACCTTGTGGGAAAACTAACCTTGTGGGAAAACAAACCTTGCGGGAAAACTAACCTTGTGGGAAAACAAACCCTGCGGGAAAACCAACCTTGTGGGAAAACCAACCTTGTGGGGAAACAAACCTTTCGGGAAAATCAACCTTGTGGGAAAACAAACCTTGTGGGAAAACCAACCTTGCGGGAAAACCAACCTTGGGGGAAAACAAACCTTGTGGGAAAACAAACCTTGTGGGGAAACAAACCTTGTGGGAAAACAAACCTTGTGGGGAAACAAACCTAGTGGGAAAACCAACACAGTGGGAAAACTAAACTTGTGGGAAAACAAACCCTGCGGGAAAACCAACTTTGTGGGAAAACCAACCTTGTGGGGAAACAAACCTTTCGGGAAAACCAACCTTGTGGGAAAACAAACCTTGTGGGAAAACAAACCTTGTGGGAAAACAAACCTTATGGGGAAAGCAACCCTGCGGGAAAACCAACCTTGTGGGAAAACCAACCTTGTGGGAAAGCGAACCTTTTGGGAAAACCAACACAGTGGGAAAACAAACCTTGTGGGAAAAAAAAACCTTATGGGGAAAGCAACCTTGCGGGGAAACCAACCTTGTGGGAAAACAAACCTTGTGGGAAAACAAACCTTGTGGGAAAACAAACCTTGTGGGAAAACAAACCTTATGGAAAAACAAACCTTCTGGGGAAACAAACCTTGTGGGAAAACCAACCTTGCGGGAAAGCGAACCTTTTGGGAAAACCAACACAGTAGGAAAACAAACCTTGTGGGAAAACCAACCTTGCGGGAAAACCAACCTTGGGTGAAAACAAAGCTTGTGGGAAAACAAACCTTGTGGGGAAACAAACCTTTCGGGAAAACCAACCTTGTGGGAAAACAACCCTTGTGGGAAAACAAACCTTGTGACAAAAAAATCCTTTTGGGAAAACAAACCTTGTGGGAAAACCAACCTTGTGGGGAAACAAACCTTTCGGGAAAACCAACCTTGTGGGAAAACCAACCTTGTGGGGAAACAAACCTTTCGGGAAAACCAACCTTGTGGGAAAACAAACCTTGGGGGAAAACAAACCTTGTGGGAAAACAAACCTTGTGGGGAAACAAACCTAGTGGGAAAACAAACCTTGTGAGAAAACAGTCCTTGTGGGAAAACAAACCTTGTGGGGAAACAAACCTTGCGGGAAAACCAACCTTGTGGGGAAACAAACCTTTCGGGAAAACCAACCTTGTGGGAAAACCAGCCTTGTGGGGAAACAAACCTTTCGGGAAAACCAACCTTGTGGGAAAACAAACCTTTCGGGAAAACCAACCTTGTGGGAAAACAAACCTTGTGGGAAAACAAACCTTGTGGGAAAACAAACCCTGCGGGAAAACCAACCTTGTGGGAAAACCCACCTTGTGGGGAAACAAACCTTTCGGGAAAACTAACCTTGTGGGAAAACAAACAAACCAACCTTGTGGGGAAACAAACCTTTCGGGAAAACCAACCTTGTGGGAAAACAAACCTTGTGGGAAAACCAACCTTGCGGGAAAACCAACCTTGGGGGAAAACAAACCTTGTGGGAAAACAAACCTTGTGGGGAAACAAACCTTGTGGGAAAACAAACCTTGTGGGGAAACAAACCTAGTGGGAAAACCAACACAGTGGGAAAACTAACCTTATGGGAAAACAAACCCTGCGGGAAAACCAACTTTGTGGGAAAACCAACCTTGTGGGGAAACAAACCTTTCGGGAAAACCAACCTTGTGGGAAAACAAACCTTGTAGGAAAACAAACCTTGTGGGAAAACAAACCTTATGGGGAAAGCAACCCTGCGGGAAAACCAACCTTGTGGGAAAACCAACCTTGTGGGAAAGCGAACCTTTTGGGAAAACCAACACAGTGGGAAAATAAAACCTTGTGGGAAAACAAACCTTATGGGGAAAGCAACCTTGCGGGGAAACCAACCTTGTGGGAAAACAAACCTTGTGGGAAAACAAACCTTGTGGGAAAACAAACCTTGTGGGAAAACAAACCTTATGGGAAAACAAACCTTCTGGGGAAACAAACCTCGTGGGAAAACCAACCTTGCGGGAAAGCGAACCTTTTGGGAAAACCAACACAGTAGGAAAACAAACCTTGTGGGAAAACCAACCTTGCGGGAAAACCAACCTTGGGTGAAAACAAAGCTTGTGGGAAAACAAACCTTGTGGGGAAACAAACCTTTCGGGAAAACCAACCTTGTGGGAAATCAAACCTTGTGGGAAAACAAACCTTGTGAGAAAACAATCCTTGTGGGAAAACAAACCTTGTGGGAAAACCAACCTTGTGGGGAAACAAACCTTTCGGGAAAACCAACCTTGTGGGAAAACCAACCTTGTGGGGAAACAAACCTTTCGGGAAAACCAACCTTGTGGGAAAACAAACCTTGGGGGAAAACAAACCTTGTGGGAAAACAAACCTTGTGGGGAAACAAACCTAGTGGCAAAACAAACCTTGTGAGAAAACAATCCTTGTGGGAAAACAAACCTTGTGGGGAAACAAACCTTGCGGGAAAACCAACCTTGTGGGGAAACAAACCTTTCGGGAAAACAAACCTTGTGGGAAAACCAGCCTTGTGGGGAAACAAACCTTTCGGGAAAACCAACCTTGTGGGAAAACAAACCTTTCGGGAAAACCAACCTTGTGGGAAAACAAACCTTGTGGGAAAACAACCCTTGTGGGAAAACAAACCCTGCGGGAAAACCAACCTTGTGGGAAAACCCACCTTGTGGGGAAACAAACCTTTCGGGAAAACTAACCTTGTGGGAAAACAAACCCTGCGGGAAAACCAACCTTGTGGGAAAACAAACCCTGCGGGAAAACCAACCTTGTGGGAAAACCAACCTTGCGGGAAAGCGAACCTTTTGGGAAAACCAACAAAGTGGGAAAACAAACCTTGTGAGAAAACAATCCTTGTGGGAAAACAAACCTTGTGGGGAAACAAACCTTGTGGGAAAAACAAACCTTGTGGGAAAACTAACCTTGTGGGAAAACAAACCTTGCGGGAAAACTAACCTTGTGGGAAAACAAACCCTGCGGGAAAACCAACTTTGTGGGAAAACCAACCTTGTGGGGAAACAAACCTTTCGGGAAAACCAACCTTGTGGGAAAACAAACCTTGTGGGAAAACAAACCTTGTGGGAAAACAAACCTTATGGGGAAAGCAACCCTGCGGGAAAACCAACCTTGTGGGAAAACCGACCTTGTGGGAAAGCGAACCTTTTGGGAAAACCAACACAGTGGGAAAACAAACCTTGTGGGAAAACCAACCTTGCGGGAAAACCAACCTTGTGGGAAAACAAACCTTGTGGGAAAACAAACCTTGTGGGAAAACAAACCTTGTGGGAAAACAAACCTTATGGGAAAACAAACCTTGTGGGGAAACAAACCTTGTGGGAAAACCAACCTTGCGGGAAAGCGAACCTTTTGGGAAAAGCAACACAGTGGGAAAACAAACCCTGTGGGAAAACCAACCTTGCGGGAAAACCAACCTTGGGTGAAAACTTAGCTTGTGGGAAAACAAACCTTGGGGGAAAACCAACCTAGTGGGAAAAACAACCTAGTGGTAAAACAAACCTTGTGAGAACACAAACCTTGTGGGAAAACCAACCTTATGGGGAAAGCAACCCTGCGGGAAAACCAACCTTGTGGGAAAACCAACCTTGTGGGAAAGCGAACCTTTTGGGAAAAACCAACACAGTGGAAAAACAAACCTTGTGGGAAAACCAACCTTGCGGGAAAGCGAACCTTTTGGGAAAACCAACACAGTGGGAAAACAAACCTTGTGGGAAAACCAACCTTGCGGGAAAACCAACCTTGGGGGAAAACAAAGCTTGTGGGAAAACAAACCTTTTGGGAAAACAAACCTTGTGGGAAAACAAACCTTGTGGGAAAACAAACCTTGTGAGAAAACAAACCTTGTGGGAAAACCAACCTTATGGGGAAAGAAACCTTGTGGGGAAACAAACCTTTCGGGAAAACCAACCTTGTGGGAAAACAAACCTTGTGGGAAAACAAACCTTGTGGGAAAACAAACCTTATGGGAAAACAAACCTTGTGGGGAAACAAACCTTGTGGGAAAACCAACAACAACCTATTGGGAAAACAAACCTTGTGAGAAAACAAACCTTGTGGAAAAACCAACCTTATGGGGAAAGCAACCCTGCGGGAAAACCAACCTTGTGGGAAAACCAACCTTGTGGGAAAGCGAACCTTGTGGGAAAACCAACACAGTGGGAAAACAAACCTTGTGGGAAAACCAACCTTGCGGGAAAACCAACCTTGGGGGAAAACAAACCTTGTGGGAAAACAAACCTTGTGGGGAAACATACCTAGTGGAAAAACAAACCTTGTGAGAAAACAATCCTTGTGGGAAAACAATCCTTGTGGGAAAACCAACCTTGCGGGAAAGCGAACCTTTTGGGAAAACCAACACAGTGGGAAAACAAACCTTGTGAGAAAACAATCCTTGTGGGAAAACAAACCTTGTGGGGAAACAAACCTTGTGGGGAAACAGACCTTGTGGGAAAACTAACCTTGTGGGAAAACAAACCTTGCGGGAAAACTAACCTTGTGGGAAAACAAACCCTGCGGGAAAACCAACCTTGTGGGAAAACCAACCTTGTGGGGAAACAAACCTTTCGGGAAAACCAACCTTGTGGGAAAACAAACCTTGTGGGAAAACCAACCTTGCGGGAAAACCAACCTTGGGGGAAAACAAACCTTGTGGGAAAACAAACCTTGTGGGGAAACAAACCTTGTGGGAAAACAAACCTTGTGAGGAAACAAACCTAGTGGGAAAACCAACACAGTGGGAAAACTATCCTTGTGGGAAAACAAACCCTGCGGGAAAACCAACTTTGTGGGAAAACCAACCTTGTGGGGAAACAAACCTTTCGGGAAAACCAACCTTGTGGGAAAACAAACCTTGTGGGAAAACAAACCTTGTGGGAAAACAAACCTTATGGGGAAAGCAACCCTGCGGGAAAACCAACCTTGTGGGAAAACCAACCTTGTGGGAAAGCGAACCTTTTGGGAAAACCAACACAGTGGGAAAACAAACCTTGTCGGAAAACAAACCTTATGGGGAAAGCAACCTTGCGGGGAAACCAACCTTGTGGGAAAACAAACCTTGTGGGAAAACAAACCTTGTGGGAAAACAAACCTTGTGGGAAAACAAACCTTATGGGAAAACAAACCTTCTGGGGAAACAAACCTTGTGGGAAAACCAACCTTGCGGGAAAGCGAACCTTTTGGGAAAACCAACACAGTAGGAAAACAAACCTTGTGGGAAAACCAACCTTGCGGGAAAACCAACCTTGGGTGAAAACAAAGCTTGTGGGAAAATAAACCTTGTGGGGAAACAAACCTTTCGGGAAAACCAACCTTGTGGGAAAACAAACCTTGTGGGAAAACAAACCTTGTGAGAAAACAATCCTTGTGGGAAAACAAACCTTGTGGGAAAACCAACCTTCTGGGGACACAAACCTTTCGGGAAAACCAACCTTGTGGGAAAACCAACCTTGTGGGGAAACAAACCTTTCGGGAAAACCAACCTTGTGGGAAAACAAACCTTGGGGGAAAACAAACCTTGTGGGAAAACAAACCTTGTGGGGAAACAAACCTAGTGGGAAAACAAACCTTGTGAGAAAACAATCCTTGTGGGAAAACAAACCTTGTGGGGAAACAAACCTTGCGGGAAAACCAACCTTGTGGGGAAACAAACCTTTCGGGAAAACCAACCTTGTGGGAAAACCAACCTTGTGGGGAAACAAACCTTTCGGGAAAACCAACCTTGTGGGAAAACAAACCTTGGGGAAAAAACAAACCTTGTGGGAAAACAAACCTTGTGGGGAAACAAACCTAGTGGGAAAACAAACCTTGTGAGAAAACAATCCTTGTGGGAAAACAAACCTTGTGGGGAAACAAACCTTGTGGGAAAACCAACCTTGCGGGAAAGCGAACCTTTTGGGAAAACCAACACAGTGGGAAAACAAACCTTGTGGGAAAACCAACCTTGCGGGAAAACCAACCTTGGGGGAAAACAAAGCTTGTGGGAAAACAAACCTTGTGGGAAAACCAACCTAGTGGGAAAAACAACCTAGTGGGAAAACAAACCTTATGGGGAAACAAACCCTGCGGGAAAACCAACCTTGTGGGAAAACCAACCTTGCGGGAAAGCGAACCTTTTGGGAAAACCAACACAGTGGGAAAACAAACCTTGTGAGAAAACAATCCTTGTGGGAAAACAAACCTTGTGGGGAAACAAACCTTGTGGGGAAACAGACCTTGTGGGAAAACTAACCTTGTGGGAAAACAAACCTTGCGGGAAAACTAACCTTGTGGGAAAACAAACCCTGCGGGAAAACCAACTTTGTGGGAAAACCAACCTTGTGGGGAAACAAACCTTTCGGGAAAACCAACCTTGTGGGAAAACAAACCTTGTGGGAAAACCAACCTTGCGGGAAAACCAACCTTGGGGGAAAACAAACCTTGTGGGAAAACAAACCTTCTGGGGAAACAAACCTTGTGGGAAAACAAACCTTGTGGGGAAACAAACCTAGTGGGAAAACCAACACAGTGGGAAAACTAACCTTGTGGGAAAACAAACCCTGCGGGAAAACCAACTTTGTGGGAAACCAACCTTGTGGGGAAACAAACCTTTCGGGAAAACCAACCTTGTGGGAAAACAAACCTTGTGGGAAAACAAACCTTGTGAGAAAACAAACCTTATGGGGAAAGCAACCCTGCGGGAAAACCAACCTTGTGGGAAAACAAACCTTGTGGGAAAACAAACCTTGTGGGAAAACAAACCTTGTGGGAAAACAAACCTTGTGGGAAAACAAACCTTGTGGGAAAACAAACCTTGTGGGAAAACAAACCTTGTGGGAAAACAAACCTTATGGGAAAACAAACCTTCTGGGGAAACAAACCTTGTGGGAAAACCAACCTTGCGGGAAAGCGAACCTTTTGGGAAAATTAACACAGTAGGAAAACAAACCTTGTGGGAAAACCAACCTTGCGGGAAAACCAACCTTGGGTGAAAACAAAGCTTGTGGGAAAACAAACCTTGTGGGGAAACAAACCTTTCGGGAAAACCAACCTTGTGGGAAAACAAACCTTGTGGGAAAACAAACCTTGTGAGAAAACAATCCTTGTGGGAAAACAAACCTTGTGGGAAAACCAACCTTGTGGGGAAACAAACCTTTCGGGAAAACCAACCTTGTGGGAAAACCAACCTTGTGGGGAAACAAACCTTTCGGGAAAACCAACCTTGTGGGAAAACAAACCTTGGGGGAAAACAAACCTTGTGGGAAAACAAACCTTGTGGGGAAACAAACCTAGTGGGAAAACAAACCTTGTGAGAAAACAATCCTTGTGGGAAAACAAACCTTGTGGGGAAACAAACCTTGCGGGAAAACCAACCTTGTGGGGAAACAAAACTTTCGGGAAAACCAACCTTGTGGGAAAACCAACCTTGTGGGGAAACAAACCTTTCGGGAAAACCAACCTTGTGGGAAAACAAACCTTGGGGGAAAATAAACCTTGTGGGAAAACAAACCTTGTGGGGAATCAAACCTAGTGGGAAAACAAACCTTGTGAGAAAACAATCCTTGTGGGAAAACAAACCTTGTGGGGAAACAAACCTTGTGGGAAAACCAACCTTTCGGGAAAGCGAACCTTTTGGGAAAACCAACACAGTGGGAAAACAAACCTTGTGGGAAAACCAACCTTGCGGGAAAACCTACCTTGGGGGAAAACAAAGCTTGTGGGAAAACAAACCTTGTGGGAAAACCAACCTAGTGGGAAAAACAACCTAGTGGGAAAACAAACCTTGTGAGAAAACAAACCTTGTGGGAAAACCATCCTTATGGGGAAAGCAACCCTGCGGGAAAACCAACCTTGTGGGAAAACCAACCTTGTGGGAAAGCGAACCTTGTGGGAAAACCAACACAGTGGGAAAACAAACCTTGTGGGAAAACCAACCTTGCGGGAAAACCAACCTTGGGGGAAAACAAACCTTGTGGGAAAACAAACCTTGCGGTGAAACATACCTAGTGGAAAAACAAACCTTGTGAGAAAACAATCCTTGTGGGAAAACAAACCTTGTGGGGAAACAAACCTTGCGGGAAAACTAACCTTGTGGGAAAACAAACCCTGCGGGAAAACCAACCTTGTGGGAAAACCCACCTTGTGGGGAAAAAAACCTTTCGGGAAAACCAACCTTGTGGAAAAACAAACCTTGTGGGAAAACAAACCTTGTGGGAAAACAAACCTTGTGGGAAAACAAACCTTGTGGGGAAACAAACCTTGTGGGGAAACAGACATTGTGGGAAAACTAACCTTGTGGGAAAACAAACCTTGCGGGAAAACTAACCTTGTGGGAAAACAAACCCTGCGGGAAAACCAACCTTTTGGGAAAACCAACCTTGTGGGGAAACAACCCTTTCGGGAAAACCAACCTTGTGGAAAAACAAACCTTGTGGGAAAACAAACCTTGTGGGAAAACAAACCTTATGGGGAAAGCAACCCTGCGGGAAAACCAACCTTGTGGGAAAACCAACCTTGTGGGAAAGCGAACCTTTTGGGAAAACCAACACAGTGGGAAAACAAACCTTGTGGGAAAACCAACCTTGCGGGAAAACCAACCTTGTGGGAAAACAAACCTTGTGGGAAAACAAACCTTGTGGGAAAACAAACCTTATGGGAAAACAAACCTTGTGGGGAAACAAACCTTATGGGAAAACCAACCTTGCGGGAAAGCGAACCTTTTGGGAAAACCAACAAAGTGGGAAAACAAACATTGTGGGAAAACCAACCTTGCGGGAAAACCAACCTTGGGGGAAAACAAAGCTTGTGGGAAAACAAACCTTGTGGAAAAACCAACCTAGTGGGAAAACGACCTAGTGGGAAAACAAACCTTGTGAGATAACAAACCTTGTGGGAAAACCAACCTTATGAGGAAAGCAACCCTGCGGGAAAACCAACCTTGTGGGAAAACCAACCTTGTGGGAAAGCGAACCTTTTGGGAAAACCAACACAGTGGGAAAACAAACCTTGTGGGAAAACCAACCTTGCGGGAAAACCAACCTTGGGGGAAAACAAACCTTGTGGGAAAACAAACCTTGTGGGGAAACAAACCTAGTGGGAAAACAAACCTTGTGAGAAAACAATCCTTGTGGGAAAACAAACCTTGTGGGGAAACAAACCTTGCGGGAAAACTAACCTTGTGGGAAAAAAACCCTGCGGGAAAACCAACCTTGTGGGAAAACCAACCTTGTGGGGAAACAAACCTTTCGGGAAAACCAACCTTGTTGGAAAACAAACCTTGTGGGAAAACAAACCTTGTGGGAAAACAAACCTTGTGAGAAAATAAACCTTGTGGGGAAACACACCTAGTGGGAAAACAAACCTTGTGAGAAAACAAACCTTGTGGGAAAACCAACCTTATGGGAAAACAAACCTAGTGGGAAAACAAACCTTGTGGGGAAACAAACCTTTCGGGAAAACCAACCTTGTAGGAAAACAAACCTTTCGGGAAAACCAACCTTGTGGGAAAACCAACCTTGTGGGGAAACAAACCTTGTGGGAAAACCAACCTTTTGGGAAAACCAACACAGTGGGAAAACAAACCTTGTGGGAAAACCAACCTTGCGGGAAAACCAACCTTGTGGGAAAACACACCTAGTGGGAAAACAAACCTTGTGAGAAAACAAACCTTGTGGGAAAACCAACCTTATGGGAAAACAAACCTAGTGGGAAAACAAACCTTGTGGGGAAACAAACCTTTCGGGAAAACCAACCTTGTAGGAAAACAAACCTTTCGGGAAAACCAACCCTGCGGGAAAACCAACCTTGTGGGAAAACCAACCTTGTGGGAAAGCGAACCTTTTGGGAAAACCAACACAGTGGGAAAACAAACCTTGTGGGAAAACCAACCTTGCGGGAAAACCAACCTTGTGGGAAAACAAACCTTGTGGGAAAACAAACCTTGTGGGAAAACAAACCTTATGGGAAAACAAACCTTGTGGGGAAACAAACCTTATGGGAAAACCAACCTTGCGGAAAAGCGAACCTTTTGGGAAAACCAACAAAGTGGGAAAACAAACATTGTGGGAAAACCAACCTTGCGGGAAAACCAACCTTGGGGGAAAACAAAGCTTGTGGGAAAACAAACCTTGTGGAAAAACCAACCTAGTGGGAAAAGGACCTAGTGGGAAAACAAACCTTGTGAGATAACAAACCTTGTGGGAAAACCAACCTTATGAGGAAAGCAACCCTGCGGGAAAACCAACCTTGTGGGAAAACCAACCTTGTGGGAAAGCGAACCTTTTGGGAAAACCAACACAGTGGGAAAACAAACCTTGTGGGAAAACCAACCTTGCGGGAAAACCAACCTTGGGGGAAAACAAACCTTGTGGGAAAACAAACCTTGTGGGGAAACAAACCTAGTGGGAAAACAAACCTTGTGAGAAAACAATATTTGTGGGAAAACAAACCTTGTGGGGAAACAAACCTTGCGGGAAAACTAACCTTGTGGGAAAAAAAACCCTGCGGGAAAACCAACCTTGTGGGAAAACCAACCTTGTGGGGAAACAAACCTTTCGGGAAAACCAACCTTGTTGGAAAACAAACCTTGTGGGAAAACAAACCTTGTGGGAAAACAAACCTTGTGAGAAAATAAACCTTGTGGGGAAACACACCTAGTGGGAATACAAACCTTGTGAGAAAACAAACCTTGTGGGAAAACCAACCTTATGGGAAAACAAACCTAGTGGGAAAACAAACCTTGTGGGAAAACAAACCTTGTGGGGAATCAAACCTAGTGGGAAAACAAACCTTGTGAGAAAACAATCCTTGTGGGAAAACAAACCTTGTGGGGAAACAAACCTTGTGGGAAAACCAACCTTGCGGGAAAGCGAACCTTTTGGGAAAACCAACACAGTGGGAAAACAAACCTTGTGGGAAAACCAACCTTGCGGGAAAACCAACCTTGGGGGAAAACAAAGCTTGTGGGAAAACAAACCTTGTGGGAAAACCAACCTAGTGGGAAAAACAACCTAGTGGGAAAACAAACCTTGTGAGAAAACAAACCTTGTGGGAAAACCATCCTTATGGGGAAAGCAACCCTGCGGGAAAACCAACCTTGTGGAAAAGCGAACCTTGTGGGAAAACCAACACAGTGGGAAAACAAACCTTGTGGGAAAACCAACCTTGCGGGAAAACCAACCTTGGGGGAAAACAAACCTTGTGGGAAAACAAACCTTGTGGTGAAACATACCTAGTGGAAAAACAAACCTTGTGAGAAAACAATCCTTGTGGGAAAACAAACCTTGTGGGGAAACAAACCTTGCGGGAAAACTAACCTTGTGGGAAAACAAACCCTGCGGGAAAACCAACCTTGTGGGAAAACCCACCTTGTGGGGAAAAAAACCTTTCGGGAAAACTAACATTGTGGGAAAACAAACCCTGCGCGAAAACCAACCTTGTGGGAAAAAAAAACCTTGTGGGAAAACAAACCTTGTGGGAAAACAAACCATGTGAGAAAACAAACCTTGTGGGTAAACCAACCTTATGGGGAAACAAACCCTGCGGGAAAACCAACCTTGTGGGAAAACCAACCTTGCGGGAAAGCGAACCTTTTGGGAAAACCAACACAGTGGGAAAACAAACCTTGTGAGAAAACGATCCTTGTGGGAAAACAAACCTTGTGGGGAAACAAACCTTGTGGGGAAACAGACCTTGTGGGAAAACTAACCTTGTGGGAAAACAAACCTTGCGGGAAAACTAACCTTGTGGGAAAACAAACCCTGCGGGAAAACCAACCTTTTGGGAAAACCAACCTTGTGGGGAAACAAACCTTTCGGGAAAACCAACCTTGTGGGAAAACAAACCTTGTGGGAAAACAAACCTTGTGGGAAAACAAACCTTATGGGGAAAGCAACCCTGCGGGAAAACCAACCTTGTGGGAAAACCAACCTTGTGGGAAAGCGAACCTTTTGGGAAAACCAACACAGTGGGAAAACAAACCTTGTGGGAAAACCAACCTTGCGGGAAAACCAACCTTGAGGGAAAACAAACCTTGTGGGAAAACAAACCTTGTGGGAAAACAAACCTTATGGGAAAACAAACCTTGTGGGGAAACAAACCTTATGGGAAAACCAACCTTGCGGGAAAGCGAACCTTTTGGGAAAACCAACACAGTGGGAAAACAAACATTGTGGGAAAACCAACCTTGCGGGAAAACCAACCTTGGGGGAAAACAAAGCTTGTGGGAAAACAAACCTTGTGGAAAAACCAACCTAGTGGGAAAACGACCTAGTGGGAAAACAAACCTTGTGAGATAACAAACCTTGTGGGAAAACCAACCTTATGAGGAAAGCAACCCTGCGGGAAAACCAACCTTGTGGGAAAACCAACCTTGTGGGAAAGCGAACCTTTTGGGAAAACCAACACAGTGGGAAAACAAACCTTGTGGGAAAACCAACCTTGCGGGAAAACCAACCTTGGGGGAAAACAAACCTTGTGGGAAAACAAACCTTGTGGGGAAACAAACCTAGTGGGAAAACAAACCTTGTGAGAAAACAATCCTTGTGGGAAAACAAACCTTGTGGGGAAACAAACCTTGCGGGAAAACTAACCTTGTGGGAAAAAAAACCCTGCGGGAAAACCAACCTTGTGGGAAAACCAACCTTGTGGGGAAACAAACCTTTCGGGAAAACCAACCTTGTTGGAAAACAAACCTTGTGGGAAAACAAACCTTGTGGGAAAACAAACCTTGTGAGAAAATAAACCTTGTGGGGAAACACACCTAGTGGGAAAACAAACCTTGTGAGAAAACAAACCTTGTGGGAAAACCAACCTTATGGGAAAACAAACCTAGTGGGAAAACAAACCTTGTGGGGAAACAAACCTTTCGGGAAAACCAACCTTGTAGGAAAACAAACCTTGTGGGAAAACAAACCTTGTGGGAAAACAAACCTTATGGGAAAACAAACCTTGTGGGGAAACAAACCTTGTGGGAAAACCAACCTTGCGGGAAAGCGAACCTTTTGGGAAAACCAACACAGTGGGAAAACAAACCTTGTGGGAAAACCAACCTTGCGGGAAAACCAACCTTGGGGGAAAACAAAGCTTGTGGGAAAACAAACCTTGTGGGAAAACCATCCTAGTGGGATAAAAAACCTAGTGGGAAAACAAACCTTGTGAGAAAACAAACCTTGTGGGAAAACCAACCTTATGGGGAAAGCAACCCTGCGGGAAAACCAACCTTATGGGAAAACCAACCTTGTGGGAAAGCGAACCTTTTGGGAAAACCAACACAGTGGGAAAACAAACCTTGTGGGAAAACCAACCTTGCGGGAAAGCGAACCTTTTTCAGTATTCATTCAGCACTCGCCCGGTGAGGACGTGAAATGCTTGCATAGCCAAACCGGTTTTTGATTGACTGAGTGAAATATGTCTGCAACGAGCGATGACGATACGTATGTTTATTCGGCGGTTTTGAACTTTATCCAAGTGAACATTGAGGCGGGAATTGATGATGAAACTATCATTAAACATGCGGTGGACTTTTTCGAGAACTCCATTATTTCGTCCGCAAAGACCAGCTTCTACGCTGTTGCTGTTCCGTCTGAGATTTGTCCTAAGCGTATTGGCAACAAGGCTGTTACGAGCAATCTTAGAGATATTGTGGATTTATTCCATAGATGTGATTCTGAAGAAATTACTGTTCCTGTGTATGTGATACGTTTACCTACCGAGGTTCCGGTCATACCAGCTGTTGCTTATTCCCGCCTGGCAGTGAAGGTGAATAAAATTAGCCAAGTACTGGATGTTGTCAATGCTAAGCTAACTACATACGAGCTTAATTTCCCACAGTTGCCAACACATTCCGGTCATACCGCCGAAACTCAAGCGACGGTAGTTATCTCAAATGTGCCGAAAACCCTAGATAACCCTGCAAAACGTCAAGAGTTGATAAAAAAAAATTCAAGGACATGAAGCGATTAGTAGCGTGCGACACTCTCGTGACAAACTTTTTGTAACCATTGATGATATTGCTGTGGATGATTTCTGTAAGGCTGTTCCTTCGGTCTTAGCGAATTCGAAAGCAAAAATGGTCGAAAAGAAATGGTACGAACTGTTGAAAGGTATTAGTACTGATTACGATATCTCCTGTCTTGCTGAGTTTACTGGTGTCACTGGTGCTTCTAGACTTGGGAACTCGCACGCTGTTAAACTTTCTTTCGGCGACCTAGCATCTAAGACAAATGCTCTAAAAAATGGTCTGAAAATTGATTACGAGCTTCTGCGTGTGTTCGAATATCATGAGATACCACGATGTTGTTATAAGTGTCGTGCTCCAGATCATATTGCAGCCAATTGCAAAAGCCCAACCGTTAAGTGTGCTCGATGCTCTGGTCCACACGAATCGGCAAAAGATTCCCCCTGTTCACTTACACCTAAGTGCGCAAATTGTGACGGCGACCACGTTTCATTCAGTTTAAGGTGTCCGATTCTGCGCTCTCTCATCACTGCTTCCAAATGACTGATACATCTGTTTCTCTCTGCTCTTTTAATATAAATGGAACCAAAGACAAGGACTTTTGCATTGACCAGCTTCTGAATAATTTTGATATAGTCCTTCTACAAGAACACTTACTGCCCGGCGTCAGTGTGAATTTTCTACGGCGGAGCCCCGAGCACATAGTATTCACAACTTCCGCCCGAAGAACTCGCGGCCGTCCATCTGGAGGACTGGCCTGTATTATCAAGCGACGGCTCTCTTTTTTGTCTCCCCAGTGTTACGGATCAGACGAAAAATATCTAGCTATTAGAATCGGCGACGTAGTGTTGATTAATACGTACCTGCCGCACAATAAAAACACCCTTGCTAGCTTCACCAGTTTTGCCAAGGCTTGTAAGAAATTGGATAATTTGATAACCGGTATCGAAAAGCTTGGTTTTGATTGGGTACTTATTGGTGATCTAAACTGCGACATTACTAGTGCTTCTCATCGATCTGAAACCCTACTTGAATGCATCCCACCCGGTTTCCGCATTGCAACCAAAGACCTACCATTCACTTATATCCACTCCAGTGGCTCCCAGTCAAACCTTGATCACTGTCTCTGCTCTGCTGCGATTACCATTTCCTCTGTACATGTCGACGAGGACGAGAGAGACTATGACCATATGCCTTTATCCCTAACTGTGCGTATCACTTCAAAACTAGTGTTAAATGCTCCCCAATCACAAGATAGAAACTGGTTCGAACGGCGCAACTGGAATCGCGCTAATTTGTAACTTTTTAAAGAAGTAAAGTTAAATTCTATTAGATATACTTACCTGTTTCATACTTTATGATTGCTCTATTCCTTCCATCTACCGACATATGGTACGAAAACTGAAAAGCTTGCAACTTCCGCTAGGAAGTGCGGCGTAAATTCAAAATAGTGCCAAACCACCATCAACCCCCTAGCGGCTTCCGCTCTTCAGTACATTTCGATCAGAAAACATCTGACACAAGCGGGGAGGATGGGCGGGAAATAAAAACTTAAAGTATGAAACAGGTAAGTATATCTAATAGAATTTAACTTTACTTCTTTAAAAAGTTACAATTCTATATCGCTATACCTGTTTCATACTTTATGATTGCTCTGAATTACCACAACAGGAGGTGGGCATACCAGACAAATAATTGCACTTTTATTACTACAAAACTACAACAGATCAGACTCTATTGCATCAACTTCAAGAACGAAACATCACGTGGTGTTCGCTGACACTCTAAAACAAGGAGCCATTCGTCCTCATATTTTCAACTGGGCCACCACTGCAGATAAATCTAACACAGGTAAAGTACCAATATAATGACGTAGTGAACCGGACGAAAACCAAAAACCAGCTTCCATGATACTCTCAAGCGATACTCCCTTCGAAAATGCGGTTGAAGCAGCCATACCCCGAACATCGTGAGCCCGGACTCCAACCGCTTCCGGGCAAGCGATCATTATCACCGAACGAATCCACGAGGAAATCGTACTAGGGGCGATTTCTCTATTTCCATTATCTTTGGTTGGGACAAACAAACGCCCCCTCCCTTTTCTAATTTCCTCAACCTTGTGTAAATACATCCTCAAATTTTCAACCGGGCATAATTTCAGATCATTATCTAACTTCGGGATATGAATAACTGGGTGAAGAGATCCTGGTTTCTGGTTCTTAGCTTTAAAATTCGGGGCGACACGCAAACTAACTCCAAAATCTGAGAACTGGACTCCGGCTACTACCAAAGCATGTAACTCGCTTCTTCTGCGCCCAGAAGCCAACGCCAAAAGAAAAGCTAATTTCTTAGACAAATTCAGAACACTGGCATTCTCATTAAATTGGTCACCTTTAAACATCTTGAGTACTTGTCCCAAGTCCCAAGCAAAGGAGCGTTGCGGTCGGACGGGCTGATTCGCCTTCAGACTCTCTAACAGATCTGTCACTGCTCGGGACTCCATAGAGGTATTATTAGCATATGCCAAAATTGTTGTCAGAGCCGCTTTATACCCCTCGACAGTCGACGGACAAAAGGCACGATCCGCTGACAGATAAAAGAAAAAACTCGTGAGGTTCTGCACCGAAATAGTTAGTGGATCGCATCCATTCTCCCCACACCACGCCGTGAAAATCCGCCATCTACTGGCAAAAACCGATAACATACTAGGCCTCTGTTTATTAACAATGGCACTGAAACCTTGTGACTCCAGTAAAACTCTCAAAGTAGAAAGGCGTGTAGATCCAGGTTCGCTAGGTTGGGGTGGAGATACCGCCCTTTCTTTATTAGATCCGGTAACTGTTCGAGCCGCAAGGGAGGTACCTTCACTAAACTCAACAGGATCGGAAACCATATCATTGACGGCCACCGCGGGGCAATCAATATTGCACTCACTCGTTCGTCCCTCATTTTCAGGACTACCCTGGTCAAGATTGAAAAAGGCGGGGACGCGTATACCATCATCCCGCTCCATGGAATCGAGAACGCGTCCGTTGCTACTTCCCCCTGACCCTGTTCCAACGAACAAAACATAGGCAGAACTGCATTTCTGCGATCCGCGAACAGGTCCACCATTGGGGTTCCCCACATAGCGAACAAACTGCTCAGAATCGACGGATTCAGGCTCCAATCGAGTCGTGCACATCGGATTCTCCTTAACAGGGGAATCTTGCCCCGGGATAAGTCGTCCGCCCTGGTGTTCAACTTGCCCTTCACGTATCCTGCCCGAATCTGAATCCCCTTTTGTTCGGCAATTCTGTATAACTCCTGCGTAACCCGCAACATTCCTAGAGATTTGGTTCCTCCCTGTCGGTTCACATAACTCACTGCTGTCGTATTGTCGATCATGAGAAGCACCTTGGAGCCAGATGGTAGATCTAAGCGTTCCAAAACCCGACAAGCCGCAATTAATTCCAGGCAATTTATATGCATTGTCTTTTCCCATTCTGTCCAAAGACCCGAGATATCTTGACCGTTCCCGTGTCCTCCCCAGCCAATCCGACTTGATGCATCCGAGAAAACCTGCAGGTCCGGATGAAAAAGCCCCAGTGGAACCCCACGCGACAACCAACTCTGGTCGGTCCATCTTTTTAATGCCGATCGTAATGGGGGGAGAACGGGAATCTTTATCTTGGAAGGTAAATTTTGATGCCTGGCGGGAATCCACGCTGTCAAATAAACCTGCAAGGGGCGTATGTACAATCTGCCCAAATAAACCTGGTCTGCAACCGAATTCAATCTTCCTAAAAGGCTCAAATACATCTTCAGAGAAACCCACTTCAACTTCGTGACACCTTTTACCAGACCAATAATTTTGGGAATCGCGGATGGTTTCTGGGTATAATCGTTCAAGTCGAACGCGACTCCTAGATAAACAAAAGATTGGGACGGGACAAGTATTGTCTTCGTAGATACCCGTAGACCAAGAGCACTGAGTGTCTGCTTGACAAACGCTAAATGATTCGCGCACTGGTCTCTGGAATCCGCTATTAGGAGCCAATCGTCCAAATATTGGAAAATCAAAATTTTCCTGTGATGGAGATATTTTGCTACCTCTCGCATTAAAACCGAGAAAATCCACGGGGCTGTCGTGAGACCGAAGGGTAGAGTAACGTGCTCGTACACCACGTTCCCAACTTGAACTCGCAAATATTTCTGAGAACGGCGATGCATGGGGAGGTGAAGATATGCATCTTCCAAGTCCAAGACTACACCCCAAGCACCTCTTTTCATTACCTGAGTAGTCTGCCGCGTTGTTGTAAATTTGAACTTGCGCTTCTCGACAAAACTGTTCAACACCTTTAGATCTGTTATCAGCCGATACGATCCGGACTTTTTTGGGATTCTGAAGACTGGGCTGAAGAAACCCGGACTGTCGTCCGACACTACTCTGACAGCCTTCTTTGCTAATAACACTGACATTTCTTCGGCTATTGCCGGGCACTGACGCGCGAATAACCTTCTCCGACGTAACTTGGGCGGGTTCAAAGAAAATCGTATCTTGTACCCATGCTTGATCACCCTTAAACAAAACGGGTTCGTTGTCACTCCCTCCCACGCTGCTAGATAACGAGGCAACCGTCCCCCAATTGGCTCCTTCTGAGGGGCATCTTGCAACATAGGCGTGGGGGGGTGCACTTCCCTAGCGACGAAAACGAGGCGTGAAGGCCGACCTTCCACGACCTCGGCCCCTAAAACTCAGAGGCCCATCGCTGCGGGGGCGGAAATTCCCCTGACTGGATGAAGACTGGACTGGGTCCGGCCGGTACTTCTTAGCTGGGGGTCCACTGTGATTGTTCTGTGGCCCACTAAAACTGTTCTGTGTTCGCTTCTGACTTCCATAAGCCGTAAACCTCGGATCACACTCTGCCCACTGCTTGGCCGCCTCAAGACATTTCCCACCGAAGAGAGCGGCCGCATCCACTGACTGTCCTCTAAGAGGGACAAATATATGTGGAGGGGGAGCAAGAGGTAATCTAGCTGTGGCACTATCCCGCCTCCATAACACCAAATTCGCTATTACGGGCATCAAGCTAGATAGCACATGCCTTAACACAACAGAATTTGCAGCTAGTAGGGATTTCATCTTTTCTTGACGTGATTCAACGTATGAAGCCGCTTCCTCGCGTGCTTCCTCTGTGTCGTCGAATTCAGGCAACTGGGCAAGCTCTGAAAAACAGTGATTCATGCCTGCTGTGAATGTGTCCGAAGCGTTACACATGCTTGCAACCAACCGTAGCGTCTTTTCTAGCTCGAGCCACTTTTGCCTTGGTAAGGTAAAGGGTGCAGTTTCCGCCTTTGGCTTTAATACTCCAAAGTCCACATCTTCAACTGGAGGACGGATCTGAAACCCATCATGGCAGCCATACAGGTCAATGAGGTTCTTGTCTGCTGACATAGGTAGGGTCGATTTGGAATCCAATTTAGCAACATTCTCATTGATAGACTGAAGTGACGAGCTCAACAGTCTGTTCATAGGTAGTCTGACCCTCTGAGACTGGGAAGACTGTACCAGACCCAGTGACTCTGATGTAGACTGGAGTTTGGTGGCCTGCTCTGCTCTCTTAAGCTCCGGGAAAATTTCAAACGAGACTTTTATAGCCTCTCGAATACTGGGTGTGACCTCAGAAGGTTGATCAAGCCTTTCCAGGGCCGCCGATAGGAGATCTCGAGTGGAACTATCAGCCGTGGAAGCATCAACCGCAGCAATGGCTTGGCGGAGATTCTCCATCAATTGGTCCATGACTCAACTCTATAAATCAATATCAGAATCAATACCTAACAACAGAAGAATTAAAACTTCTAAAGTTAGGATAAACTCTTCCTTTACTGTTAGTAGACACTGGCTGAATCTGGTAACATATAAAGCAGACCAAATTCAGCAGCAGGCTGAACATTGTGGTATCGTAAGTACCAAAAATATTTCAGCGACAGAAGAGCTGATCGTTTTGGTATCGTAAGTACCAAAAATATTTCAGCAACAGAAGAGCTGAACATTTTGGTATCGTAAGTACCAAAAATATTTCAGCAACATATAGAATCAAGAGTGGTATCGTAGGTACCGCGCAGACCAAGTTCGGCAGCAGGCTGAACATTCTGGTATCGTAAGTACCAAAAATATTGCAGCAACAGAAGAGATGAACATTTTGATAGTGTTAGTACCAAAAATGTCTCAACAATATATAAGATCAAGAGTGGTATCGTAAGTACCGCTTTGAGCTTTTACCACCGGCTCAAGCTTATCTTCCGAAGAACAAACCAGAATAGTTTGAAGCCCTGAAAACTATACAATTAAACAATACTTTCTCAAAGGCAATCAATAGTCTACGTTTAAAACTCAACTATAACTTATCCTTTAAATAAAAGGGAGACTAATAAGATCCGGTAATATATTCACAACTCAAAATCAACCACCACTAATCTCCTGGCATCATAAATACCAACAATAAATCAACAATAAAAGAAAAACAAACTGACAAGAGTGGTATCGTAAGTACCACAATAATCTTTAAATAAGCCCAAAAAACTGGGCTAAACAAACAATAATATCTCAACAAAAAAACAAGAATCTTTGTTCTTATGACAACTTATAACACAATTCTCTCTCAAATATTTTCCGAAAAATTATCTCCAAAATGCCAAATAATCAATAGTCTATATTATCCTCGTAAATTTATCAAAAACTTACTGCCAAAATAATCATTAGGCTAGGCTAAACTTTGACAACCTGAGAAACCCATAATGATTGGGTGACTCACTGCCAATTTAACAACATAAATTCCACAACTCTGAAGAGTTATGTGGACTGCATAAATGCTTCAACACTTACCAAAATCTTTCTTTCTCCAAAAAATTATTTTATGAAAATAATTTCGACCATATGTCCTCGTGGTACGAAATGTACTGAAGAGCGGAAGCCGCTAGGGGGTTGATGGTGGTTTGGCACTATTTTGAATTTACGCCGCACTTCCTAGCGGAAGTTGCAAGCTATTCAGTTTTCGTACCATATGTCGGTAGATGGAAGGAATAGAGCAATCATAAAGTATGAAACAGGTATAGCGATATAGAATGGCCGTTATACTTAACTACGCTTGCTAGCCTGTTAAGTACGATTCGTGTCCCTTATAATCTTCTCTGTTGTGGAGTTCATTCGCCAAGTGCCCGTTTACAGTTAAATATGTATTATCTTCAGATTATTTCGTGTATGAAAAAAGCGGAGAGAGCGGTTGTTCCTAATGAACGAGTACGATGTCGGACCCGCAAGCCGATGTGGAGTTATGATCCAAATTTGAAAAAAGTGAAAAATCAAGCTAAGCTCTGGTTGCGGATCTGGATTGCGTGTGGGCGTCCCTCGTGTGGTAATGTGTTCGAAATTAAGCGTAAAACGAAATCTGCTTATAAGCGACAGATACGTTCTGTCCGTGAATCAGGTGCTTGTTTCCCGACAAGTTCAAAGGATTGGAAGCGGGTGCTAAATTCTTCTAAGTTTGATGATTATAATAACGATAATATTCCACAGTCTTCTTGGACTCAACATTACTTGAATATTTTTTCCCGTGTAAATTTTGCTGTTCATCACCATTATTCACAATTACTTTCGATTTGTTTCCCTACGAAAGTAGAACAAAAACATGTACCTCCCGTGTCTGTCGCAGATATTGTTAACTCGATAAAGCGGCTGAAATACTCTTCGGTTGATATTGATGGGATTAGTGCTCGGCATCTGCATAAAGATTCCTCCGATTTGATTAATCATTTGCAGTTACTTTGTCAGATGTGTTTATGTTCGTCACTTGTACCTGACAGTTTTCTTTGTGGGACTGTAACTTCGGTGTTAAAAAGAGGGAAAGATCCAAATAAATGTGATTCTTACCGGCCAATTACTGTTGCCTGTAATATCAGTAAAGTTTTTGAGTATGTACTACTCCCATCTGTCATTGATCATGTAAATTATGATGCCAATCAGTTTGGTTTTAAAAAGGGAATTGGATGCCAGCATGCACACAGGGCGCTTGCTGTTCTCCTCAAAGACGTGCATACCAAAGGCCAGTCATTACATATTTGTGCTTTGGACATTTCTAAAGCGTTTGACACCGTTGTTCATTCACAAGCTCTGCTGTCACTGTATCAGCTTGGTATAAACATTTCAGTTATATCTGTGCTACGTTTCTGGTATTCTAATTCGTATGTGAGACTGAAATCTAACGGTCATATTTTCGGGAATATTCCAGTGAAGTGCGGTGTCAGACAAGGAGGTGTCCTTTCGCCGTACATATTTAATGCTTGTATCGCAAGTGTTCTGACCAAGATCCCATCGAGTTGTTTTTTCGGGTTCAGTGAACTTTCCTATCTAGCATATGCTGATGACCTCCTTCTGATTAGCCGTTCAAAAAGCTCACTTGAGCGAAACGTTCGTCTGGTTGGATCTCTGTTTAAAGATATTGGCCTTGCTTTAAATATTGCTAAGTGTGAATATTTGTCTTTCAATAATGATCAATGTGCCGGTTCTCTGAATTGCGGGAGCTTCACTGTACCCAGAGTAAAGATGTTTAAGTGGCTGGGTATATCTGTTTGTGATTCTCTTGCTAGTATCCGGAGGAAGTTTTTATCTGATACTAAAGAAAAATTAAGAATCGGGTACGCAAAAATCGTTGCTAATCGTGGTCGTTTCAGCAGACGTGGACTGGCTAAACTTTATTCTAGTTTTTGCGACCATGCCGTTCTGTCTGCGTCTGGTTTATATCTTATATTTACAAAGACTGATCTTAAGCAAATGAGGTTGGATTATTTTCGATATTGCAAATTCCTTTTGTATTTACCCAGATCGGTCCGAAATAGACGCCTTGTAAATTGTTACGGAGCTAGCGACATCTTATGTTCGCTGGAAAATCTGCAGACCAATATTGGTGCTGACGCGTGTTTCCGCCTAGGTGCGCACCACGGCCTCATCCGGCTTTTTCATTGAGTACTTTTTTGTTGTTGTGTGTGATATGTTGTAATATCTTTATTTCTTTTCTTTTCTTTCATTACTCCACTATCTTAAATCTGTACAGTGGGTCACGAATAAATATTATTATTATATTATATACATTATTTGGGAAAACCAACACAGTGGGAAAACAAACCTTGTGGGAAAACCAACCTTGCGGGAAAACCAACCTTGGGGGAAAACAAAGCTTGTGGGAAAACAAACCTTGTGGGAAAACCAACCTAGTGGGAAAAACAACCTAGTGGGAAAACAAAGCTTTTGAGAAAACAAACCCTGTGGGAAAACCAACCTTGTGGGAAAACCAACCTTGTGGGGAAACAAACCTTTCGGGAAAACCAACCTTGTGGGAAAACAAACCTTGTGAGAAAACAAACCTTGTGGGGAAACAAACCTTGTGGGAAAACCAACCTTGCGGGAAAGCGAACCTTTTGGGAAAAGAAACCTTGTGAGAAAACAAACCTTGTGGGAAAACCAACCTTATGGGGAAAGAAACCTTGCGGGAAAGCGAACCTTGTGGGAAAACCAACAACAACCTAGTGGGAAAACAAACCTTGTGAGAAAACAAACCTTGTGGGAAAACTAACCTTATGGGGAAAGCAACCCTGCGGGAAAACCAACCTTGTGGAAAAAACAACCTTGTGGGAAAGCGAACCTTTTGGGAAAACCAACACAGTGGGAAAACAAACCTTGTGGGAAAACCAACCTTGCGGGAAAACGAACCTTGGGGGAAAACAAACCTGGTGGGAAAACAAACCTTGTGGGGAAACAAACCTAGTGGGAAAACAAACCTTGTGAGAAGACAATCCTTGTGGGAAAACAAACCTTGTGGGGAAACAAGCCTTGCGGGAAAACTAACCTTGTGGGAAAACAAACCCTGCTGGAAAAACAACCTTGTGGGAAAACAAACCTTGTGGGGAAACAAACCTTTCGGGAAAACCAACCTCGTGGGAAAACAAACCTTGTGGGAAAACAAACCTTGTGGGAAAACAAACCTTGTGAGAAAAAAAAACCTTGTGGGGAAACAAACCTAGTGGGAAAACAAACCTTGTGAGAAAACAAACCTTGTGGGAAAACCAACCTTATGGGAAAACAAACCTAGTGGGAAAAAAAACCTTGTGGGGAAACAAACCTTTCGGGAAAACCAACCTTGTGGGAAAACAAACCTTGTGGGAAACAAACCTTGTGGGAAAACAACCCTTGTGGGAAAACAAACCTTGTGGGAAAACAAACCTTAGGGGAAAACAAACCTTGTGGGGAAACAAACCTTGTGGAAAAGCGAACCTTTCGGGAAAACAAACCTAGTGGAAAAAAAAACCTTGTGGGGAAACAAACCTTTCGGGAAAACCAACCTTGTGGGAAAACAAACCTTGTGGGAAAACAAACCTTGTGGGAAAACAAACCTTGTGGGAAAACAAACCTTGTGGGAAAACAAACCTTGTGGGAAAACAAACCTTGTGGGAAAACAAACCTTATGGGAAAACAAACCTTGTGGGGAAACAAACCTTGCGGGAAAGCGAACCTTTTGGGAAAACCAACCTTGGGGGAAAACAAAGCTTGTGGGAAAACAAACCTTGTGGGAAAACCAACCTAGTGGGAAAAACAACCTAGTGGGAAAACAAACCTTGTGAGAAAACAAACCTTGTGGGAAAACCAACCTTATGGGGAAAGCAACCCTGCGGGAAAACCATCCTTGTGGGAAAACCAACCTTGCGGGAAAGCGAAACTTTTTGGAAAACCAACACAGTGGGAAAACAAACCTTGTGGGAAAACCAACCTTGCGGGAAAACCAACCTTGGGGGAAAACAAAGCTTGTGGGAAAACAAACCTTTTGGGAAAACCAACCTTGTGGTAAAACAAACCTTGTGGGAAAACAAACCTTGTGGGAAAACAAACTTTATGGGAAAACAAACCTTGTGGGAAAACAAACCTTGTGGGGAAACAAACCTTGCGGGAAAGCGAACCTTTTGGGAAAACCAACCTTGGGGGAAAACAAAGCTTGTGGGAAAACAAACCTTGTGGGAAAACCAACCTAGTGGGAAAAACAACCTAGTGGGAAAACAAACCTTGTGAGAAAACAAACCTTGTGGGAAAACCAACCTTATGGGGAAAGCAACCCTGCGGGAAAACCATCCTTGTGGGAAAACCAACCTTGCGGGAAAGCGAAACTTTTTGGAAAACCAACACAGTGGGAAAACAAACCTTGTGGGAAAACCAACCTTGCGGGAAAACCAACCTTGGGGGAAAACAAAGCTTGTGGGAAAACAAACCTTTTGGGAAAACCAACCTTGTGGTAAAACAAACCTTGTGGGAAAACAAACCTTGTGGGAAAACAAACTTTATGGGAAAACAAACCTTGTGGGGAAACAAACCTTGTGGGAAAACCAACAACAACCTAGTGGGAAAACAAACCTTGTGAGAAAACAAACCTTGTGGGAAAACCAACCTTATGGGGAAAGCAACCCTGCGGGAAAACCAACCTTGTGGGAAAACCAAGCTTGTGGGAAAGCGAACCTTTTGGGAAAACCAACACAGTGGGAAAACAAACCTTGTGGTAAAACCAACCTTGCGGGAAAACCAACCTTGGGGGAAAACAAACCTTGTGGGAAAACAAACCTTGTGGGGAAACAAACCTAGTGGGAAAACAATCCTTGAGGGAAAACAAACCTTGTGGGGAAACAAACCTTGCGGGAAAACTAACCTTGTGGGAAAACAAACCCTGCGGGAAAACCAACCTTGTGGGAAAACCAACCTTGTGGGGAAACAAACCTTTCGGGAAAACCAACCTTGTGGGAAAACAAACCTTGTGGGAAAACAAACCTTGTGGGAAAACAAACCTTGTGGGAAAACAAACCTTGTGAGAAAACAAACCTTGTGGGGAAACAAACCTAGTGGGAAAACAAACCTTGTGAGAAAACAAACCTTGTGGGAAAACCAACCTTATGGGAAAACAAACCTAGTGGGAAAACAAACCTTGTGGGGAAACAAACCTTTCGGGAAAACCAACCTTGTGGGAAAACAAACCTTGTGGGAAAACAAACCTTGTGGGAAAACAAACCTTGTGGGAAAACAAACCTTATGGGAAAACAAACCTTGTGGGGAAACAAACCTTGTGGGAAAACCAACCTTGCGGGAAAGCGAACCTTTTGGGAAAACCAACACAGTGGGAAAACAAACGTTGTGGGAAAACCAACCTTGCGGGAAAACCAACCTTGGGGGAAAACAAAGCTTGTGGGAAAACAAACCTTGTGGGAAAACCAACCTAGTGGGAAAAACAACCTAGTGGGAAAACAAACCTTGTGGGGAAATAAACCTAGTGGGAAAACAATCCTTGTGGGAAAACAAACCTTGTGGGGAAACAACCTTGTGGGAAAACAAACCTTGTGGGAAAACCAACAACAACCTAGTGGGAAAACAAACCTTGTGAGAAAACAAACCTTGTGGGAAAACCAACCTTATGGGGAAAGCAACTCTGCGGGAAAACCAACCTTGTGGGAAAACCAACCTTGTGGGAAAGCGAACCTTTTGGGAAAACCAACACAGTGGGAAAACAAACCTTGTGGTAAAACCAACCTTGCGGGAAAAGCAACCTTGGGGGAAAACAAACCTTGTGGGAAAACAAACCTTGTGGGGAAACAAACCTAGTGGGAAAACAATCCTTGTGGGAAAACAAACCTTGTGGGGAAACAAACCTTGCGGGAAAACTAACCTTGTGGGAAAACAAACCCTGCGGGAAAACCAACCTTGTGGGAAAACCAACCTTGTGGGGAAACAAACCTTTCGGGAAAACCAACCTTGTGGGAAAACAAACCTTGTTGGAAAACAAACCTTGTGGGAAAACAAACCTTGTGGGAAAACAAACCTTGTGAGAAAACAAACCTTGTGGGGAAACAAACCTAGTGGGAAAACAAACCTTGTGAGAAAACAAACCTTGTGGGAAAACCAACCTTATGGGAAAACAAACCTAGTGGGAAAACAAACCTTGTGGGGAAACAAACCTTTCGGGAAAACCAACCTTGTGGGAAAACAAACCTTGTGGGAAAACAAACCTTGTGGGAAAACAAACCTTGTGGGAAAACAAACCTTATGGGAAAACAAACCTTGTGGGGAAACAAACCTTGTGGGAAAACCAACCTTGCGGGAAAGCGAACCTTTTGGGAAAACCAACACAGTGGGAAAACAAACGTTGTGGGAAAACCAACCTTGCGGGAAAACCAACCTTGGGGGAAAACAAAGCTTGTGGGAAAACAAACCTTGTGGGAAAACCAACCTAGTGGGAAAAACAACCTAGTGGGAAAACAAACCTTGTGGGGAAACAAACCTAGTGGGAAAACAATCCTTGTGGGAAAACAAACCTTGTGGGGAAACAAACCTTGCGGGAAAACTAACCTTGTGGGAAAACAAACCCTGCGGGAAAACCAACCTTGTGGGAAAACCAACCTTGTGGGGAAACAAACCTTTCGGGAAAACAATCCTTGTGGGAAAACAAACCTTGTGGGGAAACAAACCTTGCGGGAAAACTAACCTTGTGGGAAAACAAACCCTGCGGGAAAACCAACCTTGTGGGAAAACCAACCTTGTGGGGAAACAAACCTTTCAGGAAAACCAACCTTGTGGGAAAACAAACCTTGTGGGAAAACAAACCTTGTGGGAAAACAAACCCTGTGGGAAAACAAACCTTGTGAGAAAACAAACCTTGTGGGGAAACAAACCTAGTGGGAAAACAAACCTTGTGAGAAAACAAACCTTGTGGGAAAACCAACCTTATGGGAAAACAAACCTAGTGGGAAAACAAACCTTGTGGGGAAACAAACCTTTTGGGAAAACCAACCTTGTGGGAAAACAAACCTTGTGGGAAAACAAACCTTGTGGGAAAACAAACCTTGTGGGAAAACAAACCTTATGGGAAAACAAACCTTGTGGGGAAACAAACCTTGTGGGAAAACCAACCTTGCGGGAAAGCGAACCTTTTGGGAAAACCAACACAGTGGGAAAACAAACGTTGTGGGAAAACCAACCTTGCGGGAAAACCAACCTTGGGGGAAAACAAAGCTTGTGGGAAAACAAACCTTGTGGGAAAACCAACCTAGTGGGAAAAACAACCTAGTTGGAAAGCAACCCTGCGGGAAAACCAACCTTGTGGGAAAACCAACCTTGTGGGAAAACCAACCTTGTGGGAAAGCGAACCTTTTGGGAAAACCAACACAGTGGGAAAAAAACCTTGTGCGAAAACCAACCTTGCGGGAAAACCAACCTTGGGGGAAAACAAACCTTGTGGGAAAACAAACCTTGTGGGGAAACAAACCTAGTGGGAAAACAAACCTTGTGAGAAAACAATCCTTGTGGGAAAACAAACCTTGTGGGGAAACAAACCTTGCGGGAAAACTAACCTTGTGGGAAAACAAATCCTGCGGGAAAACCAACCTTGTGGGAAAACCCACCTTGTGGTTAAACAAACCTTTCGGGAAAACTAACCTTGTGGGAAAACAAACCCTGCGGGAAAACCAACCTTGTGGGAAAACCAACCTTGTGGGAAAACAAACCTTGTGGGAAAACCATCCTTATGAGGAAACAAACCCTGCGGGAAAACCAACCTTGTGGGAAAACCAACCTTGCGGGAAAGCTAACCTTTTGGGAAAACCAACACAGTGGGAAAACAAACCTTGTGAGAAAACAATCCTTGTGGGAAAACAAACCTTGTGGGGAAACAAACCTTGTGGGGAAACAAACCTTGTGAGAAGACAATCCTTGTGGGAAAACAAACCTTGTGGGGAAACAAGCCTTGCGGGAAAACTAACCTTGTGGGAAAACAAACCCTGCGGGAAAACCAAACCTTGTGAGAAAACAAACCTTGTGGGAAAACCAACCTTATGGGGAAAGAAACCTTGTGGGGAAACAAACCTTTCGGGTAAACCAACCTTGTGGTAAAACAAATCTTGTGGGAAAACAAACCTTGTGGGAAAACAAACCTTGTGGGAAAACAAATCTTATGGGAAAACAAACCTTGTGGGGAAACAAACCTTGTGGGAAAACCAACAACAACCTAGTGGGAAAACAAACCTTGTGAGAAAACAAACCTTGTGGGAAAACCAACCTTATGGGGAAAGCAACCCTGCGGGAAAACCAACCTTGTGGGAAAACCAACCTTGTGGGAAGGCGAACCTTTTGGGAAAACCAACACAGTGGGAAAACAAACCTTGTGGGAAAACCAACCTTGCGGGAAAACCAACCTTGGGGGAAAACAAACCTTGTGGGAAAACAAACCTTGTGGGGAAACAAACCTAGTGGGAAAACAATCCTTGTGGGAAAACAAACCTTGTGGGGAAACAAACCTTGCGGGAAAACTAACCTTGTGGGAAAACAAACCCTGCGGGAAAACCAACCTTGTGGGAAAACCAACCTTGTGGGGAAACAAACCTTTTGGGAAAACCAAACCTTGTGGGAAAACAAACCTTGTGGGAAAACAAACCTTGTGGGAAAACAAACCTTGTGGGAAAACAAACCTTGTGAGAAAACAAACCTTGTGGGGAAACAAACCTAGTGGAAAAACAAACCTTGTGAGAAAACAAACCTTGTGGGAAAACCAACCTTATGGAAAAACAAACCTAGTGGGAAAACAAACCTTGTGGGGAAATAAACCTTTCGGGAAAACCAACCTTGTGGGAAAACAAACCTTGTGGGGAAACAAACCTAGTGGGAAAACAAACCTTGTGAGAAAACAATCCTTGTGGGAAAACAAACCTTGTGGGGAAACAAACCTTGCGGGAAAACTAACCTTGTGGGAAAACAAACCCTGCGGGAAAACCAACCTTGTAGGAAAACCCAACTTGTGGGGAAACAAACCTTTCGGGAAAACTAACCTTGTGGGAAAACAAACCCTGCGGGAAAACCAACCTTGTGGGAAAACAAACCTTGTGGGAAAACAAACCTTGTGGGAAAACAAACCTTGTGAGAAAAAAAAACCTTGTGGGAAAACCAACCTTATGGGGAAACAAACCCTGCGGGAAAACCAACCTTGTGGGAAAACCAACCTTGCGGGAAAGCGAACCTTTTGGGAAAACCAACACAGTGGGAAAACAAACCTTGTGAGAAAACAATCCTTGTGGGAAAACAAACCTTGTGAGAAAACAAACCTTGTGGGAAAACCAACCTTATGGGGAAAGCAACCCTGCGGGAAAACCAACCTTGTGGGAAAACCAACCTTGTGGGAAAGCGAACCTTTTGGGAAAACCAACACAGTGGGAAAACAAACCTTGTGGGAAAAACAACCTTGCGGGAAAGCGAACCTTTTGGGAAAACCAACACAGTGGGAAAACAAAGCTTGTGGGAAAACCAACCTTGCGGGAAACCCAACCTTGGGGGAAAACAAAGCTTGTGGGAAAACAAACCTTTTGGGAAAACAAACCTTGTGGGAAAACAAACCTTGTGGGAAAACAAACCTTGTGAGAAAACAAACCTTGTGGGAAAACAAACCTTGTGGGAAAACAAACCTTATGGGAAAACAAACCTTGTGGGGAAACCAAAATTGGGGGAAAACAAAGCTTGTGGGAAAACAAACCTTTCGGGAAAACCAACCTTGTGGGAAAACAAACCTTGTGGGAAAACCAACCTTGCGGGAAAACCAACCTTGGGGGAAAACAAAGCTTCTGGGAAAACAAACCTTGTGGGAAAACCAACCTAGTGGGAAAAACAACCTAGTGGGAAAACAAACCTTGTGAGAAAACAAACCTTGTGGGAAAACCAACCTTATGGGGAAAGCAACCCTGCGGGAAAACCAACCTTGTGGGAAAACAAACCTTGTGGGAAAACCAACCTTGTGGGAAAACCAACCTTGTGGGAAAGCGAACCTTTTGGGGAAACCAACACAGTGGGAAAACAAACCTTGTGGAAAACCAACCTTGCGGAAAAAAACAACCTTGTGAGAAAACAAACCTTGTGGGAAAACAAACCTTGTGGGGAAACAAACCTTGTGGGAAAACCAGCCTTGCGGGAAAGCGAACCTTTTGGGAAAACCAACACAGTGGGAAAACAAACCTTGTGGGAAAACCAACCTTGCGGGAAAGCGAACCTTTTGGGAAAACCAACACAGTGGGAAAAGAAACCTTGTGGGAAAACCAACCTTGCGGGAAAACCAAACTTGGGGGAAAACAAAGCTTGTGGGAAAACAAACCTTGTGGGAAAACCAACCTAGTGGGAAAAACAACCTAGTGGGAAAACAAACCTTGTGAGAAAACAAACCTTGTGGGAAAACCAACCTTATGGGGAAAGCAACCCTGCGGGAAAACCAACCTTGTGGGAAAACCAACCTTGTGGGAAAACGAACCTTTTGGGAAAACCAACACAGTGGGAAAACAAACCTTGTGGGAAAACCAACCTTGCGGGAAAGCGAACCTTTTGGGAAAACCAACACAGTGGGAAAAGAAACCTTGTGGGAAAACCAACCTTGCGGGAAAACCAACCTTGCGGGAAAACAAAGCTTGTGGGAAAACAAACCTTTTGGGAAAACAAACCTTGTGGGAAAACAAACCTTGTGGGAAAACAAACCTTTCGGGAAAACCAACCTTGTGGGAAAACAAACCTTGTGGGAAAACAAACCTTGTGAGAAAACAAACCTTGTGGGAAAACAAACCTTGTGGGAAAACAAACCTTATGGAAAAACAAACCTTGTGGGGAAACAAACCTTGTGGGAAAACCAGCCTTGCGGGAAAGCGAACCTTTTGGGAAAACCAACACAGTGGGAAAACAAACCTTGTGGGAAAACCAACCTTGCGGGAAAGCGAACCTTTTGGGAAAACCAACACAGTGGGAAAAGAAACCTTGTGGGAAAACCAACCTTGCGGGAAAACCAACCTTGGGGGAAAACAAAGCTTGTGGGAAAACATACCTTGTGGGAAAACCAACCTAGTGGGAAAAACAACCTAGTGGGAAAACAAACCTTGTGAGAAAACAAACCTTGTGGGAAAACCAACCTTATGGGGAAAGCAACCCTGCGGGAAAACCAACCTTGTGGGAAAACCAACCTTGTGGGAAAACGAACCTTTTGGGAAAACCAACACAGTGGGAAAACAAACCTTGTGGGAAAACCAACCTTGCGGGAAAGCGAACCTTTTGGGAAAACCAACACAGTGGGAAAAGAAACCTTGTGGGAAAACTAACCTTGCGGGAAAACCAACCTTGGGGGAAAACAAAGCTTGTGGGAAAACAAACCTTTTGGGAAAACAAACCTTGTGGGAAAACAAACCTTGTGGGAAAACAAACCTTGTGAGAAAACAAACCTTGTGGGAAAACCAACCTTATGGGGAAAGAAACCTAGTGGGGAAACAAACCTTTCGGGAATACCAACCTTGTGGGAAAACAAACCTTGTGAGAAAACAAACCTTGTGGGAAAACCAACCTTATGGGGAAAGCAACCCTGCGGGAAAACAAACCTTGTGGGGAAACAAAACCTAGTGGGAAAACAAACCTTGTGAGAAAATCAAACTTGTGGGAAAACAAACCTTGTGGGGAAACAAACCTTGTGGGAAAACCAACCTTGCGGGAAAGCGAACCTTTTGGGAAAACCAACGCAGTGGGAAAACAAACCTTGTGGGAAAACCAACCTTGCGGGAAAACCAACCTTGTGGGAAAACAAACCTTGTGGGAAAACAAACCTTGTGGGAAAACAAACCTTGTGGGAAAACAAACCTTATGGGAAAACAAACCTTGTGGGGAAACAAACCTTGTGGGAAAATCAACCTTGCGGGAAAGCGAACCTTTTGGGAAAACCAACACAGTGGGAAAACAAACCTTGTGGGAAAACCAACCTTGCGGGAAAACCAACCTTGGGTGAAAACAAAGCTTGTGGGAAAACAAACCTTGTGGGAAAACCAACCTAGTGGGAAAAAAAACCTAGTGGGAAAACAAACCTTGTGAGAAAACAAACCTTGTGGGAAAACCAACCTTATGGGGAAAGCAACCCTGCGGGAAAACCAACCTTGTGGGAAAACCAACCTTGTGGGAAAGCGAACCTTTTGGGAAAAACCAACACAGTGGGAAAACAAACCTTGTGGGAAAACCAACCTTGCGGGAAAGCGAACCTTTTGGGAAAACCAACACAGTGGGAAAACAAACCTTGTGGGAAAACCAACCTTGCGGGAAAACCAACCTTGGGGGAAAACAAAGCTTGTGGGAAAACAAACCTTTTGGGAAAACAAACCTTGTGGGAAAACAAACCTTGTGGGAAAACAAACCTTGTGAGAAAACAAACCTTGTGGGAAAACAAACCTTATGGGAAAACAAACCTTGTGGGGAAACAAACCTTGTGGGAAAACCAACAACAACCTATTGGGAAAACAAACCTTGTGAGAATACAAACCTTGTGGGAAAACCAACCTTATGGGGAAAGCAACCCTGCGGGAAAACCATCCTTGTGGGAAAACCAACCTTGTGGGAAAGCGAACCTTTTGGGAAAACCAACACAGTGGGAAAACAAACCTTGTGGGAAAACAAACCTTGCGGGAAAACCAACCTTGGGGGAAAACAAACCTTGTGGGAAAACAAACCTTGTGGGGAAACAAACCTTGTGGGAAAACAAACCTTGTGGGGAAACAAACCTAGTGGGAAAACCAACCTTGTGGGAAAACCAACCTTGTGGGAAAGCGAACCTTTTGGGGAAACCAACACAGTGGGAAAACAAACCTTGTGGAAAACCAACCTTGCGGAAAAAAACAACCTTGTGAGAAAACAAACCTTGTGGGAAAACAAACCTTGTGGGGAAACAAACCTTGTGGGAAAACCAGCCTTGCGGGAAAGCGAACCTTTTGGGAAAACCAACACAGTGGGAAAACAAACCTTGTGGGAAAACCAACCTTGCGGGAAAGCGAACCTTTTGGGAAAACCAACACAGTGGGAAAAGAAACCTTGTGGGAAAACCAACCTTGCGGGAAAACCAAACTTGGGGGAAAACAAAGCTTGTGGGAAAACAAACCTTGTGGGAAAACCAACCTAGTGGGAAAAACAACCTAGTGGGAAAACAAACCTTGTGAGAAAACAAACCTTGTGGGAAAACCAACCTTATGGGGAAAGCAACCCTGCGGGAAAACCAACCTTGTGGGAAAACCAACCTTGTGGGAAAACGAACCTTTTGGGAAAACCAACACAGTGGGAAAACAAACCTTGTGGGAAAACCAACCTTGCGGGAAAGCGAACCTTTTGGGAAAACCAACACAGTGGGAAAAGAAACCTTGTGGGAAAACCAACCTTGCGGGAAAACCAACCTTGCGGGAAAACAAAGCTTGTGGGAAAACAAACCTTTTGGGAAAACAAACCTTGTGGGAAAACAAACCTTGTGGGAAAACAAACCTTTCGGGAAAACCAACCTTGTGGGAAAACAAACCTTGTGGGAAAACAAACCTTGTGAGAAAACAAACCTTGTGGGAAAACAAACCTTGTGGGAAAACAAACCTTATGGAAAAACAAACCTTGTGGGGAAACAAACCTTGTGGGAAAACCAGCCTTGCGGGAAAGCGAACCTTTTGGGAAAACCAACACAGTGGGAAAACAAACCTTGTGGGAAAACCAACCTTGCGGGAAAGCGAACCTTTTGGGAAAACCAACACAGTGGGAAAAGAAACCTTGTGGGAAAACCAACCTTGCGGGAAAACCAACCTTGGGGGAAAACAAAGCTTGTGGGAAAACATACCTTGTGGGAAAACCAACCTAGTGGGAAAAACAACCTAGTGGGAAAACAAACCTTGTGAGAAAACAAACCTTGTGGGAAAACCAACCTTATGGGGAAAGCAACCCTGCGGGAAAACCAACCTTGTGGGAAAACCAACCTTGTGGGAAAACGAACCTTTTGGGAAAACCAACACAGTGGGAAAACAAACCTTGTGGGAAAACCAACCTTGCGGGAAAGCGAACCTTTTGGGAAAACCAACACAGTGGGAAAAGAAACCTTGTGGGAAAACTAACCTTGCGGGAAAACCAACCTTGGGGGAAAACAAAGCTTGTGGGAAAACAAACCTTTTGGGAAAACAAACCTTGTGGGAAAACAAACCTTGTGGGAAAACAAACCTTGTGAGAAAACAAACCTTGTGGGAAAACCAACCTTATGGGGAAAGAAACCTAGTGGGGAAACAAACCTTTCGGGAATACCAACCTTGTGGGAAAACAAACCTTGTGAGAAAACAAACCTTGTGGGAAAACCAACCTTATGGGGAAAGCAACCCTGCGGGAAAACAAACCTTGTGGGGAAACAAAACCTAGTGGGAAAACAAACCTTGTGAGAAAATCAAACTTGTGGGAAAACAAACCTTGTGGGGAAACAAACCTTGTGGGAAAACCAACCTTGCGGGAAAGCGAACCTTTTGGGAAAACCAACGCAGTGGGAAAACAAACCTTGTGGGAAAACCAACCTTGCGGGAAAACCAACCTTGTGGGAAAACAAACCTTGTGGGAAAACAAACCTTGTGGGAAAACAAACCTTGTGGGAAAACAAACCTTATGGGAAAACAAACCTTGTGGGGAAACAAACCTTGTGGGAAAATCAACCTTGCGGGAAAGCGAACCTTTTGGGAAAACCAACACAGTGGGAAAACAAACCTTGTGGGAAAACCAACCTTGCGGGAAAACCAACCTTGGGTGAAAACAAAGCTTGTGGGAAAACAAACCTTGTGGGAAAACCAACCTAGTGGGAAAAAAAACCTAGTGGGAAAACAAACCTTGTGAGAAAACAAACCTTGTGGGAAAACCAACCTTATGGGGAAAGCAACCCTGCGGGAAAACCAACCTTGTGGGAAAACCAACCTTGTGGGAAAGCGAACCTTTTGGGAAAAACCAACACAGTGGGAAAACAAACCTTGTGGGAAAACCAACCTTGCGGGAAAGCGAACCTTTTGGGAAAACCAACACAGTGGGAAAACAAACCTTGTGGGAAAACCAACCTTGCGGGAAAACCAACCTTGGGGGAAAACAAAGCTTGTGGGAAAACAAACCTTTTGGGAAAACAAACCTTGTGGGAAAACAAACCTTGTGGGAAAACAAACCTTGTGAGAAAACAAACCTTGTGGGAAAACAAACCTTATGGGAAAACAAACCTTGTGGGGAAACAAACCTTGTGGGAAAACCAACAACAACCTATTGGGAAAACAAACCTTGTGAGAATACAAACCTTGTGGGAAAACCAACCTTATGGGGAAAGCAACCCTGCGGGAAAACCATCCTTGTGGGAAAACCAACCTTGTGGGAAAGCGAACCTTTTGGGAAAACCAACACAGTGGGAAAACAAACCTTGTGGGAAAACAAACCTTGCGGGAAAACCAACCTTGGGGGAAAACAAACCTTGTGGGAAAACAAACCTTGTGGGGAAACAAACCTTGTGGGAAAACAAACCTTGTGGGGAAACAAACCTAGTGGGAAAACCAACACAGTGGGAAAACAAACCTTGTGGGAAAACCAACCTTGCGGGAAAACCAACCTTGGGGGAAAACAAACCTTGTGGGAAAACAAACCTTGGGGGAAAACAAACCTTGTGGGAAAACAAACCTTGTGGGGAAACAAACCTAGTGGGAAAACAAACCTTGTGAGAAAACAATCCTTGTGGGAAAACAAACCTTGTGGGGAAACAAACCTTGCGGGAAAACCAACCTTGTGGGGAAACAAACCTTTCGGGAAAACCAACCTTGTGGGAAAACCAGCCTTGTGGGAAAACAAACCTTGTGGGAAAACAAACCTTGTGGGAAAACAAACCCTGCGGGAAAACCAACCTTTTGGGAAAACCCACCTTGTGGGGAAACAAACCTTTCGGGAAAACTAACCTTGTGGGAAAACAAACCCTGCGGGAAAACCAACCTTGTGGGAAAACAAACCCTGCGGGAAAACCAACCTTGTGGAAAAACCAACCTTGCGGGAAAGCGAACCTTTTGGGAAAACCAACACAGTGGGAAAACAAACCTTGTGAGAAAACAATCCTTGTGGGAAAACAAACCTTGTGGGAAAACCAACCTTGCGGGAAAGCGAACCTTTTGGGAAAACCAACACAGTGGGAAAAGAAACCTTGTGGGAAAACCAACCTTGCGGGAAAACCAACCTTGGGGGAAAACAAAGCTTGTGGGAAAACAAACCTTGTGGGAAAACCAACCTAGTGGGAAAAACAACCTAGTGGGAAAACAAACCTTGTGAGAAAACAAACCTTGTGGGAAAACCAACCTTATGGGGAAAGCAACCCTGCGGGAAAACCAACCTTGTGGGAAAACCAACCTTGTGGGAAAACGAACCTTTTGGGAAAACCAACACAGTGGGAAAACAAACCTTGTGGGAAAACCAACCTTGCGGGAAAGCGAACCTTTTGGGAAAACCAACACAGTGGGAAAAGAAACCTTGTGGGAAAACCAACCTTGCGGGAAAACCAACCTTGGGGGAAAACAAAGCTTGTGGGAAAACAAACCTTTTGGGAAAACAAACCTTGTGGGAAAACAAACCTTGTGGGAAAACAAACCTTGTGAGAAAACAAACCTTGTGGGAAAACCAACCTTATGGGGAAAGAAACCTAGTGGGGAAACAAACCTTTCGGGAATACCAACCTTGTGGTAAAACAAACCTTGTGGGAAAACAAACCTTGTGGGAAAACAAACCTTGTGGGAAAACAAACCTTATGGGAAAACAAACCTTGTGGGGAAACAAACCTTGAGGGAAAACCAACAACAACCTAGTGGGAAAACAAACCTTGTGAGAAAACAAACCTTGTGGGAAAACCAACCTTATGGGGAAAGCAACCCTGCGGGAAAACAAACCTTGTGGGGAAACAAAACCTAGTGGGAAAACAAACCTTGTGAGAAAATCAAACTTGTGGGAAAACAAACCTTGTGGGGAAACAAACCTTGTGGGAAAACCAACCTTGCGGGAAAGCGAACCTTTTGGGAAAACCAACGCAGTGGGAAAACAAACCTTGTGGGAAAACCAACCTTGCGGGAAAACCAACCTTGTGGGAAAACAAACCTTGTGGGAAAACAAACCTTGTGGGAAAACAAACCTTGTGGGAAAACAAACCTTATGGGAAAACAAACCTTGTTGGGAAACAAACCTTGTGGGAAAACCAACCTTGCGGGAAAGCGAACCTTTTGGGAAAACCAACACAGTGGGAAAACAAACCTTGTGGGAAAACCAACCTTGCGGGAAAACCAACCTTGGGTGAAAACAAAGCTTGTGGGAAAACAAACCTTGTGGGAAAACCAACCTAGTGGGAAAAACAACCTAGTGGGAAAACAAACCTTGTGAGAAAACAAACCTTGTGGGAAAACCAACCTTATGGGTAAAGCAACCCTGCGGGAAAACCAACCTTGTGGGAAAACCAACCTTGTGGGAAAGCGAACCTTTTCGGAAAAACCAACACAGTGGGAAAACAAACCTTGTGGGAAAACCAACCTTGCGGGAAAGCGAACCTTTGGGAAAACCAACACAGTGGGAAAACAAACCTTGTGGGAAAACCAACCTTGCGGGAAAACCAACCTTGGGGGAAAACAAAGCTTGTGGGAAAACAAACCTTTTGGGAAAACAAACCTTGTGGGAAAACAAACCTTGTGGGAAAACAAACCTTGTGAGAAAACAAACCTTGTGGGAAAACAAACCTTATGGGAAAACAAACCTTGTGGGGAAACAAACCTTGTGGGAAAACCAACAACAACCTATTGGGAAAACAAACCTTGTGAGAAAACAAACCTTGTGGGAAAACCAACCTTATGGGGAAAGCAACCCTGCGGGAAAACCATCCTTGTGGGAAAACCAACCTTGTGGGAAAGCGAACCTTTTGGGAAAACCAACACAGTGGGAAAACAAACCTTGTGGGAAAACAAACCTTGCGGGAAAACCAACCTTGGGGGAAAACAAACCTTGTGGGAAAACAAACCTTGTGGGGAAACAAACCTTGTGGGAAAACAAACCTTGTGGGGAAACAAACCTAGTGGGAAAACGAACACAGTGGGAAAACAAACCTTGTGGGAAAACCAACCTTGCGGGAAAACCAACCTTGGGGGAAAACAAACCTTGTGGGAAAACAAACCTTGGGGGAAAACAAACCTTGTGGGAAAACAAACCTTGTGGGGAAACAAACCTAGTGGGAAAACAAACCTTGTGAGAAAACAATCCTTGTGGGAAAACAAACCTTGTGGGGAAACAAACCTTGTGGGAAAACAAACCTTGTGGGAAAACAAACCCTGCGGGAAAACCAACCTTTTGGGAAAACCCACCTTGTGGGGAAACAAACCTTTCGGGAAAACTAACCTTGTGGGAAAACAAACCCTGCGGGAAAACCAACCTTGTGGGAAAACAAACCCTGCGGGAAAACCAACCTTGTGGAAAAACCAACCTTGCGGGAAAGCGAACCTTTTGGGAAAACCAACACAGTGGGAAAACAAACCTTGTGAGAAAACAATCCTTGTGGGAAAACAAACCTTGTGGGGAAACAAACCTTGTGGGGAAACACAACCTATTGGGAAAACAAACCTTGTGAGAAAACAAACCTTGTGGGAAAACCAACCTTATGGGGAAAGCAACCCTGCGGGAATACCATCCTTGTGGGAAAACCAACCTTGTGGGAAAGCGAACCTTTTTGGAAAACCAACACAGTGGGAAAACAAACCTTGTGGGAAAACAAACCTTGCGGGAAAACCAACCTTGGGGGAAAACAAACCTTGTGGGAAAACAAACCTTGTGGGGAAACAAACCTTGTGGGAAAACAAACCTTGTGGGGAAACAAACCTATTGGGAAAACCAACACAGTGGGAAAACAAACCTTGTGGGAAAACCAACCTTGCGGGAAAACCAACCTTGGGGGAAAACAAACCTTGTGGGAAAACAAACCTTGGGGGAAAACAAACCTTGTGGGAAAACAAACCTTGTGGGGAAACAAACCTAGTGGGAAAACAAACCTTGTGAGAAAACAATCCTTGTGGGAAAACAAACCTTGTGGGGAAACAAACCTTGCGGGAAAACCAACCTTGTGGGGAAAAAAACCTTTCGGGAAAACCAACCTTGTGGGAAAACCAGCCTTGTGGGGAAACAAACCTTTCGGGAAAACCAACCTTGTGCGAAAACAAACCTTTCGGGAAAACCAACCTTGTGGGAAAACAAACCTTGTGGGAAAACAAACCTTGTGGGAAAACAAACCCTGCGGGAAAACCAACCTTGTGGGAAAACCCACCTTGTGGGGAAACAAACCTTTCGGGAAAACTAACCTTGTTGGAAAACAAACCCTGCGGGAAAACCAACCTTGTGGGAAAACAAACCCTGCGGGAAAACAAACCTTGTGGGAAAACCAACCTTGCGGGAAAGCGAACCTTTTGGGAAAACCAACACAGTGGGAAAACAAACGTTGTGAGAAAACAATCCTTGTGGGAAAACAAACCTTGTGGGGAAACAAACCTTGTGGGGAAACAAACCTTGTGGGAAAACTAACCTTGTGGGAAAACAAACCTTGCGGGAAAACTAACCTTGTGGGAAAACAAACCCTGCGGGAAAACTTACTTTGTGGGAAAACCAACCTTGTGGGGAAACAAACCTTTCGGGAAAACCATCTTTGTGGGAAAACAAACCTTGTGGGAAAACAAACCTTGTGGGAAAACAAACCTTATGGGGAAAGCAACCCTGCGGGAAAACCAACCTTGTGGGAAAACCAGCCTTGTGGGAAAGCGAACCTTTTGGGAAAACCAACACAGTGGGAAAACAAACCTTGTGGGAAAACCAACCTTGCGGGAAAACCAACCTTCTGGGAAAACAAACCTTGTGGGAAAACAAACCTTGTGGGAAAACAAACCTTGTGGGAAAACAAACCTTATGGGAAAACAAACCTTGTGGGGAAACAAACCTTGTGGGAAAACCAACCTTGCGGGAAAGCGAACCTTTTGGGAAAACCAACACAGTGGGAAAACAAACCTTGTGGGAAAACCAACCTTGCGGGAAAACCAACCTTGGGTGAAAACAAAGCTTGTGGGAAAACAAACCTTGTGGGAAAACCAACCTAGTGGGAAAAACAACCTAGTGGGAAAACAAACCTTGTGAGAAAACAAACCTTGTGGGAAAACCAACCTTATGGGGAAAGCAACCCTGCGGGAAAACCAACCTTGTGGGAAAACCAACCTTGTGGGAAAGCGAACCTTTTGGGAAAAACCAACACAGTGGGAAAACAAATATTGTGGGAAAACCAACCTTGCGGGAAAGCGAACCTTTTGGGAAAACCAACACAGTGGGAAAACAAACCTTGTGGGAAAACCAACCTTGCGGGAAAACCAACGTTGGGGGAAAACAAAGCTTGTGGGAAAACAAACCTTTTGGGAAAACAAACCTTGTGGGAAAACAAACCTTGTGGGAAAACAAACCTTGTGAGAAAACAAACCTTGTGGGAAAACCAACTTTATGGGGAAAGAGACCTTGTGGGGAAACAAACCTTTCGGGAAAACCAACCTTGTGGTAAAACAAACCTTGTGGGAAAACAAACCTTGTGGGAAAACAAACCTTGTGGGAAAACAAACCTTTTGGGAAAACAAACCTTGTGGGGAAACAAACCTTGTGGGAAAACCAACAACAACCTATTGGGAAAATAAACCTTGTGAGAAAACAAACCTTGTGGGAAAACCAACCTTATGGGGAAAGCAACCCTGCGGGAAAACCAACCTTGTGGGAAAACCAACGTTGTGGGAAAGCGAACCTTTTGGGAAAACCAACACAGTGGGAAAACAAACCTTGTGGGAAAACCATCCTTGCGGGAAAACCAACCTTGGGGGAAAACAAACCTTGTGGGAAAACAAACCTTGTGGGGAAACAAACCTAGTGGGAAAACAATCCTTGTGGGAAAACAAACCTTGTGGGGAAACAAACCTTGCGGGAAAACTAACCTTGTGGGAAAACAAACCCTGCGGGAAAACAAACCTTGTGGGAAAACCAACCACTGTGTTGGTTTTCCCAAAAGGTTCGCTTTCCCACAAGGTTGGTTTTCCCAAGGTTGGTTTTCCCGCTGGGTTGCTTTCCCCATAAGGTTGGTTTTCCCACAAGGTTTGTTTGCTCACAAGGTCTGTTTTCCCACTAGGTTGTTTTTCCCACTAGGTTGGTTTTCCCACAAGGTTTGTTTTCCCACAAGCTTTGTTTTCCCCCAAGGTTGGTTTTCCCGCAAGGTTGGTTTTCCCACAAGGTTTGTTATCCCACTGTGTTGGTTTTCCCAAAAGGTTCGCTTTCCCGCAAGGTTGGTTTTCCCACAAGGTTTGTTTTCCCACTGTGTTGGTTTTCCCAAAAGGTTCGCTTTCCCACAAGGTTTGTTTCCCCACAAGGTTTGTTTTCCCATAAGGTTTGTTTTCCCATAAGGTTTGTTTTCCCACAAGGTTTGTTTTCCCACAAGGTCTGTTTTCCCACAAGGTTGGTTTTCCCGAAAGGTTTGTTTCCCCACAAGGTTGGTTTTCCCACAAGGTTGGTTTTCCCGCAGGGTTTGTTTTCCCACAAGGTTAGCTTTCCCGCAAGGTTTGTTTTCCCACAAGGTTAGTTTTCCCACAAGGTTTGTTTCCCCACAAGGTTTGTTTCCCCACAAGGTTTGTTTTCCCACAAGGATTGTTTTCTCACAAGGTTTGTTTTCCCACTGTGTTGGTTTTCCCAAAAGGTTAGCTTTCCCGCAAGGTTGGTTTTCCCACAAGGTTGGTTTTCCCGCAGGGTTTGTTTCCCCATAAGTTTGGTTTTCCCACAAGGTTTGTTTTCTCACAAGGTTTGTTTTCCCACAAGGTTTGTTTTCCCACAAGGTTGGTTTTCCCACAAGGTTGGTTTTCCCGCAGGGTTTGTTTTCCCACAAGGTTAGTTTTCCCGAAAGGTTTGTTTCCCCACAAGGTGGGTTTTCCCACAAGGTTGGTTTTCCCGCAGGGTTTGTTTTCCCACAAGGTTAGTTTTCCCGCAAGGTTTGTTTCCCCACAAGGTTTGTTTTCCCACAAGGATTGTTTTCTCACAAGGTTTGTTTTCCCACTAGGTTTGTTTCCCCACAAGGTTTGTTTTCCCACAAGGTTTGTTTTCCCCCAAGGTTGGTTTTCCCGCAAGGTTGGTTTTCCCACAAGGTTTTTTTCCCACTGTGTTGGTTTTCCCAAAAGGTTCACTTTCCCACAAGGTTGGTTTTCCCACAAGGTTGGTTTTCCCACAAGGTTGGTTTTCCCGCAGGGTTGCTTTCCCCATAAGGTTGGTTTTCCCATAAGGTTTGTTTTCTCACAACGTTTGTTTTCCCACTAGATTGTTTTTCCCACTAGGTTGGTTTTCCCACAAGGTTTGTTTTCCCACAAGCTTTGTTTTCCCCCAAGGTTGGTTTTCCCGCAAGGTTGGTTTTCCCACAAGGTTGGTTTTCCCACTGTGTTGGTTTTCCCAAAAGGTTCGCTTTCCCGCAAGGTTGGTTTTCCCACAAGGTTTGTTTCCCCACAAGGTTTGTTTTCCCATAAGGTTTGTTTTCCCACAAGGTTTGTTTTCCCACAAGCTTTGTTTTCCCCCAAGGTTGGTTTTCCCGAAAGGTTTGTTTCCCCACAAGGTTTGTTTTCCCACTAGGTTTGTTTTCCCATAAGGTTGGTTTTTCCACAAGGTTTGTTTTCTCACAAGGTTTGTTTTCCCACTAGGTTTGTTTCCCCACAAGGTTTGTTTTCTCAAAAGGTTTGTTTCCCCACAAGGTTTGTTTTCCCACAAGGTTTGTTTTCCCACAAGGTTGGTTTTCCCGCAGGGTTTGTTTTCCCACAAGGTTAGTTTTCCCGCAAGGTTTGTTTCCCCACAAGGTTTGTTTTCCCACAAGGATTGTTTTCCCACTAGGTTTGTTTCCCCACAAGGTTTGCTTTCCCACAAGGTTTGTTTTCCCCCAAGGTTGGTTTTCCCGCAAGGTTGGTTTTACCACAAGGTTTGGTTTCCCACTGTGTTGGTTTTCCCGCAGGGTTGCTTTCCCCATAAGGTTGGTTTTCCCACAAGGTTTGTTTTCTCACAAGGTTTGTTTTCCCACTAGGTTGTTGTTGGTTTTCCCACAAGGTTTGTTTCCCCACAAGGTTTGTTTTCCCATAAGGTTTGTTTTCCCACAAGGTTTGTTTTCCCACAAGGTTTGTTTTCCCACAAGGTTTGTTTTACCACAAGGTTGGTTTTCCCGAAAGGTTTGTTTCCCCACAAGGTTTCTTTCCCCATAAGGTTGGTTTTCCCACAAGGTTTGTTTTCTCACAAGGTTTGTTTTCCCACAAGGTTTGTTTTCCCACAAGGTTTGTTTTCCCAAAAGGTTTGTTTTCCCACAAGCTTTGTTTTCCCCCAAGGTTGGTTTTCCCGCAAGGTTGGTTTTCCCACAAGCTTTGTTTTCCCACTGTGTTGGTTTTCCAAAAAGGTTCGCTTTCCCGCAAGGTTGGTTTTCCCACAAGGTTTGTTTTCCCACTGTGTTGGTTTTCCCAAAAGGTTCGATTTTCCACAAGGTTGGTTTTCCCACAAGGTTGGTTTTCCCGCAGGCTTGCTTTCCCCATAAGGTTGGTTTTCCCACAAGGTTTGTTTTCTCACAAGGTTTGTTTTCCCACTAGGTTGTTTTTCCCACTAGGTTGGTTTTCCCACAAGGTTTGTTTTCCTACAAGCTTTGTTTTCCCCCAAGGTTGGTTTTCCCAAAAAGTTCGCTTTCCCGCAAGGTTGGTTTTCCCACAAGGTTTGTTTCTCCACAAGGTTTGTTTTCCCATAAGGTTTGTTTTCCCACAAGGTTTGTTTTCCCACAAGGTTTGTTTTCCCACAAGGTTTGTTTTCCCACAAGGTTTGTTTTCCCACAAGGTTGGTTTTCCCGAAAGGTTTGTTTCCCCACAAGGTTTTTTTCCCACTAGGTTTGTTTTCCCATAAGGTTGGTTTTCCCACAAGGTTTGTTTTCTCACAAGGTTTGTTTTCCCACTAGGTTTGTTTCCCCACAAGGTTTGTTTTCTCACAAGGTTTGTTTTCCCACAAGGTTTGTTTTCCCACAAGGTTTGTTTTCCCACAAGGTTTGTTTTCCCACAAGGTTGGTTTTCCCGAAAGGTTTGTTTCCCCACAAGGTTGGTTTTCCCGCAGGGTTCGTTTTCCCACAAGGTTAGTTTTCCCGCAAGGCTTGTTTCCCCACAAGGTTTGTTTTCCCACAAGGATTGTCTTCTCACAAGGTTTTTTTTCCCACTAGGCTTGTTTCCCCACAAGGTTTGTTTTCCCACCAGGTTTGTTTTCCCCCAAGGTTGGTTTTCCCGCAAGGTTGGTTTTCCCACAAGGTTTGTTTTCCCAAAAGGTTCGCTTTCCCGCAAGGTTGGTTTTCCCACAAGGTTTGTTTCCCCACAAGGTTTGTTTTCCCATAAGGTTTGTTTTCCCACAAGGTTTGTTTTCTCACAAGGTTTGTTTTCCCAAGGTTTGTTTTCCCAAAAGGTTCGCTTTCCCACAAGGTTGGTTTTCCCACAAGGTTGGTTTTCCCGCAGGGTTGCTTTCCCCATAAGGTTAGTTTTCCCACAAGGTTTGTTTTCTCACAAGGTTTGTTTTCCCACTAGGTTGTTTTTCCCACTAGGTTGGTTTTCCCACAAGGTTTGTTTTCCCACAAGCTTTGTTTTCCCCCAAGGTTGGTTTTCCCGCAAGGTTGGTTTTCCCACAAGGCCTGTTTTCCCACTGTGTTGGTTTTCCCAAAAGGTTCGCTTTCCCGCAAGGTTGGTTTTCCCACAAGGTTTGTTTCCCCACAAGGTTTGTTTTCCCATAAGGTTTGTTTTCCCACAAGGTTTGTTTTCCCACAAGGTTTGTTTTCCCACAAGGTTTGTTTTCCCACAAGGTTGGTTTTCCCGAAAGGTTTGTTTCCCCACAAGGTTTGTTTCCCCATAAGGTTGGTTTTCCCACAAGGTTTGTTTTCTCACAAGGTTTCTTTTCCCAAAAGGTTCGCTTTCCCGCAAGGTTGGTTTTCCCACAAGGTTTGTTTCCCCACAAGGTTTGTTTTCTCACAAGGTTTGTTTTCCCACTAGGTTGTGGTTGGTTTTCCCACAAGGTTTGTTTCCCCACAAGGTTTGTTTTCCCATAAGGTTGGTTTTCCCACAAGGTTTGTTTTACCACAAGGTTGGTTTTCCCGAAAGGTTTGTTTCCCCACAAGGTTTCTTTCCCCATAAGGTTGGTTTTCCCACAAGGTTTGTTTTCTCACAAGGTTTGTTTTCCCACAAGGTTTGTTTTCCCAAAAGGTTTGTTTTCCCACAAGCTTTGTTTTTCCCCAAGGTTGGTTTTCCCGCAAGGTTGGTTTTCCCACAAGCTTTGTTTTCCCACTGTGTTGGTTTTCCCAAAAGGTTCGCTTTTCCACAAGGTTGGTTTTCCCACAAGGTTGGTTTTCCCGCAGGGTTGCTTTCCCCATAAGGTTGGTTTTCCCACAAGGTTTGTTTTCTCACAAGGTTTGTTTTCCCACTAGGTTGTTTTTCCCACTAGGTTGGTTTTCCCACAAGGTTTGTTTTCCCACAAGCTTTGTTTTCCCCCAAGGTTGGTTTTCCCAAAAGGTTCGCTTTAACGCAAGGTTGGTTTTCCAACAAGGTTTGTTTCCCCACAAGGTTTGTTTTCCCATAAGGTTTGTTTTCCAACAAGGTTTGTTTTCCCACAAGGTTTGTTTTCCCACAAGGTTTGTTTTCCCACAAGGTTGGTTTTCCCGAAAGGTTTGTTTCCCCACAAGGTTGGTTTTCCCACGGTTTTCCCGCAGGGTTTGTTTTCCCACAAGGTTAGTTTTCCCGCAAGGTTTGTTTCCCCAAAAGGTTTGTTTTCCCACAAGGATTGTTTTCCCACTAGGTTTGTTTCCCCACAAGGTTTGTTTTCCCACAAGGTTTGTTTTCCCTCAAGGTTGGTTTTCCCGCAAGGTTAGTTTTCCCACAAGGTTTGTTTTCCCACTGTGTTGGTTTTCCCAAAAGGTTCGCTTTCCCACAAGGTTGGTTTTCCAACAAGGTTGGTTTTCCAACAAGGTTGGTTTTCCCGCAGGGTTGCTTTCCCCACAAGGTTTGTTTTCCCACTAGGTTGTTGTTGGTTTTCCCACAAGGTTTGTTTCCCCACAAGGTTTGTTTTCCCACAAGGTTTGTTTTCCCACAAGGTTTGTTTTCCCACTGTGTTGGTTTTCCCAAAAGGTTCGCTTTCCCGCAAGGTTGGTTTTCCCACAAGATTTGTTTTCCCCCAAGGTTGGTTTTCCCGCAAGGTTGGTTTTCCCACAAGGCCTGTTTTCCCACTGTGTTGGTTTTCCCAAAAGGTTCGCTTTCCCGCAAGCTTGGTTTTCCCACAAGGTTTGTTTTCCCACTGTGTTGGTTTTCCCAAAAGGTTCGCTTTCCCGCAAGGTTGGTTTTCCCACAAGGTTTGTTTCCCCACAAGGTTTGTTTTCCCATAAGGTTTGTTTTCCCACTAGGTTTGTTTTTCCACAAGGTTTGTTTTCCCACAAGGTTGGTTTTCCCGAAAGGTTTGTTTCCCCACAAGGTTTGTTTCCCCATAAGGTTGGTTTTCCCACAAGGTTTGTTTTCTCACAAGGTTTCTTTTCCCAAAAGGTTCGCTTTCCCGCAAGGTTGGTTTTCCCACAAGGTTTGTTTCCCCACAAGGTTTGTTTTCTCACAAGGTTTGTTTTCCCACTAGGTTGTGGTTGGTTTTCCCACAAGGTTTGTTTCCCCAAAAGGTTTGTTTTCCCATAAGGTTTGTTTTCCCACAAGGTTTGTTTTCCCACAAGGTTTGTTTTCCCACAAGGTTTTTTTTACCACAAGGTTGGTTTTCCCGAAAGGTTTGTTTCCCCACAAGGTTTCTTTCCCCATAAGGTTGGTTTTCCCACAAGGTTTGTTTTCTCACAAGGTTTGTTTTCCCACAAGGTTTGTTTTCCCAAAAGGTTTGTTTTCCCACAAGCTTTGTTTTTCCCCAAGGTTGGTTTTCCCGCAAGGTTGGTTTTCCCACAAGCTTTGTTTTCCCACTGTGTTGGTTTTCCAAAAAGGTTCGCTTTCCCGCAAGGTTGGTTTTCCCACAAGGTTTGTTTTCCCACTGTGTTGGTTTTCCCAAAAGGTTCGCTTTTCCACAAGGTTGGTTTTCCCACAAGGTTGGTTTTCCCGCAGGGTTGCTTTCCCCATAAGGTTGGTTTTCCCACAAGGTTTGTTTTCTCACAAGGTTTGTTTTCCCACTAGGTTGTTTTTCCCACTAGGTTGGTTTTCCCACAAGGTTTGTTTTCCCACAAGCTTTGTTTTCCCCCAAGGTTGGTTTTCCCAAAAGGTTCGCTTTAACGCAAGGTTGGTTTTCCAACAAGGTTTGTTTCCCCACAAGGTTTGTTTTCCCATAAGGTTTGTTTTCCCACAAGGTTTGTTTTCCCACAAGGTTTGTTTTCCCACAAGGTTTGTTTTCCCACAAGGTTGGTTTTCCCGAAAGGTTTGTTTCCCCACAAGGTTGGTTTTCCCACGGTTTTCCCGCAGGGTTTGTTTTCCCACAAGGTTAGTTTTCCCGCAAGGTTTGTTTCCCCAAAAGGTTTGTTTTCCCACAAGGATTGTTTTCCCACTAGGTTTGTTTCCCCACAAGGTTTGTTTTCCCACAAGGTTTGTTTTCCCTCAAGGTTGGTTTTCCCGCAAGGTTAGTTTTCCCACAAGGTTTGTTTTCCCACTGTGTTGGTTTTCCCAAAAGGTTCGCTTTCCCACAAGGTTGGTTTTCCAACAAGGTTGGTTTTCCCGCAGGGTTGCTTTCCCCACAAGGTTTGTTTTCCCACTAGGTTGTTGTTGGTTTTCCCACAAGGTTTGTTTCCCCACAAGGTTTGTTTTCCCACAAGGTTTGTTTTCCCACAAGGTTTGAGAAAAAGAAACCTTGTGAGAAAACAAACCTTGTGGGAAAACCAACCTTATGGGGAAACAAACCTTGTGGGGAAACAAACCTTTCGGGAAAACCAACCTTGTGGGAAAACAAACCTTGTGGGAAAACAAACCTTGTGGGAAAACAAACCTTGTGGGAAAACAAACCTTATGGGAAAACAAACCTTGTGGGGAAACAAACCTTGTGGGAAAACCAACACAGTGGGAAAACAGGCCTTGTGGGAAAACCAACCTTGCGGGAAAACCAACCTTGGGGGAAAACAAAGCTTGTGGGAAAACAAACCTTGTGGGAAAACCAACCTAGTGGGAAAAACAACCTAGTGGGAAAACAAACCTTGTGAGAAAACAAACCTTGTGGGAAAACTAACCTTATGGGGAAAGCAACCCTGCGGGAAAACCAACCTTGTGGGAAAACCAACCTTGTGGGAAAGCGAACCTTTTGGGAAAACCAACACAGTGGGAAAACAAACCTTGTGGGAAAACCAACCTTGCGGGAAAACCAACCTTGGGGGAAAACAAACCTGGTGGGAAAACAAACCTTGTGGGGAAACAAGCCTAGTGGGAAAAAAAACCTTGTGAGAAGACAATCCTTGTGGGAAAACAAACCTTGTGGGGAAACAAGCCTTGCGGGAAAACTAACCTTGTGGGAAAACAAACCCTGCGGGAAAACCAACCTTGTGGGAAAACCAACCTTGTGGGGAAACAAACCTTTCGGGAAAACCAACCTTGTGGGAAAACAAACCTTGTGGGAAAACAAACCTTGTGGGAAAACAAACCTTGTGGGAAAACAAACCTTGTGAGAAAACAAACCTTGTGGGGAAACAAACCTAGTGGGAAAACAAACCTTGTGAGAAAACAAACCTTGTGGGAAAACCAACCTTATGGGAAAACAAACCTAGTGGGAAAAAAAACCTTGTGGGGAAACAAACCTTATGGGAAAACAAACCTTGTGGGAAAACAAACCTTGTGGGGAAACAAACCTTGTGAGAAAACAAACCTTGTGGGAAAACCAACCTTATGGGGAAAGAAACCTTGTGGGGAAACAAACCTTTCGGGAAAACCAACCTTGTGGTAAAACAAACCTTGTGGGAAAACAAACCTTGTGGGAAAACAAACCTTGTGGGAAAACAAACCTTATGGGAAAACAAACCTTGTGGGGAAACAAACCTTGTGGGAAAACCAACAACAACCTAGTGGGAAAACAAACCTTGTGAGAAAACAAACCTTGTGGGGAAACAAACCTTGTGGGAAAACCAACCTTGCGGGAAAGCGAACCTTTTGGGAAAAGAAACCTTGTGAGAAAACAAACCTTGTGGGAAAACCAACCTTATGGGGAAACAAACCTTGTGGGGAAACAAACCTTTCGGGAAAACCAACCTTGTGGGAAAACAAACCTTGTGTGAAAACAAACCTTGTGGGAAAACAAACCTTGTGGGGAAACAAACCTTATGGGAAAACAAACCTTGTGGGGAAACAAACCTTGTGGGAAAACCAACCTTGCGGGAAAGCGAACCTTTTGGGAAAACCAACCTTGGGGGAAAACAAAGCTTGTGGGAAAACAAACCTTGTGGGAAAACCAACCTAGTGGGAAAAACAACCTAGTGGGAAAACAAACCTTGTGAGAAAACAAACCTTGTGGGAAAACCAACCTTATGGGGAAAGCAACCCTGCGGGAAAACCAACCTTGTGGGAAAACCAACCTTGTGGAAAAGCGAACCTTTTGGGAAAACCAACACAGTGGGAAAAAAAACCTTGTGGGAAAACTAACCTTGCGGGAAAGCGAACCTTTTTGGAAAACCAACACAGTGGGAAAACAAAGCTTGAGGGAAAACCAACCTTGCGGGAAAACCAACCTTGGGGGAAAACAAAGCTTGTGGGAAAACAAACCTTTTGGGAAAAAAAACCTTGTGGGAAAACAAACCTTGTGAGAAAACAAACCTTGTGGGAAAACCAACCTTATGGGGAAAGAAACCTTGTGGGGAAACAAACCTTTCGGGAAAACCAACCTTGTGGTAAAACAAACCTTGTGGGAAAACAAACCTTGTGGGAAAACAAACCTTGTGGGAAAACAAACCTTATGGGAAAACAAACCTTGTGGGGAAACAAACCTTGTGGGAAAACCAACCTTGCGGGTAAGCGAACCTTTTGGGAAAAGAAACCTTGTGAGAAAACAAACCTTGTGGGAAAACCAACCTTATGGGGAAACAAACCTTGTGGGGAAACAAACCTTTCGGGAAAACCAACCTTGTGGGAAAACAAACCTTGTGTGAAAACAAACCTTGTGGGAAAACAAACCTTGTGGGAAAACAAACTTTATGGGAAAACAAACCTTGTGGGGAAACAAACCTTGTGGGAAAACCAACCTTGCGGGAAAGCGAACCTTTTGGGAAAACCAACACAGTGGGAAAACAGGCCTTGTGGGAAAACCAACCTTGCGGGAAAACCAACCTTGGGGGAAAACAAAGCTTGTGGGAAAACAAACCTTGTGGGAAAACCAACCTAGTGGGAAAAACAACCTAGTGGGAAAACAAACCTTGTGAGAAAACAAACCTTGTGGGAAAACTAACCTTATGGGGAAAGCAACCCTGCGGGAAAACCAACCTTGTGGGAAAACCAACCTTGTGGGAAAGCGAACCTTTTCGGAAAACCAACACAGTGGGAAAACAAACCTTGTGGGAAAACCAACCTTGCGGGAAAACCAACCTTGGGGGAAAACAAACCTGGTGGGAAAACAAACCTTGTGGGGAAACAAGCCTAGTGGGAAAAAAAACCTTGTGAGAAGACAATCCTTGTGGGAAAACAAACCTTGTGGGGAAACAAGCCTTGCGGGAAAACTAACCTTGTGGGAAAACAAACCCTGCGGGAAAACCAACCTTGTGGGAAAACCAACCTTGTGGGGAAACAAACCTTTCGGGAAAACCAACCTTGTGGGAAAACAAACCTTGTGGGAAAACAAACCTTGTGGGAAAACAAACCTTGTGGGAAAACAAACCTTGTGAGAAAACAAACCTTGTGGGGAAACAAACCTAGTGGGAAAACAAACCTTGTGAGAAAACAAACCTTGTGGGAAAACCAACCTTATGGGAAAACAAACCTAGTGGGAAAAAAAACCTTGTGGGGAAACAAACCTTTCGGGAAAACCAACCTTGTGGGAAAACAAACCTTGTGGGAAAACAAACCTTGTGGGAAAACAAACCTTGTGGGAAAACAAACCTTGTGGGAAAACAAACCTTATGGGAAAACGAACCTTGTGGGGAAACAAACCTTGTGGGAAAACCAACCTTGCGGGAAAGCGAACTTTTTGGGAAAACCAACCTTGGGGGAAAACAAAGCTTGTGGGAAAACAAACCTTGTGGGAAAACCAACCTAGTGGGAAAAACAACCTAGTGGGAAAACAAACCTTGTGAGAAAACAAACCTTGTGGGAAAACCAACCTTATGGGGAAAGCAACCCTGCGGGAAAACCAACCTTGTGGGAAAACCAACCTTGTGGAAAAGCGAACCTTTTGGGAAAACCAACACAGTGGGAAAACAAACCTTGTGGGAAAACCAACCTTGCGGGAAAGCGAACCTTTTTGGAAAACCAACACAGTGGGAAAACAAAGCTTGTGGGAAAACCAACCTTGCGAGAAAACCAACCTTGGGGGAAAACAAAGCTTGTGGGAAAACAAACCTTTTGGGGAAAGAAACCTTGTGGGGAAACAAACCTTTCGGGAAAACCAACCTTGTGGTAAAACAAACCTTGTGGGAAAACAAACCTTGTGGGAAAACAAACCTTGTGGGAAAACAAACCTTATGGGAAAACAAACCTTGTGGGGAAACAAACCTTGTGGGAAAACCAACCTTGCGGGAAAGCGAACCTTTTGGGAAAACAAACACAGTGGGAAAACCAACCTTGTGGGAAAACCAACCTTGGGGGAAAACAAAGCTTGTGGGAAAACAAACCTTGTGGGAAAACCAACCTAGTGGGAAAAACAATCTAGTGGGAAAACAAACCTTGTGAGAAAACCCAAAAGGTTAGCTTTCCCGCAAGGTTGGTTTTCCCACAAGGCCTTGTGGGAAAACCAACCTTATGGGAAAACAAACCTAGTGGGAAAACAAACCTTGTGGGGAAACAAACCTTTCGGGAAAACCAACCTTATGGGAAAACAAACCTTGTGGGAAAACAAACCTTGTGGGAAAACAAACCTTGTGGGAAAACAAACCTTATGGGAAAACAATTCTTATGGGGAAACAAACCTTGTGGGAAAACCAACCTTCCGGGAAAGCGAACCTTTTGGGAAAACCAACACAGTGGGAAAACAAACCTTGTGGGAAAACCAACCTTGCGGGAAAACCAACCTTGGGGGAAAACAAAGCTTGTGGGAAAAAAAACCTTGTGGGAAAACAGACCTTGTGGGAAAACAAACCTTGTGGGAAAACAAACCTTATGGGGAAAGCAACCCTGCGGGAAAACCAACCTTGTGGAAAAAACAAACTTGTGGGAAAGCGAACCTTTTGGGAAAACCAACACAGTGGGAAAACAAACCTTGTGGGAAAACCAACCTTGCGGGAAAACCAACCTTGTGGGAAAACCAACCTTGCGGGAAAACCAACCTAGTGGGAAAAACAACCTAGTGGGAAAACAAACCTTGTGGGAAAACAAACCTTGTGGGAAAACAAACCTTGTGAGAAAACAAACCTTGTGGGGAAACAAACCTAGTGGGAAAACAAACCTTGTGAGAAAACAAACCTTGTGGGAAAACCAACCTTATGGGAAAACAAACCTAGTGGGAAAACAAACCTTGTGGGGGAACAAACCTTTCGGGAAAACCAACCTTGTGGGAAAACAGACCTTGTGGGAAAACAAACCTTGTGGGAAAACAAACCTTATGGGAAAACAAACCTTGTGGGGAAACAAACCTTGTGGGAAAACCAACCTTGCGGGAAAGCGAACCTTTTGGGAAAACCAACACAGTGGGAAAACCAACCTTGTGGGAAAACCAACCTTGTGGGAAAACCAACCTTGGGGGAAAACAAAGCTTGAGGGAAAACAAACCTTGTGGGAAAACCAACCTAGTGGGAAAAACAATCTAGTGGGAAAACAAACCTTGTGAGAAAACCCAAAAGGTTAGCTTTCCCGCAAGGTTGGTTTTCCCACAAGGCCTTGTGGGAAAACCAACCTTATGGGAAAACAAACCTAGTGGGAAAACAAACCTTGTGGGGAAACAAACCTTTCGGGAAAACCAACCTTATGGGAAAACAAACCTTGTGGGAAAACAAACCTTGTGGGAAAACAAACCTTGCGGGAAAACAAACCTTATGGGAAAACAAACCTTATGGGGAAACAAACCTTGTGGGAAAACCAACCTTGCGGGAAAGCGAACCTTTTGGGAAAACCAGCACAGTGGGAAAACAAACCTTGTGGGAAAACCAACCTTGCGGGAAAACCAACCTTGGGGGAAAACAAAGCTTGTGGGAAAACAAACCTTGTGGGAAAACAGACCTTGTGGGAAAACAAACCTTGTGGGAAAACAAACCTTATGGGGAAAGCAACCCTGCGGGAAAACCAACCTTGTGGAAAAACCAAACTTGTGGGAAAGCGAGCCTTTTGGGAAAACCAACACAGTGGGAAAACAAACCTTGTGGGAAAACCAACCTTGCGGGAAAACCAACCTTGTGGGAAAACCAACCTTGCGGGAAAACCAACCTAGTGAGAAAAACAACCTAGTGGGAAAACAAACCTTGTGAGAAAACAAACCCTGTGGGAAAACCAACCTTGTGGGAAAACCAACCTTGTGGGGAAACAAACCTTTCGGGAAAACTAACCTTGTGGGAAAACAAACCTTGTGAGACAACAAACCTTGTGGGAAAACAAACCTTGTGGGAAAACCAACCTTGCGGGAAAGCGAACCTTTTGGGAAAAGAAACCTTGTGAGAAAACAAACCTTGTGGGAAAACCAACCTTATGGGGAAAGAAACCTTGTGGGGAAACAAACCTTTCGGGAAAACCAACCTTGTGGGAAAACAAACCTTGTGGGAAAACAAACCTTGTGGGAAAACAAACCTTGTGGGAAAACAAACCTTATGGGAAAACAAACCTTGTGGGGAAACAAACCTTGTGGGAAAACCAACCTTGCGGGAAAGCGAACCTTTTGGGAAAACCAACACAGTGGGAAAACAGGCCTTGTGGGAAAACCAACCTTGCGGGAAAACCAACCTTGGGGGAAAACAAAGCTTGTGGGAAAACAAACCTTGTGGGGAAACAAACCTAGTGGGAAAACAAACCTTGTGAGAAAACAAACCTTGTGAGAAAACCAACCTTATGGGAAAACAAACCTAGTGGGAAAAAAAACCTTGTGGGGAAACAAACCTTATGGGAAAACAAACCTTGTGGGAAAACAAACCTTGTGGGGAAACAAACCTTGTGAGAAAACAAACCTTGTGGGAAAACCAACCTTATGGGGAAAGAAACCTTGTGGGGGAACAAACCTTTCGGGAAAACCAACCTTGTGGTAAAACAAACCTTGTGGGAAAACAAACCTTGTGGGAAAACAAACCTTGTGGGAAAACAAACCTTATGGGAAAACAAACCTTGTGGGGAAACAAACCTTGTGGGAAAACCAACAACAACCTAGTGGGAAAACAAACCTTGTGAGAAAACAAACCTTGTGGGGAAACAAACCTTGTGGGAAAACCAACCTTGCGGGAAAGCGAACCTTTTGGGAAAAGAAACCTTGTGAGAAAACAAACCTTGTGGGAAAACCAACCTTATGGGGAAATAAACCTTGTGGTGAAACAAACCTTTCGGGAAAACCAACCTTGTGGGAAAACAAACCTTGTGTGAAAACAAACCTTGTGGGAAAATAAACCTTGTGAGAAAACAAACCTTGTGGGAAAACCAACCTTATGGGGAAAGCAACCCTGTGGGAAAACCAACCTTGTGGGAAAACCAACCTTGTGGAAAAGCGAACCTTTTGGGAAAACCAACCTTGGGGGAAAACAAAGCTTGTGGGAAAACAAACCTTGTGGGAAAACCAACCTAGTGGGAAAAACAACCTAGTGGGAAAACAAACCTTGTGAGAAAACAAACCTTGTGGGAAAACCAACCTTATGGGGAAAGCAACCCTGCGGGAAAACCAACCTTGTGGGAAAACCAACCTTTTGGAAAAGCGAACCTTTTGGGAAAACCAACACAGTGGGAAAACAAACCTTGTGGGAAAACCAACCTTGCGGGAAAGCGAACCTTTTTGGAAAACCAACACAGTGGGAAAACAAAGCTTGTGGGAAAACCAACCTTGCGGGAAAACCAACCTTGGGGGAAAACAAAGCTTGTGGGAAAACAAACCTTTTGGGAAAACAAACCTTGTGGGAAAACAAACCTTGTGAGAAAACAAACCTTGTGGGAAAACCAACCTTGTGGGAAAACCAACCTTGTGGTAAAACAAACCTTGTGGGAAAACAAACCTTGTGGGAAAACAAACCTTGTGGGAAAACAAACCTTATGGGAAAACAAACCTTGTGGGTAAACAAACCTTGTGGGAAAACCAACAACAACCTAGTGGGAAAACAAACCTTGTGAGAAAACAAACCTTGTGGGGAAACAAACCTTGTGGGAAAACCAACCTTGCGGGAAAGCGAACCTTTTGGGAAAAGAAACCTTGTGAGAAAACAAACCTTGTGGGAAAACCAACCTTATGGGGAAACAAACCTTGTGGGGAAACAAACCTTTCGGGAAAACCAACCTTGTGGGAAAACAAACCTTGTGTGAAAACAAACCTTGTGGGAAAACAAACCTTGTGGGAAAACAAACCTTATGGGAAAACAAACCTTGTGGGGAAACAAACCTTGTGGGAAAACCAACCTTGCGGGAAAGCGAACCTTTTGGGAAAACCAACACAGTGGGAAAACAGGCCTTGTGGGAAAACCAACCTTGCGGGAAAACCAACCTTGGGGGAAAACAAAGCTTGTGGGAAAACAAACCTTGTGGGAAAACCAACCTAGTGGGAAAAACAACCTAGTGGGAAAACAAACCTTGTGAGAAAACAAACCTTGTGGGAAAACTAACCTTATGGGGAAAGCAACCTTGCGGGAAAACCAACCTTGTGGGGAAACCAACCTTGTGGGAAAGCGAACCTTTTGGGAAAACCAACACAGTGGGAAAACAAACCTTGTGGGAAAACCAACCTTGCGGGAAAACCAACCTTGGGGGAAAACAAACCTGGTGGGAAAACAAACCTTGTGGGGAAACAAGCCTAGTGGGAAAAAAAACCTTGTGAGAAGACAATCCTTGTGGGAAAACAAACCTTGTGGGGAAACAAGCCTTGCGGGAAAACTAACCTTGTGGGAAAACAAACCCTGCGGGAAAACCAACCTTGTGGGAAAACCAACCTTGTGGTGAAACAAACCTTTCGGGAAAACCAACCTTGTGGGAAAACAAACCTTGTGGGAAAACAAACCTTGTGGGAAAACAAACCTTGTGGGAAAACAAACCTTGTGAGAAAACAAACCTTGTGGGGAAACAAACCTAGTGGGAAAACAAACCTTGTGAGAAAACAAACCTTGTGGGAAAACCAACCTTATGGGAAAACAAACCTAGTGGGAAAAAAAACCTTGTGGGGAAACAAACCTTTCGGGAAAACCAACCTTGTGGGAAAACAAACCTTGTGGGAAAACAAACCTTGTGGGAAAACAAACCTTGTGGGGAAACAAACCTTGTGGGAAAACAAACCTTATGGGAAAACAAACCTTGTGGGGAAACAAACCTTGTGGGAAAACCAACCTAGCGGGAAAGCGAACTTTTTGGGAAAACCAACCTTGGGGGAAAACAAAGCTTGTGGGAAAACAAACCTTGTGGGAAAACCAACCTAGTGGGAAAAACAACCTAGTGGGAAAACAAACCTTGTGAGAAAACAAACCTTGTGGGAAAACCAACCTTATGGGGAAAGCAACCCTGCGGGAAAACCAACCCTGCGGGAAAACCAACCTTGTGGGAAAACCAACCTTGTGGAAAAGCGAACCTTTTGGGAAAACCAACACAGTGGGAAAACAAACCTTGTGGGAAAACCAACCTTGCGGGAAAGCGAACCTTTTTGGAAAACCAACACAGTGGGAAAACAAAGCTTGTGGGAAAACCAACCTTGCGGGAAAACCAACCTTGGGGGAAAACAAAGCTTGTGGGAAAACAAACCTTTTGGGAAAACAAACCTTGTGGGAAAACAAAACTTGTGGGAAAACAAACCTTGTGAGAAAACATACCTTGTGGGAAAACCAACCTTATGGGGAAAGAAACCTTGTGGGGAAACAAACCTTTCGGGAAAACCAACCTTGTGGTAAAACAAACCTTGTGGGAAAACAAACCTTGTGGGAAAACAAACCTTGTGGGAAAACAAACCTTATGGGAAAACAAACCTTGTGGGGAAACAAACCTTGTGGGAAAACCAACAACAACCTAGTGGGAAAACAAACCTTGTGAGAAAACAAACCTTGTGGGAAAACCAACCTTATGGGGAAAGCAACCCTGCGGGAAAACCAACACAGTGGGAAAACAAACCTTGTGGTAAAACCAACCTTGCGGGAAAACCAACCTTGGGGGAAAACAAACCTTGTGGGAAAACAAACCTTGTGGGGAAACAAACCTAGTGGGAAAATAATCCTTGTGGGAAAACAAACCTTGTGGGGAAACAAACCTTGCGGGAAAACTAACCTTGTGGGAAAACAAACCCTGCGGGAAAACCAACCTTGTGGGAAAACAAACCTTGTGGGAAAACAAACCTTGTGGGAAAACAAACCTTGTGGGAAAACAAACCTTGTGGGAAAACCAACACAGTGGGAAAACAAACCTTGTGGGAAAACCAACCTTGCGGGAAAGCGAACCTTTTTGGAAAACCAACACAGTGGGAAAACAAAGCTTGTGGGAAAACCAACCTTGCGGGAAAACCAACCTTGGGGGAAAACAAAGCTTGTGGGAAAACAAACCTTTTGGGAAAACAAACCTTGTGGGAAAACAAAACTTGTGGGAAAACAAACCTTGTGAGAAAACATACCTTGTGGGAAAACCAACCTTATGGGGAAAGAAACCTTGTGGGGAAACAAACCTTTCGGGAAAACCAACCTTGTGGTAAAACAAACCTTGTGGGAAAACAAACCTTGTGGGAAAACAAACCTTGTGGGAAAACAAACCTTATGGGAAAACAAACCTTGTGGGGAAACAAACCTTGTGGGAAAACCAACAACAACCTAGTGGGAAAACAAACCTTGTGAGAAAACAAACCTTGTGGGAAAACCAACCTTATGGGGAAAGCAACCCTGCGGGAAAACCAACACAGTGGGAAAACAAACCTTGTGGTAAAACCAACCTTGCGGGAAAACCAACCTTGGGGGAAAACAAACCTTGTGGGAAAACAAACCTTGTGGGGAAACAAACCTAGTGGGAAAATAATCCTTGTGGGAAAACAAACCTTGTGGGGAAACAAACCTTGCGGGAAAACTAACCTTGTGGGAAAACAAACCCTGCGGGAAAACCAACCTTGTGGGAAAACAAACCTTGTGGGAAAACAAACCTTGTGGGAAAACAAACCTTGTGGGAAAACAAACCTTGTGAGAAAACAAACCTTGTGGGGAAACAAACCTAGTGGGAAAACAAACCTTGTGAGAAAACAAACCTTGTGAGAAAACCAACCTTATGGGAAAACAAACCTAGTGGGAAAACAAACCTTGTGGGGAAACAAACCTTTCGGGAAAACCAACCTTGTGGGAAAACAAACCTTGTGGGAAAACAAACCTTGTGGGAAAACAAACCTTATGGGAAAACAAACCTTGTGGGGAAACAAACCTTGTGGGAAAACCAACCTTGCGGGAAAGCGAACCTTTTGGGAAAACCAACACAGTGGGAAAACCAACCTTGTGGGAAAACCAGCCTTGCGGGAAAACCAACCTTGGGGGAAAACAAAGCTTGTGGGAAAACAAACCTTGTGGGAAAACCAACCTAGTGGGAAAAACAATCTAGTGGGAAAACAAACCTTGTGAGAAAACCCAAAAGGTTAGCTTTCCCGCAAGGTTGGTTTTCCCACAAGGCCTTGTGGGAAAACCAACCTTATGGGAAAACAAACCTAGTGGGAAAACAAACCTTGTGGGGAAACAAACCTTTCGGGAAAACCAACCTTATGGGAGAACAAACCTTGTGGGAAAACAAACCTTGTGGGAAAACAAACCTTGTGGGAAAACAAACCTTATGGGAAAACAATTCTTATGGGGAAACAAACCTTGTGGAAAAAACAAACTTGTGGGAAAGCGAACCTTTTGGGAAAACCAACACAGTGGGAAAACAAACCTTGTGGGAAAACCAACCTTGCGGGAAAACCAACCTTGTGGGAAAACCAACCTTGCGGGAAAACCAACCTAGTGGGAAAAACAACCTAGTGGGAAAACAAACCTTGTGAGAAAACAAACCCTGTGGGAAAACCAACCTTGTGGGAAAACCAACCTTGTGGGGAAACAAACCTTTCGGGAAAACCAACCTTGTGGGAAAACAAGCCTTGTGAGAAAACAAACCTTGTGGGAAAACAAACCTTGTGGGAAAACCAACCTTGCGGGAAAGCGAACCTTTTGGGAAAAGAAACCTTGTGAGAAAACAAACCTTGTGGGAAAACCAACCTTATGGGGAAAGAAACCTTGTGGGGAAACAAACCTTTCGGGAAAACCAACCTTGTGGGAAAACAAACCTTGTGGGAAAACAAACCTTGTGGGAAAACAAACCTTGTGGGAAAACAAACCTTATGGGAAAACAAACCTTGTGGGGAAACAAACCTTGTGGGAAAACCAACCTTGCGGGAAAGCGAACCTTTTGGGAAAACCAACACAGTGGGAAAACAGGCCTTGTGGGAAAACCAACCTTGCGGGAAAACCAACCTTGGGGGAAAACAAAGCTTGTGGGAAAACAAACCTTGTGGGAAAACCAACCTAGTGGGAAAAACAACCTAGTGGGAAAACAAACCTTGTGAGAAAACAAACCTTGTGGGAAAACTATCCTTATGGGGAAAGCAACCCTGCGGGAAAACCAACCTTGTGGGAAAACCAACCTTGTGGGAAAGCGAACCTTTTGGGAAAACCAACACAGTGGGAAAACAAACCTTGTGGGAAAACCGACCTTGCGGGAAAACCAACCTTGGGGGAAAACAAACCTGGTGGGAAAACAAACCTTGTGGGGAAACAAACCTAGTGGGAAAAAAAACCTTGTGAGAAGACAATCCTTGTGGGAAAACAAACCTTGTGGGGAAACAAGCCTTGCGGGAAAACTAACCTTGTGGGAAAACAAACCCTGCGGGAAAACCAACCTTGTGGGAAAACCAACCTTGTGGGGAAACAAACCTTTCGGGAAAACCAACCTTGTGGGAAAACAAACCTTGTGGGAAAACAAACCTTGTGGGAAAACAAACCTTGTGGGAAAACAAACCTTGTGAGAAAACAAACCTTGTGGGGAAACCAAACCAAGTGGGAAAACAAACCTTGTGAGAAAACAAACCTTGTGGGAAAACCAACCTTATGGGAAAACAAACCTAGTGGGAAAACAAACCTTGTGGGGAAACAAACCTTTCGGGAAAACCAACCTTGTGGGAAAACAAACCTTGTAGGAAAACAAACCTTGTGGGAAAACAAACCTTATGGGAAAACAAACCTTGTGGGGAAACAAACCTTGTGGGAAAACCAACCTTGCGGGAAGGCGAACCTTTTGGGAAAACCAACACAGTGGGAAAACCAACCTTGTGGGAAAACCAACCTTGCGGGAAAACCAACCTTGGGGGAAAACAAAGCTTGTGGGAAAACAAACCTTGTGGGAAAACCAACCTAGTGGGAAAACCAATCTAGTGGGAAAACAAACCTTGTGAGAAAACAAACCTTATGGGAAAACCAACCTTATGGGGAAAGCAACCCTGCGGGAAAACCAACCTTGTGGGAAAACCAACCTTGTGGGAAAGCGAACCTTTTGGGAAAACCAACACAGTGGGAAAAAACCTTGTGGGAAAACCAACCTTGCGGGAAAACCAACATTGCGGGAAAACCAACCTTGGGGGAAAGCGAACCTTTTGGGAAAACCAACACAGTGGGAAAACAGGCCTTGTGGGAAAACCAACCTTGTGGGGAAACAAGCCTTGCGGGAAAACCAACCTTGTGGGAAAACAAACCCTGCGGGAAAACCAACCTTGTGGGAAAACCAACCTTGTGGGGAAACAAACCTTTCGGGAAAACCAACCTTGTGGGAAAACAAACCTTGTGGGAAAACAAACCTTGTGGGAAAACAAACCTTGTGGGAAAACAAACCTTGTGAGAAAACAAACCTTGTGGGGAAACAAACCTAGTGGGAAAACAAACCTTGTGAGAAAACAAACCTTGTGGGAAAACCAACCTTATGGGAAAACAAACCTAGTGGGGAAAAAAACCTTGTGGGGAAACAAACCTTTCGGGAAAACCAACCTTGTGGGAAAACAAACCTTGTGGGAAAACAAACCTTGTGGGAAAACAAACCTTGTGGGAAAACAAACCTTATGGGAAAACAAACCTTGTGGGGAAACAAACCTTGTGGGAAAACCAACCTTGCGGGAAAGCGAACTTTTTGGGAAAACCAACCTTGGGGGAAAACAAAGCTTGTGGGAAAACAAACCTTGTGGGAAAACCAACCTAGTGGGAAAAACAACCTAGTGGGAAAACAAACCTTGTGGAAAAGCGAACCTTTTGGGAAAACCAACACAGTGGGAAAACAAACCTTGTGGGAAAACCAACCTTGCGGGAAAGCGAACCTTTTGGGAAAACCAACACAGTGGAAAAACAAACCTTGTGGGAAAACCAACCTTGCGGGAAAGCGAACCTTTTTGGAAAACCAACACAGCTGGAAAACAAAGCTTGTGGGAAAACCAACCTTGCGGGAAAACCAACCTTGGGGGAAAACAAAGCTTGTGGGAAAACAAACCTTTTGGGAAAACAAACCTTGTGGGAAAACAAACCTTGTGGGAAAACAAACCTTGTGAGAAAACATACCTTGTGGGAAAACCAACCTTATGGGGAAAGAAACCTTGTGGGGAAACAAACCTTTCGGGAAAACCAACCTTGTGGTAAAACAAACCTTGTGGGAAAACAAACCTTGTGGGAAAACAAACCTTGTGGGAAAACAAACCTTATGGGAAAACAAACCTTGTGGGGAAACAAACCTTGTGGGAAAACCAACAACAACCTAGTGGGAAAACAAACCTTGTGAGAAAACAAACCTTGTGGGAAAACCAACCTTATGGGGAAAGCAACCCTGCGGGAAAACCAACACAGTGGGAAAACAAACATTGTGGTAAAACCAACCTTGCGGGAAAACCAACCTTGGGGGAAAACAAACCTTGTGGGAAAACAAACCTTGTGGGGAAACAAACCTAGTGGGAAAACAATCCTTGTGGGAAAACAAACCTTGTGGGGAAACAAACCTTTCGGGAAAACTAACCTTGTGGGAAAACAAACCCTGCGGGAAAACCAACCTTGTGGGAAAACAAACCTTGTGGGAAAACAAACCTTGTGGGAAAACAAACCTTGTGGGAAAACAAACCTTGTGAGAAAACAAACCTTGTGGGGAAACAAACCTAGTGGGAAAACAAACCTTGTGAGAAAACAAACCTTGTGGGAAAACCAACCTTATGGGAAAACAAACCTAGTGGGAAAACAAACCTTGTGGGGAAACAAACCTTTCGGGAAAACCAACCTTGTGGGAAAACAAACCTTGTGGGAAAACAAACCTTGTGGGAAAACAAACCTTATGGGAAAACAAACCTTGTGGGGAAACAAACCTTGTGGGAAAACCAACCTTGCGGGAAAGCGAACCTTTTGGGAAAACCAACACAGTGGGAAAACCAACCTTGTGGGAAAACCAACCTTGCGGGAAAACCAACCTTGGGGGAAAACAAAGCTTGTGGGAAAACAAACCTTGTGGGAAAACCAACCTAGTGGGAAAAACAATCTAGTGGGAAAACAAACCTTGTGAGAAAACCCAAAAGGTTAGCTTTCCCGCAAGGTTGGTTTTCCCACAAGGCCTTGTGGGAAAACCAACCTTATGGGAAAACAAACCTAGTGGGAAAACAAACCTTGTGGGGAAACAAACCTTTCGGGAAAACCAACCTTATGGGAAAACAAACCTTGTGGGAAAACAAACCTTGTGGGAAAACAAACCTTGTGGGAAAACAAACCTTATGGGAAAACAAACCTTATGGGGAAACAAACCTTGTGGGAAAACCAACCTTGCGGGAAAGCGAACCTTTTGGGAAAACCAACACAGTGGGAAAACAAACCTTGTGGGAAAACCAACCTTGCGGGAAAACCAACCTTGGGGGAAAACAAAGCTTGTGGGAAAACAAACCTTGTGGGAAAACAGACCTTGTGGGAAAACAAACCTTGTGGGAAAATAAACCTTATGGGGAAAGCAACTCTGCGGGAAAACCAACCTTGTGGAAAAACCAAACTTGTGGGAAAGCGAACCTTTTGGGAAAACCAACACAGTGGGAAAACAAACCTTGTGGGAAAACCAACCTTGCGGGAAAACCAACCTTGTGGGAAAACCAACCTTGCGGGAAAACCAACCTAGTGGGAAAAACAACCTAGTGGGAAAACAAACCTTGTGAGAAAACAAACCCTGTGGGAAAACCAACCTTGTGGGAAAACCAACCTTGTGGGGAAACAAACCTTTCGGGAAAACCAACCTTGTGGGAAAACAAACCTTGTGAGAAAACAAACCTTGTGGGAAAACAAACCTTGTGGGAAAACCAACTATGCGGGAAAGCGAACCTTTTGGGAAAACAAACCTTGTGAGAAAACAAACCTTGTGGGAAAACCAACCTTATGGGGAAAGAAACCTTGTGGGGAAACAAACCTTTCGGGAAAACCAACCTTGTGGGAAAACAAACCTTATGGGAAAACAAACCTTGTGGGAAAACAAACCTTGTGGGAAAACAAACCTTATGGGAAAACAAACCTTGTGGGGAAACAAACCTTGTGGGAAAACCAACCTTGCGGGAAAGCGAACCTTTTGGGAAAACCAACACAGTGGGAAAACAGGCCTTGTGGGAAAACCAACCTTGCGGGAAAACCAACCTTGGGGGAAAACAAAGCTTATGGGAAAACAAACCTTGTGGGAAAACCAACCTAGTGGGAAAAACAACCTAGTGGGAAAACAAACCTTGTGAGAAAACAAACCTTGTGGGAAAACTAACCTTATGGGGAAAGCAACCCTGCGGGAAAACCAACCTTGTGGGAAAACCAACCTTGTGGGAAAGCGAACCTTTTGGGAAAACCAACACAGTGGGAAAACAAACCTTGTGGGAAAACCAACCTTGCGGGAAAACCAACCTTGGGGGAAAACAAACCTGGTGGGAAAACAAACCTTGTGGGGAAACAAACCTAGTGGGAAAAAAAACCTTGTGAGAAGACAATCCTTGTGGGAAAACAAACCTTGTGGGGAAACAAGCCTTGCGGGAAAACTAACCTTGTGGGAAAACAAACCCTGCGGGAAAACCAACCTTGTGGGAAAACCAACCTTGTGGGGAAACAAACCTTTCGGGAAAACCAACCTTGTGGGAAAACAAACCTTGTGGGAAAACAAACCGTGTGGGAAAACAAACCTTGTGGGAAAAAAAACCTTGTGAGAAAACAAACCTTGTGGGGAAACAAACCAAGTGGGAAAACAAACCTTGTGAGAAAACAAACCTTGTGGGAAAACCAACCTTATGGGAAAACAAACCTAGTGGGAAAACAAACCTTGTGGGGAAACAAACCTTTCGGGAAAACCAACCTTGTGGGAAAACCAACCTTGTGGGAAAACAAACCTTGTGGGAAAACAAACCTTGTGGGAAAACAAACCTTATGGGAAAACAAACCTTGTGGGGAAACAAACCTTGTGGGAAAACCAACCTTGCGGGAAGGCGAACCTTTTGGGAAAACCAACACAGTGGGAAAACCAACCTTGTGGGAAAACCAACCTTGCGGGAAAACCAACCTTGGGGGAAAACAAAGCTTGTGGGAAAACAAACCTTGTGGGAAAACCAACCTAGTGGGAAAAACAATCTAGTGGGAAAACAAACCTTGTGAGAAAACAAACCTTATGGGAAAACCAACCTTATGGGGAAAGCAACCCTGCGGGAAAACCAACCTTGTGGGAAAACCAACCTTGTGGGAAAACCAACCTTGTGGGAAAGCGAACCAATTGGGAAAACCAACACAGTGGGAAAAAAACCTTGTGGGAAAACCAACCTTGCGGGAAAACCAACCTTGGGGGAAAACAAACCTTGTGGGAAAACAAACCTTGTGGGGAAACAAACCTTGTGGGGAAACAAACCTTGCGGGAAAACTAACCTTGTGGGAAAACAAACCCTGCGGGAAAACCAACCTTGTGGGAAAACCCACCTTGTGGGGAAACAAACCTTTCGGGAAAACTAACCTTGTGGGAAAACAAACCCTGCGGGAAAACCAACCTTGTGGGAAAACCAACCTTGTGGGAAAACAAACCTTGTGGGAAAACAAACCTTGCGGGAAAACAAACCTTGTGGGAAAACCAACCTTATGGGGAAACAAACCCTGCGAGAAGGTTTGTTTCCCCACAAGGTTTGTTTTCCCACCAGGTTTGTTTTCCCCCAAGGTTGGTTTTCCCGCAAGGTTGGTTTTCCCACAAGGTTTGTTTTCCCACTGTGTTGGTTTTCCCAAAAGTTTCGCTTTCCCACAAGGTTGGTTTTCCCACAAGGTTGGTTTTCCCGCAGGGTTGCTTTCCCCATAAGGTTAGTTTTCCCACAAGGTTTGTTTTCTCACAAGGTTTGTTTTCCCACTAGGTTGTTTTTCCCACTAGGTTGGTTTTCCCACAAGGTTTGTTTTCCCACAAGCTTTGTTTTCCCCCAAGGTTGGTTTTCCCGCAAGGTTGGTTTTCCCACAAGGCCTGTTTTCCCACTGTTTTGGTTTTCCCAAAAGGTTCGCTTTCCCGCAAGGTTGGTTTTCCCACAAGGTTTGTTTCCCCACAAGGTTTGTTTTCCCATAAGGTTTGTTTTCCCACAAGGTTGTTTTTCCCGCAGGGTTGCTTTCCCCATAAGGTTGGTTTTCCCACAAGGTTTGTTTTCTCACAAGGTTTGTTTTCCCACTAGGTTGTTTGTCCCACTAGGTTGGTTTTCCCACAAGGTTTGTTTTCCCACAAGCTTTGTTTTCCCCCAAGGTTGGTTTTCCCGCAAGGTTGGTTTTCCCACAAGGTTTGTTTTCCCACTCTGTTGGTTTTCCCAAAAGGTTCGCTTTCCCGCAAGGTTGGTTTTCCCACAAGGTTTGTTTCCCCACAAGGTTTGTTTTCCCATAAGGTTTGTTTTCCCACAAGGTTTGTTTTCCCACAAGGTTTGTTTTCCCACAAGGTTTGTTTTCCCACAAGGTTGGTTTTCCCGAAAGGTTTGTTTCCCCACAAGGTTTGTTTTCCCACTAGGTTTGTTTTCCCATAAGGTTGGTTTTCCCACAAGTTTTGTTTTCTCACAAGGTTTGTTTTCCCACTAGGTTTGTTTCCCCACAAGGTTTGTTTTCCCACAAGGTTTGTTTTCCCACAAGGTTTGTTTTCCCACAAGGTTGGTTTTCCCACAAGGTTGGTTTTCCCGAAAGGTTTGTTTCCCCACAAGGTTGGTTTTCCCACAAGGTTGGTTTTCCCGCAGGGTTGGTTTTCCCACAAGGTTTGTTTTCCCACTGTGTTGGTTTTCCCAAAAGGTTCGCTATCCCACAAGGTTGGTTTTCCCACAAGGTTGGTTTTCCCGCAGGGTTGCTTTCCCCATAAGGTTTGTTTTCCCACAAGGTTCGTTTTCCCACAAGGTTTGTTTTCCCACAAGGTTGGTTTTCCCGAAAGGTTTGTTTCCCCACAAGGTTGGTTTTCCCACAAGGTTGGTTTTCCCGCAGGGTTTGTTCTCCCACAAGGTTAGTTTTCCCGTAAGGTTTGTTTTCCCACAAGGTTAGTTTTCCCACAAGGTTTGTTTCCCCACAAGGTTTGTTTCCCCACAATGTTTGTTTTCCCACAAGGTTAGTTTTCCCACAAGGTTTGTTTCCCAACAAGGTTTGTTTCCCCACAAGGTTTTTTCCCACTAGGTTTGTTTTCCCATAAGGTTGGTTTTCCCACAAGGTTTGTTTTCTCACAAGGTTTGTTTTCCCACTAGGTTGTTTTTCCCACTAGGTTGGTTTTCCTACAAGGTTTGTTTTCCCACAAGCTTTGTTTTCCCCCAATTTTGGTTTTCCCACAAGGTGTGTTTTCCCACAAGGTTGGTTTTCCCGAAAGGTTTGTTTCCCCACAAGGTTTTTTTCCCACTAGGTTTGTTTCCCCACAAGGTTTGTTTTCTCACAAGGTTGGTTTTCCCACAAGGGTTGTTTTCCCATAAGGTTTGTTTTCTCACAAGGTTTGTTTTCCCACAAGGTTTGTTTTCTCACAAGGTTTGTTTTCCCACAAGGTTTGTTTTCCCACAAGGTTTGTTTTCCCAAAAGGTTTGTTTTCCCACAAGTTTTGTTTTCCCCCAAGGTTGGGTTTCCCGCAAGGTTGGTTTTCCCACAAGCTTTGTTTTCCCACTGTGTTGGTTTTCCCAAAAGGTTCGCTTTCCCGCAAGGTTGGTTTTCCCACAAGGTTTGTTTTCCCACTGTGTTGGTTTTCCCAAAAGGTTCGCTTTCCCACAAGGTTGGTTTTCCCACAAGGTTGGTTTTCCCGCAGGGTTGCTTTCCCCATAAGGTTGGTTTTCCGACAAGGTTTGTTTCTCACAAGGTTTGTTTTCCCACTAGGTTGTTTTTCCCACTAGGTTGGTTTTCCCACAAGGTTTGTTTTCCCACAAGCTTTGTTTTCCCCCAAGGTTGGTTTTCCCGCAAGGTTGGTTTTCCCACAAGGTTTGTTTTCCCACTGTGTTGATTTTCCCAAAAGGTTCGCTTTCCCGCAAGGTTGGTTTTCCCACAAGGTTCGTTTTCCCACAAGGTTTTTTTTCCCATAAGGTTTGTTTTCCCACAAGGTTTGTTTTCCCACAAGGTTTGTTTACCCACAAGGTTTGTTTTCCCACAAGGTTGGTTTTCCCGCAAGGTTGGTTTTCCAACAAGGTTTGTTTTCCCACTGTGTTGGTTTTCCCAAAAGGTTCGCTTTCCCACAAGGTTGGTTTTCCCACAAGGTTGGTTTTCCCGCAGGGTTGCTTTCCCCATAAGGTTTGTTTTCCCACAAGGTTTGTTTTCCCACAAGGTTTGTTTTCCCACAAGGTTGGTTTTCCCGAAAGGTTTGTTTCCCCACAAGGTTGGTTTTCACACAAGGTTGGTTTTCCCGCAGGGTTTGTTTTCCCACAAGGTTAGTTTTCCCGCAAGGTTTGTTTTTCCACAAGGTTAGTTTTCCCACAAGGTTTGTTTCCCCACAAGGTTTGTTTCCCCACAAGGTTTGTTTTCCCACACGGATTGTTTTCTCACAAGGTTTGTTTTCCCACTGTGTTGGTTTTCCCAAAAGGTTCGCTTTCCCGCAAGGTTGAATTTCCCACAAGGTTGGTTTTCCCGCAGGGTTTGTTTCCCCATAAGGTTGGTTTTCCCACAAGGTTTTTTTTCTCACAAGGTTTGTTTTCCCACAAGGTTTGTTTTCCCACAAGGTTTGTTTTCCCACAAGGTTGGTTTTCCCGCAGGGTTTGTTTTCCCACAAGGTTAGTTTTCCCGAAAGGTTTGTTTCCCCACAAGGTGGGTTTTCCTACAAGGTTGGTTTTCCCGCAGGGTTTGTTTTCCCACAAGGTTAGTTTTCCCGCAAGGTTTGTTTCCCCACAAGGTTTGTTTTCCCACAAGGATTGTTTTCTCACAAGGTTTGTTTTCCCACTAGGTTTGTTTCCCCACAAGGTTTGTTTTCCCACAAGGTTGGTTTTCCCGAAAGGTTTATTTCCCCACAAGGTTTGTTTTCCCACTAGGTTTGTTTTCCCATAAGGTTGGTTTTCCCACAAGGTTTGTTTTCTCACAAGGTTTGTTTTTCCACTAGGTTTGTTTCCCCACAAGGTTTGTTTTCTCACAAGGTTTGTTTTCCCACAAGGTTTGTTTTCCCACAAGGTTTGTTTTCCCACAAGGTTTGTTTTCCCACAAGGTTGGTTTTCCCAAAAGGTTTGTTTCCCCACAAGGTTGGTTTTCCCACAAGGTTGGTTTTCCCGCAGGGTTTGTTTTCCCACAAGGTTAGTTTTCCCGCAAGGTTTGTTTCCCCACAAGGTTTGTTTTCCCACAAGGATTCTTTTCCCACTAGGTTTGTTTCCCCACAAGGTTTGTTTTCCCACAAGGTTTGTTTTCCCCCAAGGTTGGTTTTCCCGCAAGGTTGGTTTTCCCACAAGGTTAGTTTTCCCACTGTGTTGGTTTTCCCAAAAGGTTCGCTTTCCCACAAGGTTGGTTTTCCCACAAGGTTGGTTTTCCCGCAGGGTTGCTTTCCCCATAAGGTTGGTTTTCCCACAAGGTTTTTTTTCTCACAAGGTTTGTTTTCCCACTAGGTTGTTGTTGGTTTTCCCACAAGGTTTGTTTCCCCACAAGGTTTGTTTTCCCATAAGGTTTGTTTTCCCACAAGGTTTGTTTTCCCACAAGGTTTGTTTTCCCACAAGGTTTGTTTTACCACAAGGTTGGTTTTCCCGAAAGGTTTGTTTCCCCACAAGGTTTCTTTCCCCATAAGGTTGGTTTTCCCACAAGGTTTGTTTTCTCACAAGGTTTGTTTTCCCACTAGGTTTGTTTCCCCACAAGGTTTGTTTTCTCACAAGGTTTGTTTTCCCACAAGGTTTGTTTTCCCACAAGGTTTGTTTTCCCACAAGGTTGGTTTTCCCGAAAGGTTTGTTTCCCCACAAGGTTGGTTTTCCCACAAGGTTGGTTTTCCCGCAGGGTTTGTTTTCCCACAAGGTTAGTTTTCCCGCAAGGTTTGTTTCCCCACAAGGTTTGTTTTCCCACAAGGATTGTTTTCCCACTAGGTTTGTTTCCCCACAAGGTTTGTTTTCCCACAAGGTTTGTTTTCCCCCAAGGTTGGTTTTCCCGCAAGGTTGGTTTTCCCACAAGGTTTGTTTTCCCACTGTGTTGGTTTTCCCAAAAGGTTCGCTTTCCCACAAGGTTGGTTTTCCCACAAGGTTGGTTTTCCCGCAGGGTTGCTTTCCCCATAAGGTTGGTTTTCCCACAAGGTTTGTTTTCTCACAAGGTTTGTTTTCCCACTAGGTTGTTGTTGGTTTTCCCACAAGGTTTGTTTCCCCATAAGGTTTGTTTTCCCACAAGGTTTGTTTTCTCACAAGGTTTGTTTTCCCACAAGGTTTGTTTTCCCACAAGGTTTGTTTTCCCAAAAGGTTTGTTTTCCCACAAGCTTTGTTTTCCCCCAAGGTTGGTTTTCCCGCAAGGTTGGTTTTCCCACAAGGTTTGTTTTCCCACTGTGTTGGTTTTCCCAAGAGGTTCGCTTTCCCGCAAGGTTGGTTTTCCCACAAGGTTTGTTTTCCCACTGTGTTGGTTTTCCCAAAAGGTTCGCTTTCCCACAAGGTTGGTTTTCCCACAAGGTTGGTTTTCCCGCAGGGTTGCTTTCCCCATAAGGTTGGTTTTCCCACAAGGTTTGTTTTCTCACAAGGTTTGTTTTCCCACTAGGTTGTTTTTCCCACTAGGTTGGTTTTCCCACAAGGTTTGTTTTCCCACAAGCTTTGTTTTCCCCCAAGGTTGGTTTTCCCGCAAGGTTTGTTTTCTCACAAGGTTTGTTTTCCCACTAGGTTTGTTTCCCCACAAGGTTTGTTTTCCCACAAGGTTTGTTTTCCCACAAGGTTGGTTTTCCCGAAAGGTTTGTTTCCCCACAAGGTTGGTTTTCCCACAAGGTTGGTTTTCCCGCAGGGTTTGTTTTCCCACAAGGTTAGTTTTCCCGCAAGGTTTGTTTCCCCACAAGGTTTGTTTTCCCACAAGGATTGTTTTCCCACTAGGTTTGTTTCCCCACAAGGTTTGTTTTCCCACAAGGTTTGTTTTCCCCCAAGGTTGGTTTTCCCGCAAGGTTGGTTTTCCCACAAGGTTTGTTTTCCCACTGTGTTGGTTTTCCCAAAAGGTTCGCTTTCCCACAAGGTTGGTTTTCCCACAAGGTTGGTTTTCCCGCAGGGTTGCTTTCCCCATAAGGTTGGTTTTCCCACAAGGTTTGTTTTCTCACAAGGTTTGTTTTCCCACTAGGTTGTTGTTGGTTTTCCCACAAGGTTTGTTTCCCCATAAGGTTTGTTTTCCCACAAGGTTTGTTTTCTCACAAGGTTTGTTTTCCCACAAGGTTTGTTTTCCCACAAGGTTTGTTTTCCCAAAAGGTTTGTTTTCCCACAAGCTTTGTTTTCCCCCAAGGTTGGTTTTCCCGCAAGGTTGGTTTTCCCACAAGGTTTGTTTTCCCACTGTGTTGGTTTTCCCAAGAGGTTCGCTTTCCCGCAAGGTTGGTTTTCCCACAAGGTTTGTTTTCCCACTGTGTTGGTTTTCCCAAAAGGTTCGCTTTCCCACAAGGTTGGTTTTCCCACAAGGTTGGTTTTCCCGCAGGGTTGCTTTCCCCATAAGGTTGGTTTTCCCACAAGGTTTGTTTTCTCACAAGGTTTGTTTTCCCACTAGGTTGTTTTTCCCACTAGGTTGGTTTTCCCACAAGGTTTGTTTTCCCACAAGCTTTGTTTTCCCCCAAGGTTGGTTTTCCCGCAAGGTTGGTTTTCCCACAAGGTTTGTTTTCCCACTGTGTTGGTTTTCCCAAAAGGTTCGCTTTCCCACAAGGCTGGTTTTCCCACAAGGTTTGTTTCCCCACAAGGTTTGTTTTCCCACAAGGTTGGTTTTCCCGAAAGGTTTGTTTCCCCACAAGGTTTTTTTCCCCACTAGGTTTGTTTTCCCATAAGGTTGGTTTTCCCATAAGGTTTGTTTTCTCACAAGGTTTGTTTTCCCACTAGGTTTGTTTCCCCACAAGGTTTGTTTTCTCACAAGGTTGGTTTTCCCACAAGGTTTGTTTCCCCACAAGGTTTGTTTTCCCATAAGGTTTGTTTTCCCACAAGGTTTGTTGTCCCACAAGGTTTGTTTTCCCACAAGGTTTGTTTTACCACAAGGTTGGTTTTACCGAAAGGTTTGTTTCCCCACAAGGTTTCTTTCCCCATAAGGTTGGTTTTCCCACAAGGTTTGTTTTCTCACAAGGTTTGTTTTACCACAAGGTTTGTTTTCCCACAAGGTTTGTTTTCCCAAAAGGTTTGTTTTCCCACAAGCTTTGTTTTCCCCCAAGGTTGGTTTTCCCGCAAGGTTGGTTTTCCCACAAGCTTTGTTTTCCCACTGTGTTGGTTTTCCCAAAAGGTTCGCTTTCCCGCAAGGTTGGTTTTCCCACAAGGTTTGTTTTCCCACTGTGTTGGTTTTCCCAAAAGGTTCGCTTTCCCACAAGATTGGTTTTCCCACAAGGTTGGTTTTCCCGCAGGGTTGCTTTCCCCATAAGGTTGGTTTTCCCACAAGGTTTGTTTTCTCACAAGGTTTGTTTTCCCACTAGGTTGTTTTTCCCACTAGGTTGGTTTTCCCACAAGTTTTTTTTTCCCACAAGCTTTGTTTTCCCCCAAGGTTGGTTTTCCCGCAAGGTTGGTTTTCCCACAAGGTTTGTTTTCCACTGTGTTGGTTTTCCCAAAAGGTTCGCTTTCCCGCAAGGTTTGTTTTCCCACAAGGTTTGTTTTCCCACAAGGTTTGTTTTCCCACAAGGTTGGTTTTCCAGCAAGGTTGGTTTTCCCGCAGGGTTGCTTTCCCCATAAGGTTTGTTTTCCCACAAGGTTTGTTTTCCCACAAGGTTTGTTTTCCCACTAGGTTGGTTTTCCCGAAAGGTTTGTTTCCCCACAAGGTTGGTTTTCCCGAAAGGTTTGTTTCCCCACAAGGTTGGTTTTCCTACAAGGTTGGTTTTCCCGCAGGGTTTGTTTTCCCACAAGGTTAGTTTTCCCGCAAGATTTGTTTTCCCACAAGGTTAGTTTTCCCACAAGGTTTGTTTCCCCACAAGGTTTGTTTCCCCACAAGGTTTGTTTTCCCACAAGGATTGTTTTCTCACAAGGTTTGTTTTCCCACTGTGTTGGTTTTCCCAAAAGGTTCGCTTTCCCGCAAGGTTTGTTTTCCCACAAGGTTGGTTTTCCCGCAGGGTTTGTTTCCCCATAAGGTTGGTTTTCCCACAAGGTTTGTTTTCTCACAAGGTTTGTTTTCCCACAAGGTTTGTTTTCCCACAAGGTTGGTTTTCCCGCAGGGTTTGTTTTCCCACAAGGTTAGTTTTCCCGAAAGGTTTGTTTCCCCACAAGGTGGGTTTTCCTACAAGGTTGGTTTTCCCGCAGGGTTTGTTTTCCCACAAGGTTTGTTTTCCCGCAAGGTTTGTTTCCCCACAAGGTTTGTTTTCCCACAAGGATTGTTTTCTCACAAGGTTTGTTTTCCCACTAGGTTTGTTTCCCCACAAGGTTTGTTTCCCCACAAGGTTTGTTTTCCCACAAGGTTGGTTTTCCCGAAAGGTTTGTTTTCTCACAAGGTTTGTTTTTCCACTAGGTTTGTTTCCCCACAAGGTATGTTTTCTCACAAAGTTTGTTTTCCCACAAGGTTTGTTTTCCCACAAGGTTGTTTTAACACAAGGTTTGTTTTCCCACAAGGTTGGTTTTCCCGAAAGGTTTGTTTCCCCACAAGGTTGGTTTTCCCAAAAGGTTGGTTTTCCCGCAGGGTTTGTTTTCCCACAAGGTTAGTTTTCCCGCAAGGTTTGTTTCCCCACAAGGTTTTGTTTTCCCACAAGGATTGTTTTCCCACTAGGTTTGTTTCCCCACAAGGTTTGTTTTCCCACAAGGTTTGTTTTCCCCCAAGGTTGGTTTTCCCGCAAGGTTGGTTTTCTCACAAGGTTTGTTTTCCCACTAGGTTGGTTTTCCCAAAAGGTTCGCTTTCCCACAAGGTTGGTTTTCCCGCAGGGTTGCTTTCCCCATAAGGTTGGTTTTCCCACAAGGTTTGTTTTCTCACAAGGTTTGTTTTCCCACTAGGTTGTTGTTGGTTTTCCCACAAGGTTTGTTTCCCCACAAGGTTTGTTTTCCCTTAAGGTTTGTTTTCCCACAAGGTTTGTTTTCCCACAAGGTTTGTTTTCCCACAAGGTTTGTTTTACCACAAGGTTGGTTTTCCCGAAAGGTTTGTTTCCCCACAAGGTTCCTTTCCCCATAAGGTTGGTTTTCCCACAAGGTTTGTTTTCTCACAATGTTTGTTTTCCCACAAGGTTTGTTTTCCCACAAGATTAGTTTTCCAACAAGGTTTGTTTTCCCACAAGGTTTGTTTTCCCACAAGGTTTGTTTTCCCACAAGGTTTGTTTTACCACAAGGTTGGTTTTCCCGAAAGGTTTGTTTCCCCACAAGGTTTCTTTCCCCATAAGGTTGGTTTTCCCACAAGGTTTGTTTTCTCACAAGGTTTATTTTCCCACTAGGTTTGTTTCCCCACAAGGTTTGTTTTCTCACAAGGTTTGTTTTCCCACAAGGTTTGTTTTCCCACTAGGTTGTTGTTGGTTTTCCCACAAGGTTTGTTTCCCCACAAGGTTTGTTTTCCCATAAGGTTTGTTTTCCCACAATTTTTGTTTTCCCACAAGGTTTGTTTTCCCACAAGGTTTGTTTTACCACAAGGTTGGTATTCCCGAAAGGTTTGTTTCCCCACAAGTTTCTTTCCCCATAAGGTTTGTTTTCCCACAAGGTTTGTTTTCTCACAAGGTTTGTTTTCCCACAAGGTTGGTTTTCCCACAAGGTTTGTTTTACCAAAAGGTTTGTTTTCCCACAAGCTTTGTTTTCCCCCAAGGTTGGTTTTCCCGCAAGGTTGGTTTTCTCACAAGGTTTGTTTTCCCACTAGGTTTGTTTCCCCACAAGGTTTGTTTCCCCACAAGGTTTGTTTTCCCACAAGGTTGGTTTTCCCGAAAGGTTTGTTTTCTCACAAGGTTTGTTTTTCCACTAGGTTTGTTTCCCCACAAGGTATGTTTTCTCACAAAGTTTGTTTTCCCACAAGGTTTGTTTTCCCACAAGGTTGTTTTCCCACAAGGTTTGTTTTCCCACAAGGTTGGTTTTCCCGAAAGGTTTGTTTCCCCACAAGGTTGGTTTTCCCAAAAGGTTGGTTTTCCCGCAGGGTTTGTTTTCCCACAAGGTTAGTTTTCCCGCAAGGTTTGTTTCCCCACAAGGTTTTGTTTTCCCACAAGGATTGTTTTCCCACTAGGTTTGTTTCCCCACAAGGTTTGTTTTCCCACAAGGTTTGTTTTCCCCCAAGGTTGGTTTTCCCGCAAGGTTGGTTTTCTCACAAGGTTTGTTTTCCCACTAGGTTGGTTTTCCCAAAAGGTTCGCTTTCCCACAAGGTTGGTTTTCCCGCAGGGTTGCTTTCCCCATAAGGTTGGTTTTCCCACAAGGTTTGTTTTCTCACAAGGTTTGTTTTCCCACTAGGTTGTTGTTGGTTTTCCCACAAGGTTTGTTTCCCCACAAGGTTTGTTTTCCCTTAAGGTTTGTTTTCCCACAAGGTTTGTTTTCCCACAAGGTTTGTTTTCCCACAAGGTTTGTTTTACCACAAGGTTGGTTTTCCCGAAAGGTTTGTTTCCCCACAAGGTTCCTTTCCCCATAAGGTTGGTTTTCCCACAAGGTTTGTTTTCTCACAATGTTTGTTTTCCCACAAGGTTTGTTTTCCCACAAGATTAGTTTTCCCACAAGGTTTGTTTTCCCACAAGGTTTGTTTTCCCACAAGGTTTGTTTTCCCACAAGGTTTGTTTTACCACAAGGTTGGTTTTCCCGAAAGGTTTGTTTCCCCACAAGGTTTCTTTCCCCATAAGGTTGGTTTTCCCACAAGGTTTGTTTTCTCACAAGGTTTATTTTCCCACTAGGTTTGTTTCCCCCAAAAGGTTTGTTTTCTCACAAGGTTTGTTTTCCCACAAGGTTTGTTTTCCCACAAGGTTTGTTTTCCCACAAGGTTGGTTTTCCCGAAAGGTTTGTTTCCCCACAAGGTTGGTTTTCCCACAAGGTTGGTTTTCCCGCAGGGTTGCTTTCCCCATAAGGTTGGTTTTCCCACAAGGTTTGTTTTCTCACAAGGTTTGTTTTCCCACTAGGTTGTTGTTGGTTTTCCCACAAGGTTTGTTTCCCCACAAGGTTTGTTTTCCCTTAAGGTTTGTTTTCCCACAAGGTTTGTTTTCCCACAAGGTTTGTTTTCCCACAAGGTTTGTTTTACCACAAGGTTGGTTTTCCCGAAAGGTTTGTTTCCCCACAAGGTTCCTTTCCCCATAAGGTTGGTTTTCCCACAAGGTTTGTTTTCTCACAATGTTTGTTTTCCCACAAGGTTTGTTTTCCCACAAGATTAGTTTTCCCACAAGGTTTGTTTTCCCACAAGGTTTGTTTTCCCACAAGGTTTGTTTTCCCACAAGGTTTGTTTTACCACAAGGTTGGTTTTCCCGAAAGGTTTGTTTCCCCACAAGGTTTCTTTCCCCATAAGGTTGGTTTTCCCACAAGGTTTGTTTTCTCACAAGGTTTATTTTCCCACTAGGTTTGTTTCCCCACAAGGTTTGTTTTCTCACAAGGTTTGTTTTCCCACAAGGTTTGTTTTCCCACAAGGTTTGTTTTCCCACAAGGTTGGTTTTCCCGAAAGGTTTGTTTCCCCACAAGGTTGGTTTTCCCACAAGGTTGGTTTTCCCGCAGGGTTTGTTTTCCCACAAGGTTAGTTTTCCCGCAAGGTTTGTTTCCCCACAAGGTTTGTTTTCCCACAAGGATTGTTTTCCCACTAGGTTTGTTTCCCCACAAGGTTTGTTTTCCCACAAGGTTTGTTTTCCCCCAAGGTTGGTTTTCCCGCAAGGTTGGTTTTCCCACAAGGTTTGTTTTCCCACTGTGTTGGTATTCCCAAAAGGTTCGCTTTCCCACAAGGTTGGTTTTCCCACAAGGTTGGTTTTACCGCAGGGTTGCTTTCCCCATAAGGTTGGTTTTCCCACAAGGTTTGTTTTCTCACAAGGTTTGTTTTCCCACTAGGTTGTTGTTGGTTTTCCCACAAGGTTTGTTTCCCCACAAGGTTTGTTTTCCCATAAGGTTTGTTTTCCCACAATTTTTGTTTTCCCACAAGGTTTGTTTTACCACAAGGTTGGTATTCCCGAAAGGTTTGTTTCCCCACAAGTTTCTTTCCCCATAAGGTTTGTTTTCCCACAAGGTTTGTTTTCTCACAAGGTTTGTTTTCCCACAAGGTTTGTTTTCCCACAAGGTTTGTTTTACCAAAAGGTTTGTTTTCCCACAAGCTTTGTTTTCCCCCAAGGTTGGTTTTCCCGCAAGGTTGGTTTTCCCACAAGGTTTGTTTTCCCACTGTGTTGGTTTTCCCAAGTGGTTCGCTTTCCCGCAAGGTTGGTTTTCCCACAAGGTTTGTTTTCCAACTGTGTTGGTTTTCCCAAAAGGTTCGTTTTCCCACAAGGTTGGTTTTCCCACAAGGTTGGTTTTCCCGCAGGGTTGCTTTCCCCATAAGGTTGGTTTTCCCACAAGGTTTTTTTTCTCACAAGGTTTGTTTTCCCACTAGGTTGTTTTTCCCACTAGGTTGGTTTTCCCACAAGGTTTGTTTTCCCACAAGCTTTGTTTTCCCCCAAGGTTGGTTTTCCCGCAAGGTTGGTTTTCCCACAAGGTTTGTTTTCCCACTGTGTTGGTTTTCCCAAAAGGTTCGCTTTCCCACAAGGCTGGTTTTCCCACAAGGTTTGTTTCCCCACAAGGTTTGTTTTCCCATAAGGTTTGTTTTCCCACAAGGTTTGTTTTCCCACAAGGTTTGTTTTCCCACAAGGTTTGTTTTCCCACAAGGTTTGTTTTCCCACAAGGTTTGTTTTCCCACAAGGTTGGTTTTCCCGAAAGGTTTGTTTCCCCACAAGGTTTTTTCCCCCACTAGGTTTGTTTTCCCATAAGGTTGGTTTTCCCACAAGGTTTGTTTTCTCACAAGGTTTGTTTTCCCACTAGGTTTGTTTCCCCACAAGGTTTGTTTTCTCACAAGGTTGGTTTTCCCACAAGGTTTGTTTCCCCACAAGGTTTGTTTTCCCATAAGGTTTGTTTTCCCACAAGGTTTGTTTTCCCACAAGGTTTGTTTTACCACAAGGTTCGTTTTACCGAAAGGTTTGTTTCCCCACTAGGTTTCTTTCCCCATAAGGTTGGTTTTCCCACAAGGTTTGTTTTCTCACAAGGTTTGTTTTCCCACAAGGTTTGTTTTCCCACAAGGTTTGTTTTCCCAAAAGGTTTGTTTTCCCACAAGCTTTGTTTTCCCCCAACCAACCTTGTTTGTTTTGTTGTTTGTTTTGTGTTGGTTTTCCCAAAACCCAAGGTTGGTTTTCCCACAAGGATTGTTTTCCCACTAGGTTTGTTTCCCCACAAGGTTTGTTTTCTCACAAGGTTTGTTTTCCCCCAAGGTTGGTTTTCCCGCAAGGTTGGTTTTCCCAAAAGGTTTGTTTTCCCACTGTGTTGGTTTTCCCAAAAGGTTCGCTTTCCCACAAGGTTGGATTTCCCACAAGGTTTGTTTTCCCACAAGGTTGGTTTTCCCGAAAGGTTTGTTTCCCCACAAGGTTTGTTTTCCCACTAGGTTTGTTTTCCCATAAGATTGGTTTTCCCACAAGGTTTGTTTTCTCACAAGGTTTGTTTTCCCACTAGGTTTGTTTCCCCACAAGGTTTGTTTTCTCACAAGGTTTGTTTTCCCACAAGGTTTGTTTTCCCACAAGGTTTGTTATCCCACAAGGTTTGTTTTCCCACAAGGTTTGTTTTCCCACAAGGTTGGTTTTCCCGAAAGGTTTGTTTCCCCACAAGGTTGGTTTTCCCACAAGGTTTGTTTTCCCGCAGGGTTTGTTTTCCCACAAGGTTAGTTTTCCCGCAAGGTTTGTTTCCCCACAAGGTTTGTTTTCCCACAAGGATTGTTTTCCCACTAGGTTTGTTTCCCCACAAGGTTTGTTTTCCCACAAGGTTTGTTTTCCCCCAAGGTTGGTTTTCCCGCAAGGTTGGTTTTCCCACAAGGTTTGTTTTCCCACTGTGTTGGTTTTCCCAAAAGGTTCGCTTTCCCACAAGGTTGGTTTTCCCACAAGGTTGGTTTTCCCGCAGGGTTGCTTTCCCCATAAGGTTGGTTTTCCCACAAGGTTTGTTTTCCCACTGTGTTGGTTTTCCCAAAAGGTTCGCTTTCCCGCAAGGTTGTATTTCCCACAAGGTTTGTTTTCCCACTGTGTTGGTTTTTCCCAAAAGGTTCGCTTTCCCACAAGGTTGGTTTTCCCACAAGGTGGGTTTTCCCGCAGGGTTGCTTTCCCCATAAGGTTGGTTTTCCCACAAGGTTTGTTTTCTCACAAGGTTTGTTTTCCCGCAAGGTTGGTTTTCCCACAAGGTTTGTTTTCCCACTGTGTTGGTTTTCCCAAAAGGTTCGCTTTCCTTCAAGGTTGGTTTTCCCACAAGGTTTGTTTTCCCACTGTGTTGGTTTTTCCCAAAAGGTTCGCTTTCCCACAAGGTTGGTTTTCCCACAAGGTTGGTTTTCCCGCAGGGTTGCTTTCCCCATAAGGTTGGTTTTCCCACAAGGTTTGTTTTCTCACAAGGTTTGTTTTCTCACAAGCTTTGTTTTCCCACTAGGTTGTTTTTCCCACTAGGTTGGTTTTCCCACAAGGTTTGTTTTCCCACAAGCTTTGTTTTCACCCAAGGTTGGTTTTCCCGCAAGGTTGGTTTTCCCACAAGGTTTGTTTTCCCACTGTGTTGGTTTTCCCAAAAGGTTCGCTTTCCCGCAAGGTTGGTTTTCCCACAAGGTTTGTTTCCCCACAAGGTTTGTTTTCCCATAAGGTTTGTTTTCCCACAAGGTTTGTTTTCCCACAAGGTTTGTTTTCCCACAAGGTTTGTTTTCCCACAAGGTTGGTTTTCCCGCAAGGTTGGTTTTCCCACAAGGTTTGTTTTCCCACTGTGTTGGTTTTCCCAAAAGGTTCGCTTTCCCACAAGGTTGGTTTTCCCACAAGGTTGGTTTTCCCGCAGGGTTGCTTTCCCCATAAGGTTTGTTTTCCCACAAGGTTTGTTTTCCCACAAGGTTTGTTTTCCCACAAGGTTGGTTTTCCCGAAAGGTTTGTTTCCCCACAAGGTTGGTTTTCCCACAAAGTTGGTTTTCCCGCAGGGTTTGTTTTCCCACAAGGCTAGTTTTCCCGCAAGGTTTGTTTTCCCACAAGGTTAGTTTTCCCACAAGGTTTGTTTCCCCACAAGGTTTGTTTCCCCACAAGGTTTGTTTTCCCACAAGGATTGTTTTCTCACAAGGTTTGTTTTCCCACTGTGTTGGTTTTCCCAAAAGGTTCGCTTTCCCGCAAGGTTGGTTTTCCCACAAGGTTGGTTTTCCCGCAGGGTTTGTTTTCCCACAAGGTTGGTTTTCCCGCAGGGTTTGTTTTCCCACAAGGTTAGTTTTCCCGAAAGGTTTGTTTCCCCACAAGGTGGGTTTTCCCACAAGGTTGGTTTTCCCGCAGGGTTTGTTTTCCCACAAAGTTTGTTTTCCCACAAGGTTTGTTTTCCCACAAGGTTGGTTTTCCCGAAAGGTTTGTTTTCCCACAAGGTTGGTTTTCCCGAAAGGTTTGCTTCCCCACAAGGCTGGTTTTCCCACAAGGTTGGTTTTCCCGAAAGGTTTGTTTCCCCACAAGGTTGGTTTTCCCGCAAGGTTTGTTTCCCCACAAGGTTTGTTTTCCCACTAGGTTTGTTTCCCCACAAGGTTTGTTTTCCCACAAGGTTTGTTTTCCCCCAAGGTTTGTTTTCCCACAAGGTTTGTTTTCCCCCAAGGTTGGTTTTCCCGCAAGGTTGGTTTTCCCACAAGGTTTGTTTTCCCACTGTGTTGGTTTTCCCACTAGGTTTGTTTCCCCACAAGGTTTGTTTTCCCACAAGGTTTGTTTCCCCACAAGGTTTGTTTTCCCACAAGGTTTGTTTTCCCACTGTGTTGGTTTTCCCAAAAGGTTCGCTTTCCCGCAAGGTTGGTTTTCCCACAAGGTTGGTTTTCCCGCAGGGTTTGTTTTCCCACAAGGTTGGTTTTCCCGCAGGGTTTGTTTTCCCACAAGGTTAGTTTTCCCGAAAGGTTTGTTTCCCCACAAGGTGGGTTTTCCCACAAGGTTGGTTTTCCCGCAGGGTTTGTTTTCCCACAAAGTTTGTTTTCCCACAAGGTTTGTTTTCCCACAAGGTTGGTTTTCCCGAAAGGTTTGTTTTCCCACAAGGTTGGTTTTCCCGAAAGGTTTGCTTCCCCACAAGGCTGGTTTTCCCACAAGGTTAGTTTTCCCGAAAGGTTTGTTTCCCCACAAGGTTGGTTTTCCCGCAAGGTTTGTTTCCCCACAAGGTTTGTTTTCCCACTAGGTTTGTTTCCCCACAAGGTTTGTTTTCCCACAAGGTTTGTTTTCCCCCAAGGTTTGTTTTCCCACAAGGTTTGTTTTCCCCCAAGGTTGGTTTTCCCGCAAGGTTGGTTTTCCCACAAGGTTTGTTTTCCCACTGTGTTGGTTTTCCCACTAGGTTTGTTTCCCCACAAGGTTTGTTTTCCCACAAGGTTTGTTTCCCCACAAGGTTTGTTTTCCCACAAGGTTTGTTTTCCCACTGTGTTGGTTTTCCCAAAAGGTTCGCTTTCCCGCAAGGTTGGTTTTCCCACAAGGTTTGTTTCCCCACAAGGTTTGTTTTCCCATAAGGTTTGTTTTCCCACAAGGTTTGTTTTCCCACAAGGTTTGTTTTCCCCCAAGGTTGGTTTTCCCGCAAGGTTGGTTTTCCCACAAGGTTTGTTTTCCCACTGTGTTGGTTTTCCCAAAAGGTTCGCTTTCCCACAAGGTTGGTTTTCCCACAAGGTTGGTTTTCCCGCAGGGTTGCTTTCCCCATAAGGTTGGTTTTCCCACAACGTTTGTTTTCTCACAAGGTTTGTTTTCCCAATAGGTTGTTGTTGGTTTTCCCACAAGGTTTGTTTCCCCACAAGGTTTGTTTTCCCATAAGGTTTGTTTTCCCACAAGGTTTGTTTTCCCACAAGGTTTGTTTTCCCACAAGGTTTGTTTTACCACAAGGTTGGTTTTCCCGAAAGGTTTGTTTCCCCACAAGGTTTCTTTCCCCATAAGGTTGGTTTTCCCACAAGGTTTGTTTTCTCACAAGGTTTGTTTTCCCACAAGGTTTGTTTTGCCACAAGGTTTGTTTTCCCAAAAGGTTTGTTTTCCCACAAGCTTTGTTTTCCCCCAAGGTTGGTTTTCCCGCAAGGTTGGTTTTCCCACAAGGTTTGTTTTCCCACTGTGTTGGTTTTCCCAAAAGGTTCGCTTTCCCGCAAGGTTGGTTTTCCCACAAGGTTTGTTTTCCCACTGTGTTGGTTTTTCCCAAAAGGTTCGCTTTCCCACAAGGTTGGTTTTCCCACAAGGTTGGTTTTCCCGCAGGGTTGCTTTCCCCATAAGGTTGGTTTTCCCACAAGGTTTGTTTTCTCACAAGGTTTGTTTTCCCACTAGGTTGTTTTTTCCAGTAGGTTGGTTTTCCCACAAGGTTTGTTTTCCCACAAGCTTTGTTTTCACACAAGGTTGGTTTTCCCGCAAGGTTGGTTTTCCCACAAGGTTTGTTTCCCCACTGTGTTGGTTTTCCCAAAAGGTTCGCTTTCCCGCAAGGTTGGTTTTCCCACAAGGTTTGTTTCCCCACAAGGTTTGTTTTCCCATAAGGTTTGTTTTCCCACAAGGTTTGTTTTCCCACAAGGTTTGTTTTCCCACAAGGTTTGTTTTCCCACAAGGTTGGTTTTCCCGCAAGGTTGGTTTTCCCACAAGGTTGGTTTTCCCACTGTGTTGGTTTTCCCAAAAGGTTCGCTTTCCCACAAGGTTGGTTTTCTTACAAAGTTGGTTTTCCCGCAGGGTTTGTTTTCCCACAAGGTTAGTTTTCCCGCAAGGTTTGTTTTCCCACAAGGTTAGTTTTCCCACAAGGTTTGTTTCCCCACAAGGTTTGTTTCCCCACAAGGTTTGTTTTCCCACAAGGATTGTTTTCTCACAAGGTTTGTTTTCCCACTGTGTTGGTTTTCCCAAAAGGTTCGCTTTCCCGCAAGGTTGGTTTTCCCACAAGGTTGGTTTTCCCGCAGGGTTTGTTTTCCCACAAGGTTGGTTTTCCCGCAGGGTTTGTTTTCCCACAAGGTTAGTTTTCCCGAAAGGTTTGTTTCCCCACAAGGTGGGTTTTCCCACAAGGTTGGTTTTCCCGCAGGGTTTGTTTTCCCAAAAGGTTTGTTTTCCCACAAGGTTTGTTTTCCCACAAGGTTGGTTTTCCCGAAAGGTTGGTTTTCCCACAAGGTTGGTTTTGCCGAAAGGTTTGCTTCCCCACAAGGCTGGTTTTCACAAGGTTTGTTTCCCCACAAGGTTTGTTTTCCCATAAGGTTTGTTTTCCCACAAGGTTTGTTTTCCCACAAGGTTTGTTTTCCCACAAGGTTTGTTTTACCACAAGGTTGGTTTTCCCGAAAGGTTTGTTTCCCCACAAGGTTTCTTTCCCCATAATGTTGGTTTTCCCACAACGTTTGTTTTCTCACAAGGTTTGTTTTCCCACAAGGTTTGTTTTCCCACAAGGTTTGTTTTCACCAAAAGGTTTGTTTTCCCACAAGCTTTGTTTTCCCCCAAGGTTGGTTTTCCCGCAAGGTTGGTTTTCCCACAAGGTTTGTTTTCCCACTGTGTTGGTTTTCCCAAAAGGTTCGCTTTCCCGCAAGGTTGGTTTTCCCACAAGGTTTGTTTTCCCACTGTGTTGGTTTTTCCCAAAAGGTTCGCTTTCCCACAAGGTTGGTTTTCCCACAAGGTTGGTTTTCCCGCAGGGTTGCTTTCCCCATAAGGTTGGTTTTCCCACAAGGTTTGTTTTCTCACAAGGTTTGTTTTCCCACTAGGTTGTTTTTCCCACTAGGTTGGTTTTCCCACAAGGTTTGTTTTCCCACAAGCTTTGTTTTCACACAAGGTTGGTTTTCCCGCAAGGTTGGTTTTCCCACAAGGTTTGTTTTCCCACTGTGTTGGTTTTCCCAAAAGGTTCGCTTTCCCGCAAGGTTGGTTTTCCCACAAGGTTTGTTTCCCCACAAGGTTTGTTTTCCCATAAGGTTTGTTTTCCCACAAGGTTTGTTTTCCCACAAGGTTTGTTTTCCCACAAGGTTGGTTTTCCCACAAGGTTGGTTTTCCCGCAAGGTTGGTTTTCCCACAAGGTTTGTTTTCCCACTGTGTTGGTTTTCCCAAAAGGTTCGCTTTCCCACAAGGTTGGTTTTCCCACAAGGTTGGTTTTCCCGCAGGGTTGCTTTCCCCATAAGGTTTGTTTTCCCACAAGGTTTGTTTTCCCACAAGGTTTGTTTTCCCACAAGGTTGGTTTTCCCGAAAGGTTTGTTTCCACACAAGGTTGGTTTTCCCACAAAGTTGGTTTTCCCGCAGGGTTTGTTTTCCCACAAGGTTAGTTTTCCCGCAAGGTTTGTTTTCCCACAAGGTTAGTTTTCCCACAAGGTTTGTTTCCCCACAAGGTTTGTTTCCCCACAAGGTTTGTTTTCCCACAAGGATTGTTTTCTCACAAGGTTTGTTTTCCCACTGTGTTGGTTTTCCCAAAAGGTTCGCTTTCCCGCAAGGTTGGTTTTCCCACAAGGTTGGTTTTCCCGCAGGGTTTGTTTTCCCACAAGGTTGGTTTTCCCGCAGGGTTTGTTTTCCCACAAGGTTAGTTTTCCCGAAAGGTTTGTTTCCCCACAAGGTGGGTTTTCCCACAAGGTTGGTTTTCCCACAGGGTTTGTTTTCCCACAAGGTTTGTTTTCCCACAAGGTTTGTTTTCCCACAAGGTTGGTTTTCCCGAAAGGTTGGTTTTCCCACAAGGTTGGTTTTCCCGAAAGGTTTGCTTCCCCACAAGGCTGGTTTTCCCACAAGGTTGGTTTTCCCGAAAGGTTTGTTTCCCCACAAGGTTGGTTTTCCCGCAAGGTTTGTTTCCCCACAAGGTTTGTTTTCCCACAAGGATTGTTTTCTCACAAGGTTTGTTTTCCCACTAGGTTTGTTTCCCCACAAGGTTTGTTTTCCCACAAGGTTTGTTTTCCCCCAAGGTTTGTTTTCCCACAAGGTTTGTTTTCCCCCAAGGTTGGTTTTCCCGCAAGGTTGGTTTTCCCACAAGGTTTGTTTTCCCACTGTGTTGGTTTTCCCACTAGGTTTGTTTCCCCACAAGGTTTGTTTTCCCACAAGGTTTGTTTCCCCACAAGGTTTGTTTTCCCACAAGGTTTGTTTTCCCCCAAGGTTGGTTTTCCCGCAAGGTTGGTTTTCCCACAAGGTTTGTTTTCCCACTGTGTTGGTTTTCCCAAAAGGTTCGCTTTCCCACAAGGTTGGTTTTCCCACAAGGTTGGTTTTCCCGCAGGGTTGCTTTCCCCATAAGGTTGGTTTTCCCACAAGGTTTGTTTTCTCACAAGGTTTGTTTTCCCAATAGGTTGTTGTTGGTTTTCCCACAAGGTTTGTTTCCCCACAAGGTTTTTTTTCCCATAAGGTTTGTTTTCCCACAAGGTTTGTTTTCCCACAAGGTTGGTTTTCCCACAAGGTTTGTTTTACCACAAGGTTGGTTTTCCCGAAAGGTTTGTTTCCCCACAAGGTTTGTTTTCTCACAAGGTTTGTTTTCCCACAAGGTTTGTTTTCCCACAAGGTTTGTTTTCCCGAAAAGTTGGTTTTCCCACAAGGTTTGTTTTCTCACAAGGTTTGTTTTCCCACAAGGTTTGTTTTACCACAAGGTTGGTTTTCCCGAAAGGTTGGTTTTCCCACAAGGTTTGTTTTCTCACAAGGTTTGTTTTCCCACAAGGTTTGTTTTCCCAAAAGGTTTGTTTTCCCAAAAGGTTTGTTTTCCCACAAGCTTTGTTTTCCCCCAGGGTTGGTTTTCCCGCAAGGTTGGTTTTCCCACAAGGTTTGTTTTCCCACTGTGTTGGTTTTCCCAAAAGGTTCGCTTTCCCGCAAGGTTGGTTTTCCCACAAGGTTTGTTTTCCCACTGTGTTGGTTTTTCCCAAAAGGTTCGCTTTCCCACAAGGTTGGTTTTCCCACAAGGTTGGTTTTCCCGCAGGGTTGCTTTCCCCATAAGGTTGGTTTTCCCACAAGGTTTGTTTTCTCACAAGGTTTGTTTTCCCACTAGGTTGTTTTTCCCACTAGGTTGGTTTTCCCACAAGGTTTGTTTTCCCACAAGCTTTGTTTTCACCCAAGGTTGGTTTTCCCGCAAGGTTGGTTTTCCCACAAGGTTTGTTTTCCCACTGTGTTGGTTTTCCCAAAAGGTTCGCTTTCCCGCAAGGTTGGTTTTCCCACAAGGTTTGTTTCCCCACAAGGTTTGTTTTTCCATAAGGTTTGTTTTCCCACAAGGTTTGTTTTCCCACAAGGTTTGTTTTCCCACAAGGTTTGTTTTCCCACAAGGTTGGTTTTCTCGCAAGGTTGGTTTTCCCACAAGGTTTGTTTTCCCACTGTGTTTGTTTTCCCAAAAATTTCGCTTTCCTTCAAGGTCGGTTTTCCCACAAGGTTGGTTTTCCCGCAGGGTTGCTTTCCCCATAAGGTTTGTTTTCCCACAAGGTTTGTTTTCCCACAAGGTTTGTTTTCCCACAAGGTTGGTTTTCCCACAAAGTTGGTTTTCCCGCAGGGTTTGTTTTCCCACAAGGTTAGTTTTCCCGCAAGGTTTGTTTTCCCACAAGGTTAGTTTTCCCACAAGGTTTGTTTCCCCACAAGGTTTGTTTCCCCACAAGGTTTGTTTTCCCACAAGGATTGTTTTCTCACAAGGTTTGTTTTCCCACTGAGTTGGTTTTCCCAAAAGGTTCGCTTTCCCGCAAGGTTGGTTTTCCCACAAGGTTTGTTTCCCCACAAGGTTTGTTTTCCCACAAGTTTGATTTTCTCACAAGGTTTGTTTTCCCACTAGGTTTGTTTCCCCACAAGGTTTGTTTTCTCACAAGGTTTGTTTTCCCACAAGGTTTGTTTTCCCACAAGGTTTGTTTTCCCACAAGGTTTGTTTTCCCACAAGGTTTGTTTTCCCACAAGGTTGGTTTTCCCGAAAGGTTTGTTTCCCCACAAGGTTGGTTTTCCCACAAGGTTTGTTTTCCCGCAGGGTTTGTTTTCCCACAAGGTTAGTTTTCCCGCAAGGTTTGTTTCCCCACAAGGTTTGTTTTCCCACAAGGATTGTTTTCCCACTAGGTTTGTTTCCCCACAAGGTTTGTTTTCCCACAAGGTTTGTTTTCCCCCAAGGTTGGTTTTCCCGCAAGGTTGGTTTTCCCACAAGGTTTGTTTTCCCACTGTGTTGGTTTTTCCAAAAGGTTCGCTTTCCCACAACGTTGGTTTTCCCACAAGGTTGATTTTCCCGCAGGGTTGCTTTCCCCATAAGGTTGGTTTTCCCACAAGGTTTGTTTTCTCACAAGGTTTGTTTTCCCAATAGGTTGTTGTTGGTTTTCCCACAAGGTTTGTTTCCCCACAAGGTTTGTTTTCCCATAAGGTTTGTTTTCCCACAAGGTTTGTTTTCCCACAAGGTTTGTTTTCCCACAAGGTTTGTTTTACCACAAGGTTGGTTTTCCCGAAAGGTTTGTTTTCCCACAAGGTTTCTTTCCCCATAAGGTTGGTTTTCCCACAAGGTTTGTTTTCTCACAAGGTTTGTTTTCCCACAAGGTTTGTTTTCCCACAAGGTTTGTTTTCCCAAAAGGTTTGTTTTCCCACAAGCTTTGTTTTCCCCCAAGGTTGGTTTTCCCGCAAGGTTGGTTTTCCCACAAGGTTTGTTTTCCCACTGTGTTGGTTTTCCCAAAAGGTTCGCTTTCCCGCAAGGTTGGTTTTCCCACAATATTTGTTTTCCCACTGTGTTGGTTTTTCCCAAAAGGTTCGCTTTCCCACAAGGTTGGTTTTCCCACAAGGTTGGTTTTCCCGCAGGGTTGCTTTCCCCATAAGGTTGGTTTTCCCACAAGGTTTGTTTTCTCACAAGGTTTGTTTTCCCACTAGGTTGTTTTTCCCACTAGGTTGGTTTTCCCACAAGGTTTGTTTTCCCACAAGCTTTGTTTTCACCCAAGGTTGGTTTTCCCGCAAGGTTGGTTTTCCCACAAGGTTTGTTTTCCCACTGTGTTGGTTTTCCCAAAAGGTTCGCTTTCCCGCAAGGTTGGTTTTCCCACAAAGTTTGTTTCCCCACAAGGTTTGTTTTCCCATAAGGTTTGTTTTCCCACAAGGTTTGTTTTCCCACAAGGTTTGTTTTCCCACAAGGTTTGTTTTCCCACAAGGTTGGTTTTCCCGCAAGGTTGGTTTTCCCACAAGGTTTGTTTTCCCACTGTGTTGGTTTTCCCAAAAGGTTCGCTTTCCCACAAGGTTGGTTTTCCCACAAGGTTGGTTTTCCCGCAGGGTTGCTTTCCCCATAAGGTTTGTTTTCCCACAAGGTTTGTTTCCCCACAAGGTTTGTTTTCCCACAAGTTTGATTTTCTCACAAGGTTTGTTTTCCCACTAGGTTTGTTTCCCCACAAGGTTTGTTTTCTCACAAGGTTTGTTTTCCCACAAGGTTTGTTTTCCCACAAGGTTTGTTTTCCCACAAGGTTTGTTTTCCCACATGGTTTGTTTTCCCACAAGGTTGGTTTTCCCGAAAAGTTTGTTTCCCCACAAGGTTGGTTTTCCCACAAGGTTTGTTTTCCCGCAGGGTTTGTTTTCCCACAAGGTTAGTTTTCCCGCAAGGTTTGTTTCCCCACAAGGTTTGTTTTCCCACAAGGATTGTTTTCCCACTAGGTTTGTTTCCCCACAAGGTTTGTTTTCCCACAAGGTTTGTTTTCCCCCAAGGTTGGTTTTCCCGCAAGGTTGGTTTTCCCACAAGGTTTGTTTTCCCACTGTGTTGGTTTTCCCAAAAGGTTCGCTTTCCCACAACGTTGGTTTTCCCACAAGGTTGATTTTCCCGCAGGGTTGCTTTCCCCATAAGGTTGGTTTTCCCACAAGGTTTGTTTTCTCACAAGGTTTGTTTTCCCAATAGGTTGTTGTTGGTTTTCCCACAAGGTTTGTTTCCCCACAAGGTTTGTTTTCCCATAAGGTTTGTTTTCCCACAAGGTTTGTTTTCCCACAAGGTTTGTTTTCCCACAAGGTTTGTTTTACCACAAGGTTGGTTTTCCCGAAAGGTTTGTTTTCCCACAAGGTTTCTTTCCCCATAAGGTTGGTTTTCCCACAAGGTTTGTTTTCTCACAAGGTTTGTTTTCCCACAAGGTTTGTTTTCCCACAAGGTTTGTTTTCCCAAAAGGTTTGTTTTCCCACAAGCTTTGTTTTCCCCCAAGGTTGGTTTTCCCGCAAGATTGGTTTTCCCACAAGGTTTGTTTTCCCACTGTGTTGGTTTTCCCAAAAGGTTCGCTTTCCCGCAAGGTTGGTTTTCCCACAATATTTGTTTTCCCACTGTGTTGGTTTTTCCCAAAAGGTTCGCTTTCCCACAAGGTTGGTTTTCCCACAAGGTTGGTTTTCCCGCAGGGTTGCTTTCCCCATAAGGTTGGTTTTCCCACAAGGTTTGTTTTCTCACAAGGTTTGTTTTCCCACTAGGTTGTTTTTCCCACTAGGTTGGTTTTCCCACAAGGTTTGTTTTCCCACAAGCTTTGTTTTCACCCAAGGTTGGTTTTCCCGCAAGGTTGGTTTTCCCACAAGGTTTGTTTTCCCACTGTGTTGGTTTTCCCAAAAGGTTCGCTTTCCCGCAAGGTTGGTTTTCCCATAAAGTTTGTTTCCCCACAAGGTTTGTTTTCCCATAAGGTTTGTTTTCCCACAAGGTTTGTTTTCCCACAAGGTTTGTTTTCCCACAAGGTTTGTTTTCCCACAAGGTTGGTTTTCCCGCAAGGTTGGTTTTCCCACAAGGTTTGTTTTCCCACTGTGTTGGTTTTCCCAAAAGGTTCGCTTTCCCACAAGGTTGGTTTTCCCACAAGGTTGGTTTTCCCGCAGGGTTGCTTTCCCCATAAGGTTTGTTTTCCCACAAGGTTTGTTTTCCCACAAGGTTTGTTTTCCCACAAGGTTGGTTTTCCCGAAAGGTTTGTTTCCCCACAAGGTTGGTTTTACCACAAAGTTGGTTTTCCCGCAGGGTTTGTTTTCCCACAAGGTTAGTTTTCCCGCAAGGTTTGTTTTCCCACAAGGTTAGTTTTCCCACAAGGTTTGTTTCCCCACAAGGTTTGTTTCCCCACAAGGTTTGTTTTCCCACAAGGATTGTTTTCTCACAAGGTTTGTTTTCCCACTGTGTTGGTTTTCCCAAAAGGTTCGCTTTCCCGCAAGGTTGGTTTTCCCACAAGGTTGGTTTTCCCGCAGGGTTTGTTTTCCCACAAGGTTGGTTTTCCCGCAGGGTTTGTTTTCCCACAAGGTTAGTTTTCCCGAAAGGTTTGTTTCCCCACAAGGTGGGTTTTCCCACAAGGTTGGTTTTCCCGCATGGTTTGTTTTCCCACAAGGTTTGTTTTCCCACAAGGTTTCTTTTCCCACAAGGTTGGTTTTCCCGAAAGGTTTGTTTTCGCACAAGGTTGGTTTTCCCGAAAGGTTTGTTTCCCTACAAGGTTGGTTTTCCCGCAAGGTTTGTTTCCCCACAAGGTTTGTTTTCCCACAAGGATTGTTTTCTCACAAGGTTTGTTTTCCCACTGTGTTGGTTTTCCCAAAAGGTTAGCTTTCCCGCAAGGTTGGTTTTCCCACAAGGTTGGTTTTCCCGCAGGGTTTGTTTCCCCATAAGGCTGGTTTTCCCACAAGGTTTGTTTTCTCACAAGGTTTGTTTTCCCACAAGGTTTGTTTTCCCGCAGGGTTTGTTTTCCCACAAGGTTAGTTTTCCCGAAAGGTTTGTTTCCCCACAAGGTGGGTTTTCCCACAAGGTTGGTTTTCCCGCAGGGTTTGTTTTCCCACAAGGTTAGTTTTCCCGCAAGGTTTGTTTCCCCACAAGGTTTGTTTTCCCACAAGGATTGTTTTCTCACAAGGTTTGTTTTCCCACTAGGTTTGTTTCCCCACAAGGTTTGTTTTCCCACAAGGTTTGTTTTCCCCCAAGGTTGGTTTTTCCGCAAGGTTGGTTTTCCCACAAGGTTTTTTTCCCACTGTGTTGGTTTTCCCAAAAGGTTCGCTTTCCCACAAGGTTGGTTTTCCCACAAGGTTGGTTTTCCCACAAGGTTGGTTTTCCCGCAGGGTTGCTTTCCCCATAAGGTTGGTTTTCCCATAAGGTTTGTTTTCTCACAAGGTTTGTTTTCCCACTAGATTATTTTTCCCACTAGGTTGGTTTTCCCACAAGGTTTGTTTTCCCACAAGCTTTGTTTTCCCCCAAGGTTGGTTTTCCCGCAAGGTTGGTTTTCCCACAAGGTTGGTTTTCCCACTGTGTTGGTTTTCCCAAAAGGTTCGCTTTCCCGCAAGGTTGGTTTTCCCACAAGGTTTGTTTCCCCACAAGGTTTGTTTTCCCATAAGGTTTGTTTTCCCGCAAGGTTTGTTTTCCCACAAGGTTTGTTTTCCCACAAGGTTGGTTTTCCCGAAAGGTTTGTTTCCCCACAAGGTTTGTTTTCCCACTAGGTTTGTTTTCCCATAAGGTTGGTTTTCTCACAAGGTTTGTTTTCTCACAAGGTTTGTTTTCCCACTAGGTTTGTTTCCCCACAAGGTTTGTTTTCTCATAAGGTTTGTTTTCCCACAAGGTTTGTTTTCCCACAAGGTTTGTTTTCCCACAAGGTTGCTGTGTTGGGAAAACCAACACAGTGGGAAAACAAACCTTGTGAGAAAACAATCCTTGTGGGAAAACAAACCTTGTGGGGAAACAAACCTTGTGGGGAAACAAACCTTGTGGGAAAACTAACCTTGTGGGAAAACAAACCTTACGGGAAAACTAACCTTGTGGGAAAACAAACCCTGCGGGAACACCAACTTTGTGGGAAAACCAACCTTGTGGGGAAACAAACCTTTCGGGAAAACCAACCTTGTGGGAAAACCAACCTTGTGGGAAAACTAACCTTGTGGGAAAGCGAACCTTTTGGGAAAACCAACACAGTGGGAAAACAAACCTTGTGGGAAAACAAACCTTATGGGGAAACAACGTTGCGGGGAAACCAACCTTGTGGGAAAACAAACCTTGTGGGAAAACAAACCTTGTGGGAAAACAAACCTTGTGGGAAAACAAACCTTATGGGAAAACAAACCTTCTGGGGAAACAAACCTTGTGGGAAAACCAACCTTGCGGGAAAGCGAACCTTTTGGGAAAACCAACACAGTAGGAAAACAAACTTTGTGGGAAAACCAACCTTGCGGGAAAACCAACCTTGGGTGAAAACAAAGCGTGTGGGAAAACAAACCTTGTGGGGAAACAAACCTTTCGGGAAAACCAACCTTGTGGGAAAACAAACCTTGTGGGAAAACAAACCTTGTGAGAAAACAATCCTTGTGGGAAAACAAACCTTGTGGGAAAACCAACCTTGTGGGGAAACAAACCTTTCGGGAAAACCAACCTTGTGGGAAAACCAACCTTGTGGGGAAACAAACCTTTCGGGAAAACCAACCTTGTGGGAAAACAAACCTTGGGGGAAAACAAACCTTGTGGGAAAACAAACCTTGTGGGGAAACAAACCTAGTGGGAAAACAAACCTTGTGAGAAAACAATCCTTGTGGGAAAACAAACCTTGTGGGGAAACAAACCTTGTGGGAAAACCAACCTTGTGGGAAAACCAACCTTGTGGGGAAACAAACCTTTCGGGAAAACCAACCTTGTGGGAAAACCAACCTTGTGGGGAAACAAACCTTTCGGGAAAACCAACCTTGTGGGAAAACAAACCTTATGGGAAGACAAACCTAGTGGGAAAACAAACCTTGTGGGGAAACAAACCTTTCGGGAAAACCAACCTTGTGGGAAAACCAACCTTGGGTGAAAACAAAGCTTGTGGGAAAACAAACCTTGTGGGAAAACCAACCTTGCGGGAAAAAAAACCTTGGGTGAAAACAAAGCTTGTGGGAAAACAAACCTTGTGGGAAAACCAACCTAGTGGGAAAAACAACCTAGTGGGAAAACAAACCTTGTGAGAAAACAAACCTTGTGGGAAAACCAACCTTATGGGAAATAAACCGTGTGGGGAAACAAACCTTGTGGGAAAACCAACCTTGCGGGAAAGCGAACCTTTTGGGAAAACCAACACAGTGGGAAAACAAACCTTGCGGGAAAACCAACCTTGCGGGAAAACCAACCTTGGGTGAAAACAAAGCTTGTGGGAAAACAAACCTTGTGGGAAAACCAACCTAGTGGGAAAAACAACCTAGTGGGAAAACAAACCTTGTGAGAAAACAAACCTTGTGGGAAAACCAACCTTATGGGGAAAGCAACCCTGTGGGAAAACCAACCTTGTGGGAAAACCAACCTTGTGGGAAAGCGAACCTTTTGGGAAAAACCAACACAGTGGGAAAACAAACCTTGTGGGAAAACCAACCTTGCGGGAAAGCGAACCTTTTGGGAAAACCAACACAGTGGGAAAACCAACCTTGTGGGAAAACCAACCTTGCGGGAAAGCCAACCTTGGGGGAAAACAAAGCTTGTGGGAAAACAAACCTTTTGGGAAAACAAACCTTGTGGGAAAACAAACCTTGTGGGAAAACAAACCTTGTGAGAAAACAAACCTTGTGGGAAAACCAACCTTATGGGGAAAGAAACCTTGTGGGGAAACAAACCTTTCGGGAAAACCAACCTTGTGGTAAAACAAACCTTGTGGGAAAACAAACCTTGTGGGAAAACAAACCTTGTGGGAAAAGAAACCTTATGGGAAAACAAACCTTGTGGGGAAACAAACCTTGTGGGAAAACCAACTTGCGGGAAAGCGAACCTTTTGGGAAAACCAACACAGTGGGAAAACAAACCTTGTGGGAAAACCAACCTTGCGGGAAAGCCAACCTTGGGGGAAAACAAAGCTTGTGGGAAAACAAACCTTTTTGGAAAACAAACCTTGTGGGAAAACAAACCTTGTGGGAAAACAAACCTTGTGAGAAAACAAACCTTGTGGGAAAACCAACCTTATGGGGAAAGAAACCTTGTGGGGAAACAAACCTTTCGGGAAAACCAACCTTGTGGTAAAACAAACCTTGTGGGAAAACAAACCTTGTGGGAAAACAAACCTTGTGGGAAAACCAACCTTGTGGGGAAACAAACCTTTCGGGAAAACCAACCTTGTGGGAAAACAAACCTTATGGGAAGACAAACCTAGTGGGAAAACAAACCTTGTGGGGAAACAAACCTTTCGGGAAAACCAACCTTGTGGGAAAGCGAACCTTTTGGGAAAACCAACACAGTGGGAAAACAAACCTTGTGGGAAAACCAACCTTGCGGGAAAACCAACCTTGTGGGAAAACAAACCTTGTGGGAAAACAAACCTTGTGGGAAAACAAACCTTATGGGAAACAAACCTTGTGGGGAAACAAACCTTGTGGGAAAACCAACCTTGCGGGAAAGCGAACCTTTTGGGAAAACCAACACAGTGGGAAAACAAACCTTGCGGGAAAACCAACCTTGCGGGAAAACCAACCTTGGGTGAAAACAAAGCTTGTGGGAAAACAAACCTTGTGGGAAAACCAACCTAGTGGGAAAAACAACCTAGTGGGAAAACAAACCTTGTGAGAAAACAAACCTTGTGGGAAAACCAACCTTATGGGGAAAGCAACCCTGTGGGAAAACCAACCTTGTGGGAAAACCAACCTTGTGGGAAAGCGAACCTTTTGGGAAAAACCAACACAGTGGGAAAACAAACCTTGTGGGAAAACCAACCTTGCGGGAAAGCGAACCTTTTGGGAAAACCAACACAGTGGGAAAACAAACCTTGTGGGAAAACCAACCTTGCGGGAAAGCCAACCTTGGGGGAAAACAAAGCTTGTGGGAAAACAAACCTTTTGGGAAAACAAACCTTGTGGGAAAACAAACCTTGTGGGAAAACAAACCTTGTGAGAAAACAAACCTTGTGGGAAAACCAACCTTATGGGGAAAGAAACCTTGTGGGGAAACAAACCTTTCGGGAAAACCAACCTTGTGGTAAAACAAACCTTGTGGGAAAACAAACCTTGTGGGAAAAGAAACCTTATGGGAAAACAAACCTTGTGGGGAAACAAACCTTGTGGGAAAACCAACAACAACCTATTGGGAAAACAAACCTTGTGAGAAAACAAACCTTGTGGGAAAACCAACCTTATGGGGAAAGCAACCCTGCGGGAAAACCAACCTTGTGGGAAAACCAACCTTGTGGGAAAACGAACTTTTTGGGAAAACCAACACAGTGGGAAAACAAACCTTGTGGGAAAACCAACCTTGCGGGAAAACCAACCTTGGGGGAAAACAAACCTTGTGGGAAAACAGACCTTGTGGGGAAACAAACCTTGCGGGAAAACTAACCTTGTGGGAAAACAAACCCTGCGGGAAAACAAACCTTGTGGGAAAACCAACCTTGTGGGGAAACAAACCTTTCGGGAAAACCAACCTTGTGGGAAAACAAACCTTGTGGGAAAACAAACCTTGTGAGAAAACAAACCTTGTGGGAAAACCAACCTTATGGGGAAAGCAACCCTGCGGGAAAACCAACCTTGTGGGAAAACCAACCTTGTGGGAAAACGAACTTTTTGGGAAAACCAACACAGTGGGAAAACAAACCTTGTGGGAAAACCAACCTTGCGGGAAAACCAACCTTGGGGGAATACTATCCTTGTGGGAAAACAAACCTCGTGGGGAAACAAACCTTGCGGGAAAACTAACCTTGTGGGAAAACAAACCCTGCGGGAAAACAAACCTTGTGGGAAAACCAACCTTGTGGGGAAACAAACCTTTCGGGAAAACCAACCTTGTGGGAAAACAAACCTTGTGGGAAAACAAACCTTGTGGGAAAACAAACCTTGTGGGAAAACAAACCTTGTGAGAAAACAAACCTTGTGGGGAAACAAACCTAGTGGGAAAACAAACCTTGTGGGAAAACCAACCTTATGGGAAGACAAACCTAGTGGGAAAACAAATCTTGTGGGGAAACAAACCTTTCGGGAAAACCAACCTTGTGGGAAAACAAACCTTGTGGGAAAACCAACCTTGTGGGAAAGCGAACCTTTTGGGAAAACCAACACAAAGGGAAAATAAACCTTGTGGGAAAACCAACCTTGCGGGAAAACCAACCTTGTGGGAAAACAAACCTTGTGGGGAAACAAACCTAGTGGGAAAACAATCCTTGTGGGAAAACCAACCTTGCGAGAAAGCGAACCTTTTGGGAAAACCAACACAGTGGGAAAACAAACCTTGTGAGAAAACAATCCTTGTGGGAAAACAAACCTTGTGGGGAAACAAACCTTGTGGGGAAACAAACCTTGTGGGAAAACTAACCTTGTGGGAAAACAAACCTTGCGGGAAAACTAACCTTGTGGGAAAACAAACCCTGCGGGAAAACCAACCTTGTGGGAAAACCAACCTCTTGGGGAAACAAACCTTGTGGGAAAACAAACCTTGTGGGAAAACAAACCTTGTGGGAAAACAAACCTTGTGGGAAAACAAACCTTATGGGGAAAGCAACCTTGCGGGGAAACCAACCTTGTGGGAAAACAAACCTTGTGGGAAAACAAACCTTGTGGGAAAACAAACCTTGTGGGAAAACAAACCTTATGGGAAAACAAACCTTCTGGGGAAACAAACCTTGTGGGAAAACCAACCTTGCGGGAAAGCGAACCTTTTGGGAAAACCAACACAGTAGGAAAACAAACCTTGTGGGAAAACCAACCTTGCGGGAAAACCAACCTTGGGTGAAAACAAAGCTTGTGGGAAAACAAACCTTGTGGGGAAACAAACCTTTCGGGAAAACCAACCTTGTGGGAAAACAAACCTTGTGGGAAAACAAACCTTGTGAGAAAACAATCCTTGTGGGAAAACAAACCTTCTGGGGAAACAAACCTTGTGGGAAAACCAACCTTGCGGGAAAGCGAACCTTTTGGGAAAACCAACACAGTAGGAAAACAAACCTTGTGGGAAAACCAACCTTGCGGGAAAACCAACCTTGGGTGAAAACAAAGCTTGTGGGAAAACAAACCTTGTGGGGAAACAAACCTTTCGGGAAAACCAACCTTGTGGGAAAACAAACCTTGTGGGAAAACAAACCTTGTGAGAAAACAATCCTGATGGGAAAACAAACCTTGTGGGAAAACCAACCTTGTGGGGAAACAAACCTTTCGGGAAAACCAACCTTGTGGGAAAACCAACCTTGTGGGGAAACAAACCTTTCGGGAAAACCAACCTTGTGGGAAAACAAACCTTATGGGAAGACAAACCTAGTGGGAAAACAAACCTTGTGGGGAAACAAACCTTTCGGGAATACCAACCTTGTGGGAAAACAAACCTTGTGGGAAAACCAACCTTGTGGGAAAGCGAACCTTTTGGGAAAACCAACACAGTGGGAAAACAAACCTTGTGGGAAAACCAACCTTGCGGGAAATCCAACCTTGTGGGAAAACAAACCTTGTGGGGAAACAAACCTAGTGGGATAACAATCCTTGTGGGAAAACCAACCTTGCGAGAAAGCGAACCTTTTGGGAAAACCAACACAGTGGGAAAACAAACCTTGTGAGAAAACAATCCTTGTGGGAAAACAAACCTTGTGGGGAAACAAACCTTGTGGGGAAACAAACCTTGTGGGAAAACTAACCTTGTGGGAAAACAAACCTTGCGGGAAAACTAACCTTGTGGGAAAACAAACCCTGCGGGAAAACCAACCTTGTGGGAAAACCAACCTCTTGGGGAAACAAACCTTGTGGGAAAACCAACCTTGTGGGAAAACAAACCTTGTGGGAAAACAAACCTTGTGGGAAAACAAACCTTATGGGGAAAGCAACCTTGCGGGGAAACCAACCTTGTGGGAAAACAAACCTTGTGGGAAAACAAACCTTGTGGGAAAACAAACCTTGTGGGAAAACAAACCTTATGGGAAAACAAACCTTCTGGGGAAACAAACCTTGTGGGAAAACCAACCTTGCGGGAAAGCGAACCTTTTGGGAAAACCAACACAGTAGGAAAACAAACCTTGTGGGAAAACCAACCTTGCGGGAAAACCAACCTTGGGTAAAAACAAAGCTTGGGGGAAAACAAACCTTGTGGGGAAACAAACCTTTCGGGAAAACCAACCTTGTGGGAAAACAAACCTTGTGGGAAAACAAACCTTGTGAGAAAACAATCCTTGTGGGAAAACAAACCTTCTGGGGAAACAAACCTTGTGGGAAAACCAACCTTGCGGGAAAGCGAACCTTTTTGGGAAAACCAACACAGTAGGAAAACAAACCTTGTGGGAAAACCAACCTTGCGGGAAAACCAACCTTGGGTGAAAACAAAGCTTGTGGGAAAACAAACCTTGTCGGGAAACAAACCTTTCGGGAAAACCAACCTTGTGGGAAAACAAACCTTGTGGGAAAACAAACCTTGTGAGAAAACAATCCTTGTGGGAAAACAAACCTTGTGGGAAAACCAACCTTGTGGGGAAACAAACCTTTCGGGAAAACCAACCTTGTGGGAAAACCAACCTTGTGGGGAAACAAACCTTTCGGGAAAACCAACCTTGTGGGAAAACAAACCTTGGGGGAAAACAAACCTTGTGGGAAAACAAACCTTGTGGGGAAACAAACCTAGTGGGAAAACAAACCTTGTGAGAAAACAATACTTGTGGGAAAACAAACCTTGTGGGGAAACAAACCTAGTGGGAAAACAAACCTTGTGAGAAAACAATCCTTGTGGGAAAACAAACCTTGTGGGGAAACAAACCTTGCGGGAAAACCAACCTTGTGGGGAAACAAACCTTTCGGGAAAACCAACCTTGTGGGAAAACCAACCTTGTGGGAAAACAAACCTTGTGGGAAAACAAACCTTGTGGGAAAACAAACCCTGCGGGAAAACCAACCTTGTGGGAAAACCAACCTTGTGGGAAAACCAACCTTGCGGGAAAGCGAACCTTTTGGGAAAACCAACACAGTGGGAAAACAAACCTTGTGAGAAAACAATCCTTGTGGAAAAACAAACCTTATGGGGAAACAAACCTTGTGGGGAAACAAACCTTGTGGGAAAACTAACCTTGTGGGAAAACAAACCTTGCGGGAAACTAACCTTGTGGGAAAACAAACCCTGCGGGAAAACCAACTTTGTGGGAAAACCAACCTTGTGGGGAAACAAACCTTTCGGGAAAACCAACCTTGTGGGAAAACAAACCTTGTGGGAAAACAAACCTTGTGAGAAAACAATCCTTGTGGGAAAACAAACCTTCTGGGGAAACAAACCTTGTGGGAAAACCAACCTTGCGGGAAAGCGAACCTTTTGGGAAAACCAACACAGTAGGAAAACAAACCTTGTGGGAAAACCAACCTTGCGGGAAAACCAACCTTGGGTAAAAACAAAGCTTGGGGGAAAACAAACCTTGTGGGGAAACAAACCTTTCGGGAAAACCAACCTTGTGGGAAAACAAACCTTGTGGGAAAACAAACCTTGTGAGAAAACAATCCTTGTGGGAAAACAAACCTTCTGGGGAAACAAACCTTGTGGGAAAACCAACCTTGCGGGAAAGCGAACCTTTTTGGGAAAACCAACACAGTAGGAAAACAAACCTTGTGGGAAAACCAACCTTGCGGGAAAACCAACCTTGGGTGAAAACAAAGCTTGTGGGAAAACAAACCTTGTCGGGAAACAAACCTTTCGGGAAAACCAACCTTGTGGGAAAACAAACCTTGTGGGAAAACAAACCTTGTGAGAAAACAATCCTTGTGGGAAAACAAACCTTGTGGGAAAACCAACCTTGTGGGGAAACAAACCTTTCGGGAAAACCAACCTTGTGGGAAAACCAAACTTGTGGGGAAACAAACCTTTCGGGAAAACCAACCTTGTGGGAAAACAAACCTTGGGGGAAAACAAACCTTGTGGGAAAACAAACCTTGTGGGGAAACAAACCTAGTGGGAAAACAAACCTTGTGAGAAAACAATCCTTGTGGGAAAACAAACCTTGTGGGGAAACAAACCTAGTGGGAAAACAAACCTTGTGAGAAAACAATCCTTGTGGGAAAACAAACCTTGTGGGGAAACAAACCTTGCGGGAAAACCAACCTTGTGGGGAAACAAACCTTTCGGGAAAACCAACCTTGTGGGAAAACCAACCTTGTGGGAAAACAAACCTTGTGGGAAAACAAACCTTGTGGGAAAACAAACCCTGCGGGAAAACCAACCTTGTGGGAAAACCAACCTTGTGGGAAAACCAACCTTGCGGGAAAGCGAACCTTTTGGGAAAACCAACACAGTGGGAAAACAAACCTTGTGAGAAAACAATCCTTGTGGAAAAACAAACCTTATGGGGAAACAAACCTTGTGGGGAAACAAACCTTGTGGGAAAACTAACCTTGTGGGAAAACAAACCTTGCGGGAAACTAACCTTGTGGGAAAACAAACCCTGCGGGAAAACCAACTTTGTGGGAAAACCAACCTTGTGGGGAAACAAACCTTTCGGGAAAACCAACCTTGTGGGAAAACAAACCTTGTGGGAAAACAAACCTTGTGGGAAAACAAACCTTATGGGGAAAGCAACCCTGCGGGAAAACCAACCTTGTGGGAAAACCAACCTTGTGGGAAAGCGAACCTTTTGGGAAAACCAACACAGTGGGAAAACAAACCTTGTGGGAAAACAAACCTTATGGGGAAAGCAACCTTGCGGGGAAACCAACCTTGTGGGAAAACAAACCTTGTGGGAAAACAAACCTTGTGGGAAAACAAACCTTGTGGGAAAACAAACCTTATGGGAAAACAAACCTTCTGGGGAAACAAACCTTGTGGGAAAACCAACCTTGCGGGAAAGCGAACCTTTTGGGAAAACCAACACAGTAGGAAAACAAACCTTGTGGGAAAACCAACCTTGCGGGAAAACCAACCTTGGGTGAAAACAAAGCTTGTGGGAAAACAAACCTTGTGGGGAAACAAACCTTTCGGGAAAACCAACCTTGTGGGAAAACAAACCTTGTGGGAAAACAAACCTTGTGAGAAAACAATCCTTGTGGGAAAAAAAAACTTGTGGGAAAACCAACCTTGTGGGGAAACAAACCTTTCGGGAAAACCAACCTTGTGGGAAAACCAACCTTGTGGGGAAACAAACCTTTCGGGAAAACCAACCTTGTGGGAAAACAAACCTTGGGGGAAAACAAACCTTGTGGGAAAACAAACCTTCTGGGGAAACAAACCTTGTGGGAAAACCAACCTTGCGGGAAAGCGAACCTTTTGGGAAAACCAACACAGTAGGAAAACAAACCTTGTGGGAAAACCAACCTTGCGGGAAAACCAACCTTGGGTGAAAACAAAGCTTGTGGGAAAACAAACCTTGTGGGGAAACAAACCTTTCGGGAAAACCAACCTTGTGGGAAAACAAACCTTGTGGGAAAACAAACCTTGTGAGAAAACAATCCTTGTGGGAAAACAAACCTTGTGGGAAAACCAACCTTGTGGGGAAACAAACCTTTCGGGAAAACCAACCTTGTGGGAAAACCAACCTTGTGGGGAAACAAACCTTTCGGGAAAACCAACCTTGTGGGAAAACAAACCTTGGGGGAAAACAAACCTTGTGGGAAAAAAAACCTTGTGGGGAAACAAACCTAGTGGGAAAACAAACCTTGTGAGAAAACAATCCTTGTGGGAAAACAAACCTTGTGGGGAAACAAACCTTGCGGGAAAACCAACCTTGTGGGAAAACAAACCTTTCGGGAAAACCAACCTTGTGGGAAAACCAACCTTGTGGGGAAACAAACCTTTCGGGAAAACCAACCTTGTGGGAAAACAAACCTTTCGGGAAAACCAACCTTGTGGGAAAACAAACCTTGTGGGAAAACAAACCTTGTGGGAAAACAAACCCTGCGGGAAAACCAACCTTGTGGGAAAACCCACCTTGTGGGGAAACAAACCTTTCGGGAAAACTAACCTTGTGGGAAAACAAACCCTGCGGGAAAACCAACCTTGTGGGAAAACAAACCCTGCGGGAAAACCAACCTTGTGGGAAAACCAACCTTGCGGGAAAGCGAACCTTTTGGGAAAACCAACACAGTGGGAAAACAAACCTTGTGAGAAAACAATCCTTGTGGGAAAACAAACCTTGTGGGGAAACAAACCTTGTGGGGAAACAAACCTTGTGGGAAAACTAACCTTGTGGGAAAACAAACCTTGCGGGAAAACTAACCTTGTGGGAAAACAAACCCTGCGGGAAAACCAACTTTGTGGGAAAACCAACCTTGTGGGGAAACAAACCTTTCGGGAAAACCAACCTTGTGGGAAAACAAACCTTGTCGGAAAACAAACCTTGTGGGAAAACAAACCTTATGGGGAAAGCAACCCTGCGGGAAAACCAACCTTGTGGGAAAACCAACCTTGTGGGAAAGCGAACCTTTTGGGAAAACCAACACAGTGGGAAAACAAACCTTGTGGGAAAACAAACCTTATGGGGAAAGCAACCTTGCGGGGAAACCAACCTTGTGGGAAAACAAACCTTGTGGGAAAACAAACCTTGTGGGAAAACAAACCTTGTGGGAAAACAAACCTTATGGGAAAACAAACCTTCTGGGGAAACAAACCTTGTGGGAAAACCAACCTTGCGGGAAAGCGAACCTTTTGGGAAAACCAACACAGTAGGAAAACAAACCTTGTGGGAAAACCAACCTTGCGGGAAAACAAACCTTGGGTGAAAACAAAGCTTGTGGGAAAACAAACCTTGTGGGGAAACAAACCTTTCGGGAAAACCAACCTTGTGGGAAAACAAACCTTGTGGGAAAACAAACCTTGTGAGAAAACAATCCTTGTGGGAAAACAAAACTTGTGGGAAAACCAACCTTGTGGGGAAACAAACCTTTCGGGAAAACCAACCTTGTGGGAAAACCAACCTTGTGGGGAAACAAACCTTTCGGGAAAACCAACCTTGTGGGAAAACAAACCTTGGGGGAAAACAAACCTTGTGGGAAAACAAACCTTGTGGGGAAACAAACCTAGTGGGAAAACAAACCTTGTGAGAAAACAATCCTTGTGGGAAAACAAACCTTGTGGGGAAACAAACCTTGCGGGAAAACCAACCTTGTGGGGAAACAAACCTTTCGGGAAAACCAACCTTGTGGGAAAACCAGCCTTGTGGGGAAACAAACCTTTCGGGAAAACCAACCTTGTGGGAAAACAAACCTTTCGGGAAAACCAACCTTGTGGGAAAACAAACCTTGTGGGAAAACAAACCTTGTGGAAAAACAAACCCTGCGGGAAAATCAACCTTGTGGGAAAACCCACCTTGTGGGGAAACAAACCTTTCGGGAAAACTAACCTTGTGGGAAAACAAACCCTGCGGGAAAACCAACCTTGTTGGAAAACAAACCCTGCGGGAAAACGAACCTTGTGGGAAAACCAACCTTGCGGGAAAGCGAACCTTTTGGGAAAACCAACACAGTGGGAAAAAAAAACTTGTGAGAAAACAATCCTTGTGGGAAAACAAACCTTGTGGGGAAACAAACCTTGTGGGGAAACAAACCTTGTGGGAAAACTAACCTTGTGGGAAAACAAACCTTGCGGGAAAACTAACCTTGTGGGAAAACAAACCCTGCGGGAAAACCAACTTTGTGGGAAAACCAACCTTGTGGGGAAACAAACCTTTCGGGAAAACCAACCTTGTGGGAAAACAAAGCTTGTGGGAAAACAAACCTTGTGGGAAAACAAACCTTATGGGGAAAGCAACCCTGCGGGAAAACCAACCTTGTGGGAAAACCGACCTTGTGGGAAAGCGAACCTTTTGGGAAAACCAACACAGTTGGAAAACAAACCTTGTGGGAAAACCAACCTTGCGGGAAAACCAACCTTGTGGGAAAACAAACCTTGTGGGAAAACAAACCTTGTGGGAAAACAAACCTTGTGGGAAAACAAACCTTATGGGAAAACAAACCTTGTGGGGAAACAAACCTTGTGGGAAAACCAACCTTGCGGGAAAGCGAACCTTTTGGGAAAAGCAACACAGTGGGAAAACAAACCTTGTGGGAAAACCAACCTTGCGGGAAAACCAACCTTGGGTGAAAACAAAGCTTGTGGGAAAACAAACCTTGTGGGAAAACCAACCTAGTGGGAAAAACAACCTAGTGGGAAAACAAACCTTGTGAGAAAACAAACCTTGTGGGAAAACCAACCTTATGGGGAAAGCAACCCTGCGGGAAAACCAACCTTGTGGGAAAACCAACCTTGTGGGAAAGCGAACCTTGAGGGAAAACAAACCTTGTGGGAAAACAAACCTTATGGGAAAACAAACCTTGTGGGGAAACAAACCTTGTGGGAAAACCAACCTTGCGGGAAAGCGAACCTTTTGGGAAGACCAACACAGTGGGAAAACAAACCTTGTGGGGAAACAAACCTTGTGGGATAACCAACAACAACCTAGTGGGAAAACAAACCTTGTGAGAAAACAAACCTTGTGGGAAAACCAACCTTACGGGGAAAGCAACCCTGCGGGAAAACCAACCTTGTGGGAAAACCAACCTTGTGGGAAAGCGAACCTTTTGGGAAAACCAACACAGTGGGAAAACAAACCTTGTGGGAAAACCAACCTTGCGGGAAAACCAACCTTGGGGGAAAACAAACCTTGTGGGAAAACAAACCTTGTGGGGAAACAAACCTAGTGGGAAAACAATCCTTGTGGGAAAACAAACCTTGTGGGGAAACAAACCTTGCGGGAAAACTAACCTTGTGGGAAAACAAACCCTGCGGGAAAACCAACCTTGTGGGAAAACCAACCTTGTGGGGAAACAAACCTTTCGGGAAAACCAACCTTGTGGGAAAACAAACCTTGTGGGAAAACAAACCTTGTGGGAAAACAAACCTTGTGGGAAAACAAACCTTGTGAGAAAACATACCTTGTGGGGAAACAAACCTAGTGGAAAAACAAACCTTGTGAGAAAACAAACCTTGTGGGAAAACCAACCTTATGGGAAAACAAACCTAGTGGGAAAACAAACCTTGTGGGGAAACAAACCTTTCGGAAAAACCAACCTTGTGGGAAAACAAACCTTGTGGGGAAACAAACCTTGTGGGGAAACAAACCTAGTGGGAAAACAAACCTTGTGAGAAAACAATCCTTGTGGGAAAACAAACCTTGTGGGGAAACAAACCTTGCGGGAAAACTAACCTTGTGGGAAAACAAAACCTGCGGGAAAACCAACCTTGTAGGAAAACCCACCTTGTGGGGAAACAAACCTTTCGGGAAAACTAACCTTGTGGGAAAACAAACCCTGCGGGAAAACAAACCTTGTGGGAAAACAGACCTTGTGGGAAAACAAACCTTGTGAGAAAACAAACCTTGTGGGAAAACCAACCTTATGGGGAAACAAACCTGAGGGAAAACCAACCTTGTGGGAAAACAAACCTTGCGGGAAAGCGAACCTTTTGGGAAAACCAACACAGTGGGAAAACAAACCTTGTGAGAAAACAATCCTTGTGGGAAAACAAACCTTGTGGGGAAACAAACCTTGTGGGAAAGCAACCCTGCGGGAAAACCAACCTTGTGGGAAAACCAACCTTGTGGGAAAGCGAACCTTTTGGGAAAACCAACACCTTGGTGGAAAACAAACCTTGCGGGAAAGCGAACCTTTTGGGAAAACCAACACAGTGGGAAAACAAACCTTGTGAGAAAACAATCCTTGTGGGAAAACAAACCTTGTGGGGAAACAAACCTTGTGGGGAAACAAACCTTGTGGGAAAGCAACCCTGCGGGAAAACCAACCTTGTGGGAAAACCAACCTTGTGGGAAAGCGAGCCTTTTGGGAAAACCAACACAGTGGGAAAACAAACTTTGTGGGAAAACCAACCTTGCGGGAAAGCGAACCTTTTGGGAAAACCAACACAGTGGGAAAACAAAGCTTGTGGGAAAACCAACCTTGCGGGAAACCCAACCTTGGGGGAAAACAAAACTTGTGGGAAAACCAACCTTATGGGGAAAGAAACTTTGTGGGGAAACAAACCTTTCGGTAAAACCAACCTTGTGGTAAAACAAACCTTGTGGGAAAACAAACCTTGTGGGAAAACAAACCTTGTGGGAAAACAATCCTTGTGGGAAAACAAACCTTGTGGGGAAACAAACCTTGCGGGAAAACTAACCTTGTGGGAAAACAAACCCTGCGGGAAAACCAACCTTGTGGGAAAACCAACCTTGTGGGGAAACAAACCTTTCGGGAAAACCAACCTTGTGGGAAAACAAACCTTGTGGGAAAACAAACCTTGTGGGAAAACAAACCTTGTGGGAAAACAAACCTTGTGAGAAAACAAACCTAGTGGGAAAACAAAGCTTGTGGGGAAACAAACCTTTCGGAAAAACCAACCTTGTGGGAAAACAAACCTTGTGGGGAAACAAACCTTGTGGGGAAACAAACCTAGTGGGAAAACAAACCTTGTGAGAAAACATTCCTTGTGGGAAAACAAACCTTGTGGGGAAACAAACCTTGCGGGAAAACTAACCTTGTGGGAAAACAAAACCTGCGGGAAAACCAACCTTGTAGGAAAACCCACCTTGTGGGAAAACAAACCTTGCGGGAAAGCGAACCTTTTGGGAAAACCAACACAGTGGGAAAACAAACTTTGTGAGAAAACAATCCTTGTGGGAAAACAAACCTTGTGGGGAAACAAACCTTGTGGGAAAACAAACCTTGTGGGAAAACTAACCTTGTGGGAAAACAAACCTTGCGGGAAAACTAACCTTGTGGGAAAACAAACCCTGCGGGAAAACCAACCTTGTAGGAAAACCAACCTTGTGGGGAAACAAACCTTTCGGGAAAACCAGCCTTGTGGGGAAACAAACCTTTCGGGAAAACCAACCTTGTGGGAAAACAAACCTTGTGGGAAAACAAACCTTGTGGGAAAACAAACCTTATGGGGAAAGCAACCCTGCGGGAAAACCAACCTTGTGGGAAAACCAACCTTCAGGGAAAGCGAACCTTTTGGGAAAACCAACACAGTGGGAAAACAAACCTTGTGGGAAAACCAACCTTGCGGGAAAACCAACCTTGTGGGAAAACAAACCTTGTGGGAAAACAAACCTTGTGGGAAAACAAACCTTGTGGGAAAACAAACCTTATGGGAAAACAAACCTTGTGGGGAAACAAACCTTGTGGGAAAACCAACCTTGCGGGAAAGCGAACCTTTTGGGAAAACCAACACAGTGGGAAAACAAACCTTGTGGGAAAACCAACCTTGCGGGAAAGCGAACTTTTTGGGAAAAACCAACACAGTGGGAAAACAAAGCTTGTGGGAAAACCAACCTTGCGGGAATACCAACCTTGGGGGAAAACAAAGCTTGTGGGAAAACAAACCTTTTGGGAAAACAAACCTTGTGGGAAAACAAACCTTGTGGGAAAACAAACCTTGTGAGAAAACAAACCTTGTGGGAAAACCAACCTTCTGGGGAAAGAAACCTTGTGGGGAAACAAACCTTTCGGTAAAACCAACCTTGTGGTAAAACAAACCTTGTGGGAAAACAAACCTTGTGGGAAAACAAACCTTGTGGGAAAACAAACCTTATGGGAAAACAAACCTTGTGGGGAAACAAACCTTGTGGGAAAACCAACCTTGTGAGAAAACAAACCTTGTGGGGAAACAAACCTAGTGGGGAAAAAAACCTTGTGGGGAAACAAACCTTTCGGGAAAACCAACCTTGTGGTAAGACAAACCTTGTGGGAAAACAAACCTTGTGGGAAAACAAACCTTGTGGGAAAACAAACCTTGTGGGAAAACAAACCTTATGGTAAAACAAACCTTGTGGGAAAACAAACCTTGTGGGAAAACAAACCTTCTGGGAAAACAAACCTTGTGGGGAAACAAACCTTATGGGAAAACCAACCTTGTGAGAAAACAAACCTTGTGGGGAAACAAACCTAGTGGGGAAAGAAACCTTGTGGGGAAACAAACCTTTCGGTAAAACCAACCTTGTGGTAAAACAAACCTTGTGGGAAAACAAACCTTGTGGGAAAACAAACCTTGTGGGAAAACAAACCTTATGGGAAAACAAACCTTGTGGGGAAACAAACCTTGTGAGAAAACAAACCTTGTGGGAAAACCAACCTTGTGGGAAAACAAACCTTGTGGGGAAACAAACCTTGTGGGAAAACAAACCTTGTGGGAAAACAAACCTTGTGAGAAAACAAACCTAGTGGGAAAACAAAGCTTGTGGGGAAACAAACCTTTCGGAAAAACCAACCTTGTGGGAAAACAAACCTTGTGGGGAAACAAACCTTGTGGGGAAACAAACCTAGTGGGAAAACAAACCTTGTGAGAAAACATTCCTTGTGGGAAAACAAACCTTGTGGGGAAACAAACCTTGCGGGAAAACTAACCTTGTGGGAAAACAAAACCTGCGGGAAAACCAACCTTGTAGGAAAACCCACCTTGTGGGAAAACAAACCTTGCGGGAAAGCGAACCTTTTGGGAAAACCAACACAGTGGGAAAACAAACTTTGTGAGAAAACAATCCTTGTGGGAAAACAAACCTTGTGGGGAAACAAACCTTGTGGGAAAACAAACCTTGTGGGAAAACTAACCTTGTGGGAAAACAAACCTTGTGGGAAAACAAACCTTGTGGGGAAACAAACCTTGCGGGAAAGCTAACCTTGTGGGAAAACAAAACCTGCGGGAAAACCAACCTTGTAGGAAAACCCACCTTGTGGGAAAACAAACCTTGCGGGAAAGCGAACCTTTTGGGAAAACCAACACAGTGGGAAAACAAACTTTGTGAGAAAACAATCCTTGTGGGAAAACAAACCTTGTGGGAAAACTAACCTTTCGGGAAAACCAACCTTGTGGGGAAACAAACCTTTCGGGAAAACCAACCTTGTGGGAAAACAAACCTTGTGGGAAAACAAACCTTGTGGGAAAACAAACCTTATGGGGAAAGCAACCCTGCGGGAAAACCAACCTTGTGGGAAAACCAACCTTCAGAGAAAGCGAACCTTTTGGGAAAACCAACACAGTGGGAAAACAAACCTTGTGGGAAAACCAACCTTGCGGGAAAACCAACCTTGTGGGAAAACAAACCTTGTGGGAAAACAAACCTTGTGGGAAAACAAACCTTGTGGGAAAACAAACCTTATGGGAAAACAAACCTTGTGGGGAAACAAACCTTGTGGGAAAACCAACCTTGCGGGAAAGCGAACCTTTTGGGAAAACCAACACAGTGGGAAAACAAACCTTGTGGGAAAACCAACCTTGCGGGAAAGCGAACTTTTTGGGAAAACCAACACAGTGGGAAAACAAAGCTTGTGGGAAAACCAACCTTGCGGGAATACCAACCTTGGGGGAAAACAAAGCTTGTGGGAAAACAAACCTTTTGGGAAAACAAACCTTGTGGGAAAACAAACCTTGTGGGAAAACAAACCTTGTGAGAAAACAAACCTTGTGGGAAAACCAACCTTCTGGGGAAAGAAACCTTGTGGGGAAACAAACCTTTCGGTAAAACCAACCTTGTGGTAAAACAAACCTTGTGGGAAAACAAACCTTGTGGGAAAACAAACCTTGTGGGAAAACAAACCTTATGGGAAAACAAACCTTGTGGGGAAACAAACCTTGTGGGAAAACCAACCTTGTGAGAAAACAAACCTTGTGGGGAAACAAACCTAGTGGGGAAAAAAACCTTGTGGGGAAACAAACCTTTCGGGAAAACCAACCTTGTGGTAAGACAAACCTTGTGGGAAAACAAACCTTGTGGGAAAACAAAACTTGTGGGAAAACAAACCTTGTGGGAAAACAAACCTTATGGTAAAACAAACCTTGTGGGAAAACAAACCTTGTGGGAAAACAAACCTTATGGGAAAACAAACCTTGTGGGGAAACAAACCTTATGGGAAAACCAACCTTGTGAGAAAACAAACCTTGTGGGGAAACAAACCTAGTGGGGAAAGAAACCTTGTGGGGAAACAAACCTTTCGGTAAAACCAACCTTGTGGTAAAACAAACCTTGTGGGAAAACAAACCTTGTGGGAAAACAAACCTTGTGGGAAAACAAACCTTATGGGAAAACAAACCTTGTGGGGAAACAAACCTTGTGAGAAAACAAACCTTGTGGGAAAACCAACCTTATGGGAAAACAAACCTAGTGGGGAAAAAAACCTTGTGGGGAAACAAACCTTTCGGGAAAACCAACCTTGTGGGAAAACAAACCTTGTGGGAAAACAAACCTTGTGGGAAAACAAACCTTGTGGGAAAACAAACCTTGTGGGAAAACAAACCTTATGGGAAAACAAACCTTGTGGGGAAACAAACCTTGTGGGAAAACCAGCCTTGCGGGAAAGCGAACCTTTTGGGAAAACCAACACAGTGGGAAAACAAACCTTGTGGGAAAACCAACCTTGCGGGAAAACCAACCTTGGGGGAAAACAAAGCTTGTGGGAAAACAAACCTTGTGGGAAAACCAACCTAGTGGGAAAAACAACCTAGTGGGAAAACAAACCTTGTGAGAAAACAAACCTTGTGGGAAAACCAACCTTATGGGGAAAGCAACCCTGCGGGAAAACCAACCTTGTGGGAAAACCAACCTTGTGGGAAAGCGAACCTTTTGGGAAAACCAACACAGTGGGAAAACAAACCTTGTGGGAAAACCAACCTTGCGGGAAAGCGAACCTCTTGGGAAAACCAACACAGTGGGAAAACAAACCTTGTGGGAAAACCAACCTTGCGGGAAAACCAACCTTGGGGGAAAATAAAGCTTGTGGGAAAACAAACCTTTTGGGAAAACAAACCTTGTGGGAAAACAAACCTTGTGGGAAAACAAACCTTGTGAGAAAACAAACCTTGTGGGAAAACAAACCTTATGGGGAAAGAAAACTTGTGGGGAAACAAACCTTTCGGGAATACCAACCTTGTGGTAAAAGAAACCTTGTGGGAAAACAAACCTTGTGGGAAAACAAACCTTGTGGGAAAACAAACCTTATGGGAAAACAAACCTTGTGGGGAAACAAACCTTGTGGGAAAACCAACAACAACCTAGTGGGAAAACAAACCTTGTGAGAAAACAAACCTTGTGGGAAAACCAACCTTATGGGGAAAGCAACCCTGCGGGAAAACCAACCTTGAGGGAAAACCAACCTTGTGGGAAAGCGAACCTTTTGGGAAAACCAACACAGTGGAAAAACAAACCTTGTGGGAAAACCAACCTTGCGGGAAAACCAACCTTGGGGGAAAACAAACCTTGTGGGAAAACAAACCTTGTGGGGAAACAAACCTAGTGGGAAAACAATCCTTGTGGGAAAACAAACCTTGTGGGGAAACAAACCTTGCGGGAAAACTAACCTTGTGGGAAAACAAACCCTGCGGGAAAACCAACCTTGTGGGAAAACCAACCTTTCGGGAAAGCCAACCTTGTGGGAAAACAAACCTTGTGGGAAAACAAACCTTGTGGGAAAACAAACCTTGTGAGAAAACAAACCTTGTGGGGAAACAAACCTAGTGGGAAAACAAACCTTGTGAGAAAACAAACCTTGTGGGAAAACCAACCTTATGGGGAAAGAAACTTTGTGGGGAAACAAACCTTTCGGGAAAACCAACCTTGTGGTAAAACAAACCTTGTGGGAAAACAAACCTTGTGGGAAAACAAACCTTGTGGGAAAACAAACCTTATGGGAAAACAAACCTTGTGGGGAAACAAACCTTGTGGGAAAACCAACAACAACCTAGTGGGAAAACAAACCTTGTGAGAAAACAAACCTTGTGGGAAAACCAACCTTATGGGGAAAGCAACCCTGCGGGAAAACCAACCTTGTGGGAAAACCAACCTTGTGGGAAAGCGAACCTTTTGGGAAAACCAACACAGTGGGAAAACAAACCTTGTGGGAAAACCAACCTTGCGGGAAAACCAACCTTGGGGGAAAACAAACCTTGTGGGAAAACAAACCTTGTGGGGAAACAAACCTAGTGGGAAAAGAATCCTTGTGGGAAAACAAACCTTGTGGGGAAACAAACCTTGTGGGAAAACTAACCTTGTGGGAAAACAAACCCTGCGGGAAAACCAACCTTGTGGGAAAACCAACCTTGTGGGGAAACAAACCTTTTGGGAAAACCAACCTTGTGGGAAAACAAACCTTGTGGGAAAACAAACCTTGTGGGAAAACAAACCTTGTGGGAAAACAAACCTTGTGAGAAAACAAACCTTGTGGGGAAACAAACCTAGTGGAAAAACAAACCTTGTGAGAAAACAAACCTTGTGGGAAAACCAACCTTATGGGAAAACAAACCTAGTGGGAAAACAAACCTTGTGGGGAAATAAACCTTTCGGGAAAACCAACCTTGTGGGAAAACAAACCTTGTGGGGAAACAAACCTAGTGGGAAAACAAACCTTATGGGGAAAGCAACCCTGCGGGAAAACCAACCTTGTGGGAAAACCAACCTTGTGGGAAAGCGAACCTTTTGGGAAAACCAACACAGTGGGAAAACAAACCTTGTGGGAAAACCAACCTTGCGGGAAAGCGAACCTCTTGGGAAAACCAACACAGTGGGAAAACAAACCTTGTGGGAAAACCAACCTTGCGGGAAAACCAACCTTGGGGGAAAATAAAGCTTGTGGGAAAACAAACCTTTTGGGAAAACAAACCTTGTGGGAAAACAAACCTTGTGGGAAAACAAACCTTGTGAGAAAACAAACCTTGTGGGAAAACAAACCTTATGGGGAAAGAAAACTTGTGGGGAAACAAACCTTTCGGGAATACCAACCTTGTGGTAAAAGAAACCTTGTGGGAAAACAAACCTTGTGGGAAAACAAACCTTGTGGGAAAACAAACCTTATGGGAAAACAAACCTTGTGGGGAAACAAACCTTGTGGGAAAACCAACAACAACCTAGTGGGAAAACAAACCTTGTGAGAAAACAAACCTTGTGGGAAAACAAACCTTATGGGGAAAGCAACCCTGCGGGAAAACCAACCTTGTGGGAAAACCAACCTTGTGGGAAAGCGAACCTTTTGGGAAAACCAACACAGTGGGAAAACAAACCTTGTGGGAAAACCAACCTTGCGGGAAAACCAACCTTGTGGGAAAACAAACCTTGTGGGAAAACAAACCTTGTGGGAAAACAAACCTTGTGGGAAAACAAACCTTATGGGAAAACAAACCTTGTGGGGAAACAAACCTTGTGGGAAAACCAACCTTGCGGGAAAGCGAACCTTTTGGGAAAACCAACACAGTGGGAAAACAAACCTTGTTGGAAAACCAACCTTGCGGGAAAACCAACCTTGGGGGAAAACAAAGCTTGTGGGAAAACAAACCTTGTGGGAAAACCAACCTAGTGGGAAAAACAACCTAGTGGGAAAACAAACCTTGTGAGAAAACAAACCTTGTGGGAAAACCAACCTTATGGGGAAAGCAACCCTGCGGGAAAACCAACCTTGTGGGAAAACCAACCTTGTGGGAAAGCGAACCTTTTGGGAAAACCAACACAGTGGGAAAACAAACCTTGTGGGAAAACCAACCTTGCGGGAAAGCGAACCTTTTGGGAAAACCAACACAGTGGGAAAACAAAGCTTGTGGGAAAACCAACCTTGCGGGAAACCCAACCTTGGGGGAAAACAAAACTTGTGGGAAAACAAACCTTTTGGGAAAACAAACCTTGTGGGAAAACAAACCTTGTGGGAAAACAAACCTTGTGAGAAAACAAACCTTGTGGGAAAACAAACCTTGTGGGAAAACAAACCTTATGGGAAAACAAACCTTGTGGGGAAACAAACCTTGTGGGAAAACCAACCTTGTGAGAAAACAAACCTTGTGGGGAAACAAACCTAGTGGGAAAAAAAACCTCGTGGGGAAACAAACCTTGTGGGAAAACCAACCTAGTGGGAAAAACAACCTAGTGGGAAAACAAACCTTGTGAGAAAACAAACCTTGTGGGAAAACCAACCTTATGGGAAAACAAACCTAGTGGGAAAAAACCTTGTGGGGAAACAAACCTTGTTGGGAAACAAACCTTATGGGAAAACTAACCTTGTGGGAAAACAAACCTTGTGGGGAAACAAACCTTGTGGGGAAACATACCTTGTGGGAAAACTAACCTTGTGGGAAAACAAACCTTGCGGGAAAACTAACCTTGTGGGAAAACAAACCCTGCGGGAAAACCAACCTTGTGGGAAAACCAACCTTGTGGGGAAACAAACCTTTCGGGAAAACCAACCTTGTGGGAAAACAAACCTTGTGGGAAAACAAACCTTGTGGGAAAACAAACCTTATGGGAAAACAAACCTTGTGGGGAAACAAACCTTGTGGGAAAACCAACCTTGCGGGAAAGCGAACCTTTTGGGAAAACCAACACAGTGGGAAAACAAACCTTGTGGGAAAACCAACCTTGCGGGAAAACCAACCTTGGGGGAAAACAAAGCTTGTGGGAAAACCAACCTTGTGGGAAAACCAACCTAGTGGGAAAAACAACCTAGTGGGAAAACAAACCTTGTGAGAAAACAAACCTAGTGGGAAAACCAACCTTATGGGGAAAGCAACCCTGCGGGAAAACCAACCTTGTGGGAAAACCAACCTTGTGGGAAAGCGAACCTTTTGGGAAAACCAACACAGTGGGAAAACAAACCTTGTGGGAAAACCAACCTTGCGGGAAAGCGAACCTTTTGGGAAAACCAACACAGTGGGAAAACAAACCTTGTGGGAAAACCAACCCTGCGGGAAAACCAACCTTGTGGGAAAACCAACCTTGTGGGGAAACAAACCTTTCGGGAAAACCAACCTTGTGGGAAAACCAACCTTGTGGGAAAACAAACCTTGTGGGAAAACAAACCTTGTGGGAAAACAAACCTTGTGGGGAAACAAACCTAGTGGGAAAACAAACCTTGTGAGAAAACAAAACTTGTGGGAAAACCAACCTTATGGGAAAACAAACCTAGTGGGAAAACAAACCTTGTGGGGAAACAAACCTTTCGGGAAAACCAACCTTGTGGGAAAACAAACCTTGTGGGAAAACAAACCTTATGGGAAAACAAACCTTGTGGGAAAACAAACCTTATGGGAAAACAAAGGTTTGTTTTCCCACCAAAGGTTCGCCTTCCCGCAAGGTTGGTTTTCCCACAAGGTTTGTTTCCCCACAAGGTTTGTTTTCCCATAAGGTTTGTTTTCCCACAAGGTTTGTTTTCCCACAAGGTTTGTTTTCCCACTAGGTTGTTTTTCCCACTAGGTTGGTTTTCCCACAAGGTTTGTTTTCCCACAAGCTTTGTTTTCCCCCAATTTTGGTTTTCCCACAAGGTTGGTTTTCCCACAAGGTTTGTTTTCCCACAAGGTTGGTTTTCCCGAAAGGTTTGTTTCCCCACAAGGTTTTTTTTCCCACTAGGTTTGTTTCCCCACAAGGTTTGTTTTCTCACAAGGTTGGTTTTCCCACAAGGTTTGTTTCCCCACAAGGTTTGTTTTCCCATAAGGTTTGTTTTCCCACAAGGTTTGTTTTCCCACAAGGTTTGTTTTCTCACAAGGTTTGTTTTCCCACAAGGTTTGTTTTCCCACAAGGTTTGTTTTCCCAAAAGGTTGGTTTTCCCGAAAGGTTTGTTTCCCCACAAGGTTGGTTTTCCCACAAGGTTGGTTTTCCCGCAGGGTTTGTTTTCCCACAAGGTTAGTTTTCCCGCAAGGTTTGTTTTCCCACTAGGTTTGTTTCCCCACAAGGTTTGTTTTCCCACAAGCTTTGTTTTCCCCCAATTTTGGTTTTCCCACAAGGTTGGTTTTCCCACAAGGTTTGTTTTCCCACAAGGTTGGTTTTCCCGAAAGGTTTGTTTCCCCACAAGGTTTTTTTTCCCAAAAGGTTCGCTTTCCCGCAAGGTTGGTTTTCCCACAAGGTTTGTTTCCCCACAAGGTTTGTTTTCTCACAAGGTTTGTTTTCCCACTAGGTTGTTGTTGGTTTTTCCACAAGTTTTGTTTCCCCACAAGGTTTGTTTTCCCATAAGGTTTGTTTTCCCACAAGGTTTATTTTCCCACAAGGTTTGTTTTCCCAAAAGGTTGGTTTTCCCACAAGGTTAGTTTTCCCACAAGGTATGTTTCCCCACAAGGTTAGTTTCCCCACAAGGTTTGTTTTCCCACAAGGTTAGTTTTCCCACAAGGTTTGTTTCCCAACAAGGTTTGTTTCCCCACAAGGTTTTTTCCCACTAGGTTTGTTTTCCCACAAGGTTGGTTTTCCCGAAAGGTTTGTTTCCCCACAAGGTTGGTTTTCCCACAAGGTTTGTTTTCCCATAAGGTTGGTTTTCCCACAAGGCCTTGTGGGAAAACCAACCTTGCGGGAAAGCTAACCTTTTGGGTTTTCTCACAAGGTTTGTTTTCCCACTGTGTTGGTTTTCCCAAAAGGTTCGCTTTCCCACAAGTTTGGTTTTTCCACAAGGTTGGTTTTCCCGCAGGGTTGCTTTCCCCATAAGGTTTGTTTTCCCACAAGGTTTGTTTTCCCACAAGGTCTGTTTTCCCACAAGGTTTGTTTTCCCACAAGCTTTGTTTTCCCCCAAGGTTGGTTTTCCCGCAAGGTTGGTTTTCCCACAAGGTTTGTTTTCCCACTGTGTTGGTTTTCCCAAAAGGTTCGCTTTCCCGCAAGGTTGGTTTTCCCACAAGGTTTGTTTCCCCATAAGGTTTGTTTTCCCATAAGGTTTGTTTTCCCACAAGGTTTGTTTTCCCACAAGGTTTGTTTTCCCACAAGGTTTGTTTTCCCATAAGGTTGGTTTTCCCGAAAGGTTTGTTTCCCCACAAGGTTTGTTTTCCCACTAGGTTTGTTTTCCCATAAGGTTGGTTTTCCCACAAGGCCTTGTGGGAAAACCAACCTTGCGGGAAAGCTAACCTTTTGGGTTTTCTCACAAGGTTTGTTTTCCCACTAGATTGTTTTTCCCACTAGGTTGGTTTTCCCACAAGGTTTGTTTTCCCACAAGCTTTGTTTTCCCCCAAGGTTGGTTTTCCCGCAAGGTTGGTTTTCCCACAAGGTTTGTTTTCCCACTGTGTTGGTTTTCCCAAAAGGTTCGCTTTCCCACAAGTTTGGTTTTTCCACAAGGTTGGTTTTCCCGCAGGGTTGCTTTCCCCATAAGGTTTGTTTCCCCACAAGGTTTGTTTTCCCATAAGGTTTGTTTTCCCACAAGGTTTGTTTTCCCACAAGTTTTGTTTTCCCACAAGGTTGTTTTTCCCGAAAGGTTTGTTTCCCCACAAGGTTTGTTTTCCCACTAGGTTTGTTTTCCCATAAGGTTGGTTTTCCCACAAGGTTTGTTTTCTCACAAGGTTTGTTTTCCCACTAGGTTTGTTTCCCCACAAGGTTTGTTTTCTCACAAGGTTTGTTTTCCCACAAGGTTTGTTTTCCCACAAGGTTTGTTTTCCCACAAGGTTTGTTTTCCCACAAGGTTGGTTTTCCCGCAGGGTTTGTTTTCCCACAAGGTTAGTTTTCCCACAAGGTTTGTTTTCCCCCAAGGTTGGTTTTCCCGCAAGGTTTGTTTTCCCACAAGGTTTGTTTTCCCACAAGGTTTGTTTTCCCACAAGGTTTGTTTTCCCACTAGGTTTGTTTTCCCATAAGGTTGGTTTTCCCACAAGGTTTGTTTTCTCACAAGGTTTGTTTTCCCACTAGGTTTGTTTCCCCACAAGGTTTGTTTCCCCACAAGGTTTGTTTTCCCACAAGGATTGTTTTCCCACTAGGTTTGTTTCCCCACAAGGTTTGTTTTCCCACAAGGCTTGTTTTCCCCCAAGGTTGGTTTTCCCGCAAGGTTGGTTTTACCACAAGGTTTGTTTTCCCACTGTGTTGGTTTTCCCGCAGGGTTGCTTTCCCCATAAGGTTGGTTTTCCCACAAGGTTTGTTTTCTCACAAGGTTTGTTTTCCCACTAGGTTGTTGTTGGTTTTCCCACAAGGTTTGTTTCCCCACAAGGTTTGTTTTCCCATAAGGTTTGTTTTCCCACAAGGTTTGTTTTCCCACAAGGTTTGTTTTCCCACAAGGTTTGTTTTACCACAAGGTTGGTTTTCCCGAAAGGTTTGTTTCCCCACAAGGTTTCTTTCCCCATAAGGTTGGTTTTCCCACAAGGTTTGTTTTCTCACAAGGTTTGTTTTCCCACAAGGTTTGTTTTCCCACAAGGTTTGTTTTCCCAAAAGGTTTGTTTTCCCACAAGCTTTGTTTTCCCCCAAGGTTGGTTTTCCCGCAAGGTTGGTTTTCCCACAAGCTTTGTTTTCCCACTGTGTTGGTTTTCCAAAAAGGTTCGCTTTCCCGCAAGGTTGGTTTTCCCACAAGGTTTGTTTTCCCACTGTGTTGGTTTTCCCAAAAGGTTCGCTTTTCCACAAGGTTGGTTTTCCCACAAGGTTGGTTTTCCCGCAGGGTTGCTTTCCCCATAAGGTTGGTTTTCCCACAAGGTTTGTTTTCTCACAAGGTTTGTTTTCCCACTAGGTTGTTTTTCCCACTAGGTTGGTTTTCCCACAAGGTTTGTTTTCCCACAAGCTTTGTTTTCCCCCAAGGTTGGTTTTCCCAAAAAGTTCGCTTTCCCGCAAGGTTGGTTTCCCACAAGGTTTGTTTCCCCACAAGGTTTGTTTTCCCACAAGGTTTGTTTTCCCACAAGGTTTGTTTTCCCACAAGGTTGGTTTTCCCGAAAGGTTTGTTTCCCCACAAGGTTTTTTTTCCCACTAGGTTTGTTTTCCCATAAGGTTGGTTTTCCCACAAGGTTTGTTTTCTCACAAGGTTGGTTTTCCCACTAGGTTTGTTTCCCCACAAGGTTTGTTTTCTCACAAGGTTTGTTTTCCCACAAGGTTTGTTTTCCCACAAGGTTTAATTTCCCACAAGGTTTGTTTTCCCACAAGGTTGGTTTTCCCGAAAGGTTTGTTTCCCCACAAGGTTGGTTTTCCCACAAGGTTGGTTTTCCCGCAGGGTTTGTTTTCCCACAAGGTTAGTTTTCCCGCAAGGCTTGTTTCCCCACAAGGTTTGTTTTCCCACAAGGATTGTCTTCTCACAAGGTTTTTTTTCCCACTAGGCTTGTTTCCCCACAAGGTTTGTTTTCCCACCAGGTTTGTTTTCCCCCAAGGTTGGTTTTCCCGCAAGGTTGGTTTTCCCACAAGGTTTGTTTTCCCACTGTGTTGGTTTTCCCAAAAGGTTCGCTTTCCCACAAGGTTGGTTTTCCCACAAGGTTGGTTTTCCCGCATGGTTGCTTTCCCCATAAGGTTAGTTTTCCCACAAGGTTTGTTTTCTCACAAGGTTTGTTTTCCCACTAGGTTGTTTTTCCCACTAGGTTTGTTTTCCCACAAGGTTTGTTTTCCCACAAGGTTTGTTTTCCCACAAGGTTTGTTTTCCCACTAGGTTTGTTTTCCCATAAGGTTGGTTTTCCCACAAGGTTTGTTTTCTCACAAGGTTTGTTTTCCCACTAGGTTTGTTTCCCCACAAGGTTTGTTTCCCCACAAGGTTTGTTTTCCCACAAGGATTGTTTTCCCACTAGGTTTGTTTCCCCACAAGGTTTGTTTTCCCACAAGGCTTGTTTTCCCCCAAGGTTGGTTTTCCCGCAAGGTTGGTTTTACCACAAGGTTTGTTTTCCCACTGTGTTGGTTTTCCCGCAGGGTTGCTTTCCCCATAAGGTTGGTTTTCCCACAAGGTTTGTTTTCTCACAAGGTTTGTTTTCCCACTAGGTTGTTGTTGGTTTTCCCACAAGGTTTGTTTCCCCACAAGGTTTGTTTTCCCATAAGGTTTGTTTTCCCACAAGGTTTGTTTTCCCTCAAGGTTTGTTTTCCCACAAGGTTTGTTTTACCACAAGGTTGGTTTTCCCGAAAGGTTTGTTTCCCCACAAGGTTTCTTTCCCCATAAGGTTGGTTTTCCCACAAGGTTTGTTTTCTCACAAGGTTTGTTCTCCCACAAGGTTTGTTTTCCCACAAGGTTTGTTTTCCCAAAAGGTTTGTTTTCCCACAAGCTTTGTTTTCCCCCAAGGTTGGTTTTCCCGCAAGGTTGGTTTTCCCACAAGCTTTGTTTTCCCACTGTGTTGGTTTTCCAAAAAGGTTCGCTTTCACGCAAGGTTGGTTTTCCCACAAGGTTTGTTTTCCCACTGTGTTGGTTTTCCCAAAAGGTTCGCTTTTCCACAAGGTTGGTTTTCCCACAAGGTTGGTTTTCCCGCAGGGTTGCTTTCCCCATAAGGTTGGTTTTCCCACAAGGTTTGTTTTCTCACAAGGTTTGTTTTCCCACTAGGTTGTTTTTCCCACTAGGTTGGTTTTCCCACAAGGTTTGTTTTCCCACAAGCTTTGTTTTCCCCCAAGGTTGGTTTTCCCAAAAAGTTCGCTTTCCCGCAAGGTTGGTTTCCCACAAGGTTTGTTTCCCCACAAGGTTTGTTTTCCCATAAGGTTTGTTTTCCCACAAGGTTTGTTTTCCCACAAGGTTTGTTTTCCCACAAGGTTTGTTTTCCCACAAGGTTTGTTTTCCCACAAGGTTGGTTTTCCCGAAAGGTTTGTTTCCCCACAAGGTTTTTTTTCCCACTAGGTTTGTTTTCCCATAAGGTTGGTTTTCCCACAAGGTTTGTTTTCTCACAAGGTTGGTTTTCCCACTAGGTTTGTTTCCCCACAAGGTTTGTTTTCTCACAAGGTTTGTTTTCCCACAAGGTTTGTTTTCCCACAAGGTTTAATTTCCCACAAGGTTTGTTTTCCCACAAGGTTGGTTTTCCCGAAAGGTTTGTTTCCCCACAAGGTTGGTTTTCCCACAAGGTTGGTTTTCCCGCAGGGTTTGTTTTCCCACAAGGTTAGTTTTCCCGCAAGGCTTGTTTCCCCACAAGGTTTGTTTTCCCACAAGGATTGTCTTCTCACAAGGTTTTTTTTCCCACTAGGCTTGTTTCCCCACAAGGTTTGTTTTCCCACCAGGTTTGTTTTCCCCCAAGGTTGGTTTTCCCGCAAGGTTGGTTTTCCCACAAGGTTTGTTTTCCCACTGTGTTGGTTTTCCCAAAAGGTTCGCTTTCCCACAAGGTTGGTTTTCCCACAAGGTTGGTTTTCCCGCATGGTTGCTTTCCCCATAAGGTTAGTTTTCCCACAAGGTTTGTTTTCTCACAAGGTTTGTTTTCCCACTAGGTTGTTTTTCCCACTAGGTTTGTTTTCCCACAAGGTTTGTTTTCCCACAAGCTTTGTTTTCCCCCAAGGTTGGTTTTCCCGCAAGGTTGGTTTTCCCACAAGGCCTGTTTTCCCACTGTGTTGGTTTTCCCAAAAGGTTCGCTTTCCCGCAAGGTTGCTTTTCCCACAAGGTTTGTTTCCCCACAAGGTTTGTTTTCCCATAAGGTTTGTTTTCCCACAAGGTTTGTTTTCCCACAAGGGTTGTTTTCCCACAAGGTTTGTTTTCCCACAAGGTTGGTTTTCCCGAAAGGTTTGTTTCCCCACAAGGTTTGTTTCCCCATAAGGTTGGTTTTCCCACAAGGTTTGTTTTCTCACAAGGTTTCTTTTCCCAAAAGGTTCGCTTTCCCGCAAGGTTGGTTTTCCCACAAGGTTTGTTTCCCCACAAGGTTTGTTTTCTCACAAGGTTTGTTTTCCCACTAGGTTGTTGTTGGTTTTTCCACAAGGTTTGTTTCCCCACAAGGTTTGTTTTCCCATAAGGTTTGTTTTCCCACAAGGTTTATTTTCCCACAAGGTTTGTTTTCCCACAAGGTTTGTTTTACCACAAGGTTGGTTTTCCCGAAAGGTTTGTTTCCCCACAAGGTTTCTTTCCCCATAAGGTTGGTTTTCCCACAAGGTTTGTTTTCTCACAAGGTTTGTTTTCCCACAAGGTTTGTTTTCCCAAAAGGTTTGTTTTCCCACAAGCTTTGTTTTCCCCCAAGGTTGGTTTTCCCGCAAGGTTGGTTTTCCCACAATCTTTGTTTTCCCACTGTGTTGGTTTTCCCAAAAGGTTCGCTTTTCCACAAGGTTGGTTTTCCCACAAGGTTGGTTTTCCCGCAGGGTTGCTTTCCCCATAAGTTTGGTTTTCCCACAAGGTTTGTTTTCTCACAAGGTTTGTTTTCCCACTAGGTTGTTTTTCCCACTAGGTTGGTTTTCCCACAAGGTTTGTTTTCCCACAAGCTTTGTTTTCCCCCAAGGTTCGCTTTCCCGCAAGGTTGGTTTTCCCACAAGGTTTGTTTCCCCATAAGGTTTGTTTTCCCATAAGGTTTGTTTTCCCACAAGGTTTGTTTTCCCACAAGGTTTGTTTTCCCAGAAGGTTTGTTTTCCCATAAGGTTGGTTTTCCCGAAAGGTTTGTTTCCCCACAAGGTTTGTTTTCCCACTAGGTTTGTTTTCCCATAAGGTTGGTTTTCCCACAAGGCCTTGTGGGAAAACCAACCTTGCGGGAAAGCTAACCTTTTGGGTTTTCTCACAAGGTTTGTTTTCCCACTAGATTGTCTTTCCCACTAGGTTGGTTTTCCCACAAGGTTTGTTTTCCCACAAGCTTTGTTTTCCCCCAAGGTTGGTTTTCCCGCAAGGTTGGTTTTCCTACAAGGTTGGTTTTCCCACTGTGTTGGTTTTCCCAAAAGGTTCGCTTTCCCGCAAGGTTGGTTTTCCAACAAGGTTTGTTTCCCCACAAGGTTTGTTTTCCCACTGTGTTGGTTTTCCCAAAAGGTTCGCTTTTCCACAAGGTTGGTTTTCCCACAAGGTTGGTTTTCCCGCAGGGTTGCTTTCCCCATAAGTTTGGTTTTCCCACAAGGTTTGTTTTCTCACAAGGTTTGTTTTCCCACAAGGTTTGTTTCCCCATAAGGTTTGTTTTCCCATAAGGTTTGTTTTCCCACAAGGTTTGTTTTCCCACAAGGTTTGTTTTCCCAGAAGGTTTGTTTTCCCATAAGGTTGGTTTTCCCGAAAGGTTTGTTTCCCCACAAGGTTTGTTTTCCCACTAGGTTTGTTTTCCCATAAGGTTGGTTTTCCCACAAGGCCTTGTGGGAAAACCAACCTTGCGGGAAAGCTAACCTTTTGGGTTTTCTCACAAGGTTTGTTTTCCCACTAGATTGTCTTTCCCACTAGGTTGGTTTTCCCACAAGGTTTGTTTTCCCACAAGCTTTGTTTTCCCCCAAGGTTGGTTTTCCCGCAAGGTTGGTTTTCCTACAAGGTTGGTTTTCCCACTGTGTTGGTTTTCCCAAAAGGTTCGCTTTCCCGCAAGGTTGGTTTTCCAACAAGGTTTGTTTCCCCACAAGGTTTGTTTTCCCATAAGGTTTGTTTTCCCACAAGGTTTGTTTTCCCACAAGGTTGGTTTTCCCGAAAGGTTTGTTTCCCCACAAGGTTTGTTTTCCCACTAGGTTTGTTTTCCCATAAGGTTGGTTTTCCCACAAGGTTTGTTTTCTCACAAGGTTTGTTTTCCCACTAGGTTTGTTTCCCCACAAGGTTTGTTTTCTCACAAGGTTTGTTTTCCCACAAGGTTTGTTTTCCCACAAGGTTTGTTTTCCCACAAGGTTTGTTTTCCCACAAGGTTGGTTTTCCCGCAGGGTTTGTTTTCCCACAAGGTTAGTTTTCCCACAAGGTTTGTTTTCCCCCAAGGTTGGTTTTCCCGCAAGGTTTGTTTTCCCACAAGGTTTGTTTTCCCACAAGGTTTGTTTTCCCACAAGGTTTTTTTTCCCACTAGGTTTGTTTTCCCATAAGGTTGGTTTTCCCACAAGGTTTGTTTTCTCACAAGGTTTGTTTTCCCACTAGGTTTGTTTCCCCACAAGGTTTGTTTCCCCACAAGGTTTGTTTTCCCACAAGGATTGTTTTCCCACTAGGTTTGTTTCCCCACAAGGTTTGTTTTCCCACAAGGTTTGTTTTCCCCCAAGGTTGGTTTTCCCGCAAGGTTGGTTTTACCACAAGGTTTGTTTTCCCACTGTGTTGGTTTTCCCGCAGGGTTGCTTTCCCCATAAGGTTGGTTTTCCCACAAGGTTTGTTTTCTCACAAGGTTTGTTTTCCCACTAGGTTGTTGTTGGTTTTCCCACAAGGTTTGTTTCCCCACAAGGTTTGTTTTCCCATAAGGTTTGTTTTCCCACAAGGTTTGTTTTCCCACAAGGTTTGTTTTCCCACAAGGTTTGTTTTACCACAAGGTTGGTTTTCCCGAAAGGTTTGTTTCCCCACAAGGTTTCTTTCCCCATAAGGTTGGTTCCCACAAGGTTTGTTTTCTCACAAGGTTTGTTTTCCCACAAGGTTTGTTTTCCCACAAGGTTTGTTTTCCCAAAAGGTTTGTTTTCCCACAAGCTTTGTTTTCCCCCAAGGTTGGTTTTCCCGCAAGGTTGGTTTTCCCACAAGCTTTGTTTTCCCACTGTGTTGGTTTTCCAAAAAGGTTCGCTTTCCCGCAAGGTTGGTTTTCCCACAAGGTTTGTTTTCCCACTGTGTTGGTTTTCCCAAAAGGTTCGCTTTTCCACAAGGTTGGTTTTCCCACAAGGTTGGTTTTCCTGCAGGGTTGCTTTCCCCATAAGGTTGGTTTTCCCACAAGGTTTGTTTTCTCACAAGGTTTGTTTTCCCACTAGGTTGTTTTTCCCACTAGGTTGGTTTTCCCACAAGGTTTGTTTTCCCACAAGCTTTGTTTTCCCCCAAGGTTGGTTTTCCCAAAAAGTTCGCTTTCCCGCAAGGTTGGTTTTCCCACAAGGTTTGTTTCCCCACAAGGTTTGTTTTCCCATAAGGTTTGTTTTCCCACAAGGTTTGTTTTCCCACAAGGTTTGTTTTCCCACAAGGTTTGTTTTCCCACAAGGTTTGTTTTCCCACAAGGTTGGTTTTCCCGAAAGGTTTGTTTCCCCACAAGGTTTTTTTTCCCACTAGGTTTGTTTTCCCATAAGGTTGGTTTTCCCACAAGGTTTGTTTTCTCACAAGGTTTGTTTTCCCACTAGGTTTGTTTCCCCACAAGGTTTGTTTTCTCACAAGGTTTGTTTTCCCACAAGGTTCGTTTTCCCACCAGGTTTGTTTTCCCACAAGGTTTGTTTTCCCACAAGGTTGGTTTTCCCGAAAGGTTTGTTTCCCCACAAGGTTGGTTTTCCCACAAGGTTGGTTTTCCCGCAGGGTTTGTTTTCCCACAAGGTTAGTTTTCCCGCAAGGCTTGTTTCCCCACAAGGTTTGTTTTCCCACAAGGATTGTCTTCTCACAAGGTTTTTTTTCCCACTAGGCTTGTTTCCCCACAAGGTTTGTTTTCCCACCAGGTTTGTTTTCCCCCAAGGTTGGTTTTCCCACAAGGTTTGTTTTCCCACTGTGTTGGTTTTCCCAAAAGGTTCGCTTTCCCACAAGGTTGGTTTTCCCACAAGGTTGGTTTTCCCGCAGGGTTGCTTTCCCCATAAGGTTAGTTTTCCCACAAGGTTTGTTTTCTCACAAGGTTTGTTTTCCCACTAGGTTGTTTTTCCCACTAGGTTTGTTTTCCCACAAGGTTTGTTTTCCCACAAGCTTTGTTTTCCCCCAAGGTTGGTTTTCCCGCAAGGTTGGTTTTCCCACAAGGCCTGTTTTCCCACTGTGTTGGTTTTCCCAAAAGGTTCACTTTCCCGCAAGGTTGGTTTTCCCACAAGGTTTGTTTCCCCACAAGGTTTGTTTTCCCATAAGGTTTGTTTTCCCACAAGGTTTGTTTTCCCACAAGGTTTGTTTTCCCACAAGGTTTGTTTTCCCACAAGGTTGGTTTTCCCGAAAGGTTTGTTTCCCCACAAGGTTTGTTTCCCCATAAGGTTGGTTTTCCCACAAGGTTTGTTTTCTCACAAGGTTTCTTTTCCCAAAAGGTTCGCTTTCCCGCAAGGTTGGTTTTCCCACAAGGTTTGTTTCCCCACAAGGTTTGTTTTCTCACAAGGTTTGTTTTCCCACTAGGTTGTTGTTGGTTTTTCCACAAGGTTTGTTTCCCCACAAGGTTTCTTTCCCCATAAGGTTGGTTTTCCCACAAGGTTTGTTTTCCCAAAAGGTTTGTTTTCCCACAAGCTTTGTTTTCCCCCAAGGTTGGTTTTCCCGCAAGGTTGGTTTTCCCACAAGCTTTGTTTTCCCACTGTGTTGGTTTTCCAAAAAGGTTCGCTTTCCCGCAAGGTTGGTTTTCCCACAAGGTTTGTTTTCCCACTGTGTTGGTTTTCCCAAAAGGTTCGCTTTTCCACAAGGTTGGTTTTCCCACAAGGTTGGTTTTCCCGCAGGGTTGCTTTCCCCATAAGGTTGGTTTTCCCACAAGGTTTGTTTTCCCACAAGTTTTGTTTTCCCCCAAGGTTCGCTTTCCCGCAAGGTTGGTTTTCCCACAAGGTTTGTTTCCCCATAAGGTTTGTTTTCCCATAAGGTTTGTTTTCCCACAAGGTTTGTTTTCCCACAAGGTTTGTTTTCCCACAAGGTTTGTTTTCCCATAAGGTTGGTTTTCCCGAAAGGTTTGTTTCCCCACAAGGTTTGTTTTCCCACTAGGTTTGTTTTCCCATAAGGTTGGTTTTCCCACAAGGTTGGTTTTCCCGCAAGGTTGGTTTTCCCACAAGGCCTGTTTTCCCACTGTGTTGGTTTTCCCAAAAGGTTCACTTTCCCGCAAGGTTGGTTTTCCCACAAGGTTTGTTTTCCCATAAGGTTTGTTTTCCCACAAGGTTTGTTTTCCCACAAGGTTTGTTTTCCCACAAGGTTTGTTTTCCCACAAGGTTGGTTTTCCCGAAAGGTTTGTTTCCCCACAAGGTTTGTTTCCCCATAAGGTTGGTTTTCCCACAAGGTTTGTTTTCTCACAAGGTTTCTTTTCCCAAAAGGTTCGCTTTCCCGCAAGGTTGGTTTTCCCACAAGGTTTGTTTCCCCACAAGGTTTGTTTTCTCACAAGGTTTGTTTTCCCACTAGGTTGTTGTTGGTTTTTCCACAAGGTTTGTTTCCCCACAAGGTTTCTTTCCCCATAAGGTTGGTTTTCCCACAAGGTTTGTTTTCCCAAAAGGTTTGTTTTCCCACAAGCTTTGTTTTCCCCCAAGGTTGGTTTTCCCGCAAGGTTGGTTTTCCCACAAGCTTTGTTTTCCCACTGTGTTGGTTTTCCAAAAAGGTTCGCTTTCCCGCAAGGTTGGTTTTCCCACAAGGTTTGTTTTCCCACTGTGTTGGTTTTCCCAAAAGGTTCGCTTTTCCACAAGGTTGGTTTTCCCACAAGGTTGGTTTTCCCGCAGGGTTGCTTTCCCCATAAGGTTGGTTTTCCCACAAGGTTTGTTTTCTCACAAGGTTTGTTTTCCCACTAGGTTGTTTTTCCCACTAGGTTGGTTTTCCCACAAGGTTTGTTTTCCCACAAGCTTTGTTTTCCCCCAAGGTTCGCTTTCCCGCAAGGTTGGTTTTCCCACAAGGTTTGTTTCCCCATAAGGTTTGTTTTCCCATAAGGTTTGTTTTCCCACAAGGTTTGTTTTCCCACAAGGTTTGTTTTCCCACAAGGTTTGTTTTCCCATAAGGTTGGTTTTCCCGAAAGGTTTGTTTCCCCACAAGGTTTGTTTTCCCACTAGGTTTGTTTTCCCATAAGGTTGGTTTTCCCACAAGGCCTTGTGGGAAAACCAACCTTGCGGGAAAGCTAACCTTTTGGGTTTTCTCACAAGGTTTGTTTTCCCACTAGATTGTTTTTCCCACTAGGTTGGTTTTCCCACAAGGTTTGTTTTCCCACAAGCTTTGTTTTCCCCCAAGGTTGGTTTTCCCGCAAGGTTGGTTTTCCCACAAGGTTGGTTTTCCCACTGTGTTGGTTTTCCCAAAAGGTTCGCTTTCCCGCAAGGTTGGTTTTCCCACAAGGTTTGTTTCCCCACAAGGTTTGTTTTCCCATAAGGTTTGTTTTCCCACAAGGTTTGTTTTCCCACAAGGTTTGTTTTCCCACAAGGTTGGTTTTCCCGAAAGGTTTGTTTCCCCACAAGGTTTGTTTTCCCACTAGGTTTGTTTTCCCATAAGGTTGGTTTTCCCACAAGGTTTGTTTTCTCACAAGGTTTGTTTTCCCACTAGGTTTGTTTCCCCACAAGGTTTGTTTTCTCACAAGGTTTGTTTTCCCACAAGGTTTGTTTTCCCACAAGGTTTGTTTTCCCACAAGGTTTGTTTTCCCACAAGGTTGGTTTTCCCGCAGGGTTTGTTTTCCCACAAGGTTAGTTTTCCCACAAGGTTTGTTTTCCCCCAAGGTTGGTTTTCCCGCAAGGTTTGTTTTCCCACAAGGTTTGTTTTCCCACAAGGTTTGTTTTCCCACAAGGTTTTTTTTCCCACTAGGTTTGTTTTCCCATAAGGTTGGTTTTCCCACAAGGTTTGTTTTCTCACAAGGTTTGTTTTCCCACTAGGTTTGTTTCCCCACAAGGTTTGTTTCCCCACAAGGTTTGTTTTCCCACAAGGATTGTTTTCCCACTAGGTTTGTTTCCCCACAAGGTTTGTTTTCCCACAAGGTTTGTTTTCCCCCAAGGTTGGTTTTCCCGCAAGGTTGGTTTTACCACAAGGTTTGTTTTCCCACTGTGTTGGTTTTCCCGCAGGGTTGCTTTCCCCATAAGGTTGGTTTTCCCACAAGGTTTGTTTTCTCACAAGGTTTGTTTTCCCACTAGGTTGTTGTTGGTTTTCCCACAAGGGTTGTTTCCCCACAAGGTTTGTTTTCCCATAAGGTTTGTTTTCCCACAAGGTTTGTTTTCCCACAAGGTTTGTTTTCCCACAAGGTTTGTTTTACCACAAGGTTGGTTTTCCCGAAAGGTTTGTTTCCCCACAAGGTTTCTTTCCCCATAAGGTTGGTTCCCACAAGGTTTGTTTTCTCACAAGGTTTGTTTTCCCACAAGGTTTGTTTTCCCACAAGGTTTGTTTTCCCAAAAGGTTTGTTTTCCCACAAGCTTTGTTTTCCCCCAAGGTTGGTTTTCCCGCAAGGTTGGTTTTCCCACAAGCTTTGTTTTCCCACTGTGTTGGTTTTCCAAAAAGGTTCGCTTTCCCGCAAGGTTGGTTTTCCAACAAGGTTTGTTTTCCCACTGTGTTGGTTTTCCCAAAAGGTTCGCTTTTCCACAAGGTTGGTTTTCCCACAAGGTTGGATTTCCCGCAGGGTTGCTTTCCCCATAAGGTTGGTTTTCCCACAAGGTTTGTTTTCTCACAAGGTTTGTTTTCCCACTAGGTTGTTTTTCCCACTAGGTTGGTTTTCCCACAAGGTTTGTTTTCCCACAAGCTTTGTTTTCCCCCAAGCTTGGTTTTCCCAAAAAGTTCGCTTTCCCGCAAGGTTGGTTTTCCCACAAGGTTTGTTTCCCCACAAGGTTTGTTTTCCCATAAGGTTTGTTTTCCCAAAAGGTTTGTTTTCCCACAAGGTTTGTTTTCCCACAAGGTTTGTTTTCCCACAAGGTTTGTTTTCCCACAAGGTTGGTTTTCCCGAAAGGTTTGTTTCCCCACAAGGTTTTTTTTCCCACTAGGTTTGTTTTCCCATAAGGTTGGTTTTCCCACAAGGTTTGTTTTCTCACAAGGTTTGTTTTCCCACTAGGTTTGTTTCCCCACAAGGTTTGTTTTCTCACAAGGTTTGTTTTCCCACAAGGTTTGTTTTCCCACAAGGTTTGTTTTCCCACAAGGTTTGTTTTCCCACAAGGTTGGTTTTCCCGCAGGGTTTGTTTTCCCACAAGGTTAGTTTTCCCACAAGGTTTGTTTTCCCCCAAGGTTGGTTTTCCCGCAAGGTTTGTTTTCCCACAAGGTTTGTTTTCCCACAAGGTTTGTTTTCCCACAAGGTTTTTTTTCCCACTAGGTTTGTTTTCCCATAAGGTTGGTTTTCCCACAAGGTTTGTTTTCTCACAAGGTTTGTTTTCCCACAAGCTTTGTTTTCCCCCAAGGTTGGTTTTCCCGCAAGGTTGGTTTTCCCACAAGCTTTGTTTTCCCACTGTGTTGGTTTTCCAAAAAGGTTCGCTTTCCCGCAAGGTTGGTTTTCCCACAAGGTTTGTTTTCCCACTGTGTTGGTTTTCCCAAAAGGTTCGCTTTTCCACAAGGTTGGTTTTCCCACAAGGTTGGTTTTCCCGCAGGGTTGCTTTCCCCATAAGGTTGGTTTTCCCACAAGGTTTGTTTTCTCACAAAGTTTGTTTTCCCACTAGGTTGTTTTTCCCACTAGGTTGGTTTTCCCACAAGGTTTGTTTTCCCACAAGCTTTGTTTTCCCCCAAGGTTGGTTTTCCCAAAAAGTTCGCTTTCCCGCAAGGTTGGTTTTCCCACAAGGTTTGTTTCCCCACAAAGTTTGTTTTCCCATAAGGTTTGTTTTCCCACAAGGTTTGTTTTCCCACAAGGTTTGTTTTCCCACAAGGTTTGTTTTCCCACAAGGTTTGTTTTCCCACAAGGTTGGTTTTCCCGAAAGGTTTGTTTCCCCACAAGGTTTTTTTTCCCACTAGGTTTGTTTTCCCATAAGGTTGGTTTTCCCACAAGGTTTGTTTTCTCACAAGGTTTGTTTTCCCACTAGGTTTGTTTCCCCACAAGGTTTGTTTTCTCACAAGGTTTGTTTTCCCACAAGGTTTGTTTTCCCACAAGGTTTGTTTTCCCACAAGGTTTGTTTTCCCACAAGGTTGGTTTTCCCGAAAGGTTTGTTTCCCCACAAGGTTGGTTTTCCCACAAGGTTGGTTTTCCCGCAGGGTTTGTTTTCCCACAAGGTTAGTTTTCCCGCAAGGCTTGTTTCCCCACAAGGTTTGTTTTCCCACAAGGATTGTCTTCTCACAAGGTTTTTTTTCCCACTAGGCTTGTTTCCCCAGAAGGTTTGTTTTCCCACCAGGTTTGTTTTCCCCCAAGGTTGGTTTTCCCGCAAGGTTGGTTTTCCCACAAGGTTTGTTTTCCCACTGTGTTGGTTTTCCCAAAAGGTTCGCTTTCCCACAAGGTTGGTTTTCCCACAAGGTTGGTTTTCCCGCAGGGTTGCTTTCCCCATAAGGTTAGTTTTCCCACAAGGTTTGTTTTCTCACAAGGTTTGTTTTCCCACTAGGTTGTTTTTCCCACTAGGTTTGTTTTCCCACAAGGTTTGTTTTCCCACAAGATTTGTTTTCCCCCAAGGTTGGTTTTCCCGCAAGGTTGGTTTTCCCACAAGGCCTGTTTTCCCACTGTGTTGGTTTTTCCAAAAGGTTCGCTTTCCCGCAAGGTTGGTTTTCCCACAAGGTTTGTTTCCCCACAAGGTTTGTTTTCCCATAAGGTTTGTTTTCCCACAAGGTTTGTTTTCCCACAAGGTTTGTTTTCCCACAAGGTTTGTTTTCCCACAAGGTTGGTTTTCCCGAAAGGTTTGTTTCCCCACAAGGTTTGTTTCCCCATAAGGTTGGTTTTCTCACAAGGTTTGTTTTCTCACAAGGTTTCTTTTCCCAAAAGGTTCGCTTTCCCGCAAGGTTGGTTTTCCCACAAGGTTTGTTTCCCCACAAGGTTTGTTTTCCCACTAGGTTGTTTTTCCCACTAGGTTGGTTTTCCCACAAGGTTTGTTTTCCCACAAGCTTTGTTTTCCCCCAAGGTTGGTTTTCCCAAAAAGTTCGCTTTCCCGCAAGGTTGGTTTTCCCACAAGGTTTGTTTCCCCACAAAGTTTGTTTTCCCATAAGGTTTGTTTTCCCACAAGGTTTGTTTTCCCACAAGGTTTGTTTTCCCACAAGGTTTGTTTTCCCACAAGGTTTGTTTTCCCACAAGGTTGGTTTTCCCGAAAGGTTTGTTTCCCCACAAGGTTTTTTTTCCCACTAGGTTTGTTTTCCCATAAGGTTGGTTTTCCCACAAGGTTTGTTTTCTCACAAGGTTTGTTTTCCCACTAGGTTTGTTTCCCCACAAGGTTTGTTTTCTCACAAGGTTTGTTTTCCCACAAGGTTTGTTTTCCCACAAGGTTTGTTTTCCCACAAGGTTTGTTTTCCCACAAGGTTGGTTTTCCCGAAAGGTTTGTTTCCCCACAAGGTTGGTTTTCCCACAAGGTTGGTTTTCCCGCAGGGTTTGTTTTCCCACAAGGTTAGTTTTCCCGCAAGGCTTGTTTCCCCACAAGGTTTGTTTTCCCACAAGGTTTGTTTTCCCACAAGGTTGGTTTTCCCGAAAGGTTTGTTTCCCCACAAGGTTGGTTTTCCCACAAGGTTGGTTTTCCCGCAGGGTTTGTTTTCCCACAAGGCTAGTTTTCCCGCAAGGCTTGTTTCCCCACAAGGTTTGTTTTCTCACAAGGTTTGTTTTCCCACAAGGTTTGTTTTCCCACAAGGTTTGTTTTCCCACAAGGTTTGTTTTCCCACAAGGTTGGTTTTCCCGAAAGGTTTGTTTCCCCACAAGGTTGGTTTTCCCACAAGGTTGGTTTTCCCGCAGGGTTTGTTTTCCCACAAGGTTAGTTTTCCCGCAAGGCTTGTTTCCCCACAAGGTTTGTTTTCCCACTAGGCTTGTTTCCCCACAAGGTTTGTTTTCCCACCAGGTTTGTTTTCCCCCAAGGTTGGTTTTCCCGCAAGGTTGGTTTTCCCACAAGGTTTGTTTTCCCACTGTGTTGGTTTTCCCAAAAGGTTCGCTTTCCCACAAGGTTGGTTATCCGCAGGGTTGCTTTCCCCATAAGGTTGGTTTTCCCACAAGGTTTGTTTTCTCACAAGGTTTGTTTTCCCACTAGGTTGTTTTTCCCACTAGGTTGGTTTTCCCACAAGGTTTGTTTTCCCACAAGCTTTGTTTTCCCCCAAGGTTGGTTTTCCCAAAAAGTTCGCTTTCCCGCAAGGTTGGTTTTCCCACAAGGTTTGTTTCCCCACAAGGTTTGTTTTCCCATAAGGTTTGTTTTCCCACAAGGTTTGTTTTCCCACAAGGTTTGTTTTCCCACAAGGTTTGTTTTCCCACAAGGTTTGTTTTCCCACAAGGTTGGTTTTCCCGAAAGGTTTGTTTCCCCACAAGGTTTTTTTTCCCACTAGGTTTGTTTTCCCATAAGGTTGGTTTTCCCACAAGGTTTGTTTTCTCACAAGGTTTGTTTTCCCACTAGGTTTGTTTCCCCACAAGGTTTGTTTTCTCACAAGGTTTGTTTTCCCACAAGGTTTGTTTTCCCACAAGGTTTGTTTTCCCACAAGGTTTGTTTTCCCACAAGGTTGGTTTTCCCGCAGGGTTTGTTTTCCCACAAGGTTAGTTTTCCCACAAGGTTTGTTTTCCCCCAAGGTTGGTTTTCCCGCAAGGTTTGTTTTCCCACAAGGTTTGTTTTCCCACAAGGTTTGTTTTCCCACAAGGTTTTTTTTCCCACTAGGTTTGTTTTCCCATAAGGTTGGTTTTCCCACAAGGTTTGTTTTCTCACAAGGTTTGTTTTCCCACAAGCTTTGTTTTCCCCCAAGGTTGGTTTTCCCGCAAGGTTGGTTTTCCCACAAGCTTTGTTTTCCCACTGTGTTGGTTTTCCAAAAAGGTTCGCTTTCCCGCAAGGTTGGTTTTCCCACAAGGTTTGTTTTCCCACTGTGTTGGTTTTCCCAAAAGGTTCGCTTTTCCACAAGGTTGGTTTTCCCACAAGGTTGGTTTTCCCGCAGGGTTGCTTTCCCCATAAGGTTGGTTTTCCCACAAGGTTTTTTTTCTCACAAGGTTTGTTTTCCCACTAGGTTGTTTTTCCCACTAGGTTGGTTTTCCCACAAGGTTTGTTTTCCCACAAGCTTTGTTTTCCCCCAAGGTTGGTTTTCCCAAAAAGTTCGCTTTCCCGCAAGGTTGGTTTTCCCACAAGGTTTGTTTCCCCACAAAGTTTGTTTTCCCATAAGGTTTGTTTTCCCACAAGGTTTGTTTTCCCACAAGGTTTGTTTTCCCACAAGGTTTGTTTTCCCACAAGGTTTGTTTTCCCACAAGGTTGGTTTTCCCGAAAGGTTTGTTTCCCCACAAGGTTTTTTTTCCCACTAGGTTTGTTTTCCCATAAGGTTGGTTTTCCCACAAGGTTTGTTTTCTCACAAGGTTTGTTTTCCCACTAGGTTTGTTTCCCCACAAGGTTTGTTTTCCCACAAGGTTTGTTTTCCCACAAGGTTGGTTTTCCCGAAAGGTTTGTTTCCCCACAAGGTTGGTTTTCCCACAAGGTTGGTTTTCCCGCAGGGTTTGTTTTCCCACAAGGTTAGTTTTCCCGCAAGGCTTGTTTCCCCACAAGGTTTGTTTTCCCACAAGGATTGTCTTCTCACAAGGTTTTTTTTCCCACTAGGCTTGTTTCCCCACAAGGTTTGTTTTCCCACCAGGTTTGTTTTCCCCCAAGGTTGGTTTTCCCGCAAGGTTGGTTTTCCCACAAGGTTTGTTTTCCCACTGTGTTGGTTTTCCCAAAAGGTTCGCTTTCCCACAAGGTTGGTTTTCCCACAAGGTTGGTTTTCCCGCAGGGTTGCTTTCCCCATAAGGTTAGTTTTCCCACAAGGTTTGTTTTCTCACAAGGTTTGTTTTCCCACTAGGTTGTTTTTCCCACTAGGTTTGTTTTCCCACAAGGTTTGTTTTCCCACAAGATTTGTTTTCCCCCAAGGTTGGTTTTCCCGCAAGGTTGGTTTTCCCACAAGGCCTGTTTTCCCACTGTGTTGGTTTTTCCAAAAGGTTCGCTTTCCCGCAAGGTTGGTTTTCCCACAAGGTTTGTTTCCCCACAAGGTTTGTTTTCCCATAAGGTTTGTTTTCCCACAAGGTTTGTTTTCCCACAAGGTTTGTTTTCCCACAAGGTTTGTTTTCCCACAAGGTTGGTTTTCCCGAAAGGTTTGTTTCCCCACAAGGTTTGTTTCCCCATAAGGTTGGTTTTCCCACAAGGTTTGTTTTCTCACAAGGTTTCTTTTCCCAAAAGGTTCGCTTTCCCGCAAGGTTGGTTTTCCCACAAGGTTTGTTTCCCCACAAGGTTTGTTTTCTCACAAGGTTTGTTTTCCCACTAGGTTGTTGTTGGTTTTTCCACAAGGTTTGTTTCCCCACAAGGTTTGTTTTCCCATAAGGTTTGTTTTCCCACAAGGTTTATTTTCCCACAAGGTTTGTTTTCCCACAAGGTTTGTTTTACCACAAGGTTGGTTTTCCCGAAAGGTTTGTTTCCCCACACGGTTTCTTTCCCCATAAGGTTGGTTTTCCCACAAGGTTTGTTTTCTCACAAGGTTTGTTTTCCCACAAGGTTTGTTTTCCCAAAAGGTTTGTTTTCCCACAAGCTTTGTTTTCCCCCAAGGTTGGTTTTCCCGCAAGGTTGGTTTTCCCACAAGCTTTGTTTTCCCACTGTGTTGGTTTTCCAAAAAGGTTCGCTTTCCCGCAAGGTTGGTTTTCCCACAAGGTTTGTTTTCCCACTGTGTTGGTTTTCCCAAAAGGTTCGCTTTTCCACAAGGTTGGTTTTCCCACAAGGTTGGTTTTCCCGCAGGGTTGCTTTCCCCATAAGGTTGGTTTTCCCACAAGGTTTGTTTTCTCACAAGGTTTGTTTTCCCACTAGGTTGTTTTTCCCACTAGGTTGGTTTTCCCACAAGGTTTGTTTTCCCACAAGCTTTGTTTTCCCCCAAGGTTGGTTTTCCCAAAAGGTTCGCTTTCCCGCAGGGTTGGTTTTCCCACAAGGTTTGTTTCCCCACAAGGTTTGTTTTCCCATAAGGTTTGTTTTCCCACAAGGTTTGTTTTCCCACAAGGTTTGTTTTCCCACAAGGTTTTTTTTCCCACTAGGTTTGTTTTCCCATAAGGTTGGTTTTCCCACAAGGTTTGTTTTCTCACAAGGTTTGTTTTCCCACTAGGTTTGTTTCCCCACAAGGTTTGTTTTCCCACAAGGTTTGTTTTCCCACAAGTTTTTTTTTTCCCGCTAGGTTTGTTTTCCCATAAGGTTTGTTTTCCCACAAGGTTTGTTTTCCCACAAGGTTTGTTTTCGCACAAGGTTTGTTTTCCCACAAGGTTGGTTTTCCCGAAAGGTTTGTTTCCCCAAAAGGTTGGTTTTCCCACAAGGTTGGTTTTCCCGCAGGGTTTGTTTTCCCACAAGGTTAGTTTTCCCGCAAGGCTTGTTTCCCCACAAGGTTTGTTTTCCCACAAGGTTGGTTTTCCCGCAGGGTTGCTTTCCCCATAAGGTTTGTTTTCTCACAAAGTTTGTTTGCACAACCTTGTGGGGAAACAAACCTTGTGGGGAAACAAACCTAGTGGGAAAACAAACCTTGTGAGAAAACAAACCTTGTGGGAAAACCAACCTTATGGGAAAACAAACCTAGTGGGAAAACAAACCTTGTGGGAAAACAAACCTTGTGGGAAAACAAACCTTGTGGTAAAACAAACCTTGCGGGAAAACCAACCTTGGGGGAAAACAAACCTTGTGGGAAAACTAACCTTGTGGGAAAACAAACCCTGCGGGAAAACCAACCTTGTGGGAAAACAAACCTTGTGGGAAAACAAACCTTGTGGGAAAACAAACCTTGTGGGAAAACAAACCTTGTGAGAAAACAAACCTTGTGGGGAAACAAACCTAGTGGGAAAACAAACCTTGTGAGAAAACAAACCTTGTGGGAAAACCAACCTTATGGGAAAACAAACCTAGTGGGAAAACAAACCTTGTGGGGAAACAAACCTTTCGGGAAAACCAACCTTGTGGGAAAACAAACCTTGTGGGAAAACAAACCTTGTGGGAAAACAAACCTTATGGGAAAACAAACCTTGTTGGGAAACAAACCTTGTGGGAAAACCAACCTTGCGGGAAAGCGAACCTTTTGGGAAAACCAACACAGTGGGAAAACCAACCTTGTGGGAAAACCAACCTTGCGGGAAAACCAACCTTGGGGGAAAACAAAGCTTGTGGGAAAACAAACCTTGTGGGAAAACCAACCTAGTGGGAAAAACAATCTAGTGGGAAAACAAACCTTGTGAGAAAACCCAAAAGGTTAGCTTTCCCGCAAGGTTGGTTTTCCCACAAGGCCTTGTGGGAAAACCAACCTTATGGGAAAACAAACCTAGTGGGAAAACAAACCTTGTGGGGAAACAAACCTTTCGGGAAAACCAACCTTATGGGAAAACAAACCTTGTGGGAAAACAAACCTTGTGGGAAAACAAACCTTGTGGGAAAACATACCTTATGGGAAAACAAACCTTATGGGGAAACAAACCTTGTGGGAAAACCAACCTTGCGGGAAAGCGAACCTTTTGGGAAAACCAACACAGTGGGAAAACAAACCTTGTGGGAAAACCAACCTTGCGGGAAAACCAACCTTGGGGGAAAACAAAGCTTGTGGGAAAACAAACCTTGTGGGAAAACAGACCTTGTGGGAAAACAAACCTTGTGGGAAAACAAACCTTATGGGGAAAGCAACCCTGCGGGAAAACCAACCTTGTGGAAAAACCAAACTTGTGGGAAAGCGAACCTTTTGGGAAAACCAACACAGTGGGAAAACAAACCTTGTGAGAAAACCCAAAAGGTTAGCTTTCCCGCAAGGTTGGTTTTCCCACAAGGCCTTGTGGGAAAACCAACCTTATGGGAAAACAAACCTAGTGGGAAAACAAACCTTGTGGGGAAACAAACCTTTCGGGAAAACCAACCTTATGGGAAAAACAACCTTGTGGGAAAACCAACCTTGCGGGAAAACCAACCTAGTGGGAAAAATAACCTAGTGGGAAAACAAACCTTGTGAGAAAACAAACCCTGTGGGAAAACCAACCTTGTGGGAAAACCAACCTTGTGGGGAAACAAACCTTTCGGGAAAACCAACCTTGTGGGAAAACAAACCTTGTGAGAAAACAAACCTTGTGGGAAAACAAACCTTGTGGGAAAACCAACCTTGCGGGAAAGCGAACCTTTTGGGAAAAGAAACCTTGTGAGAAAACAAACCTTGTGGGAAAACCAACCTTATGGGGAAAGAAACCTTGTGGGGAAACAAACCTTTCGGGAAAACCAACCTTGTGGGAAAACAAACCTTGTGGTAAAACAAACCTTGCGGGAAAACCAACCTTGGGGGAAAACAAACCTTGTGGGAAAACTAACCTTGTGGGAAAACAAACCCTGCGGGAAAACCAACCTTGTGGGAAAACAAACCTTGTGGGAAAACAAACCTTGTGGGAAAACAAACCTTGTGGGAAAACAAACCTTGTGAGAAAACAAACCTTGTGGGGAAACAAACCTAGTGGGAAAACAAACCTTGTGAGAAAACAAACCTTGTGGGAAAACCAACCTTATGGGAAAACAAACCTAGTGGGAAAACAAACCTTGTGGGGAAACAAACCTTTCGGGAAAACCAACCTTGTGGGAAAACAAACCTTGTGGGAAAACAAACCTTGTGGGAAAACAAACCTTATGGGAAAACAAACCTTGTTGGGAAACAAACCTTGTGGGAAAACCAACCTTGCGGGAAAGCGAACCTTTTGGGAAAACCAACACAGTGGGAAAACCAACCTTGTGGGAAAACCAACCTTGCGGGAAAACCAACCTTGGGGGAAAACAAAGCTTGTGGGAAAACAAACCTTGTGGGAAAACCAACCTAGTGGGAAAAACAATCTAGTGGGAAAACAAACCTTGTGAGAAAACCCAAAAGGTTAGCTTTCCCGCAAGGTTGGTTTTCCCACAAGGCCTTGTGGGAAAACCAACCTTATGGGAAAACAAACCTAGTGGGAAAACAAACCTTGTGGGGAAACAAACCTTTCGGGAAAACCAACCTTATGGGAAAACAAACCTTGTGGGAAAACAAACCTTGTGGGAAAACAAACCTTGTGGGAAAACATACCTTATGGGAAAACAAACCTTATGGGGAAACAAACCTTGTGGGAAAACCAACCTTGCGGGAAAGCGAACCTTTTGGGAAAACCAACACAGTGGGAAAACAAACCTTGTGGGAAAACCAACCTTGCGGGAAAACCAACCTTGGGGGAAAACAAAGCTTGTGGGAAAACAAACCTTGTGGGAAAACAGACCTTGTGGGAAAACAAACCTTGTGGGAAAACAAACCTTATGGGGAAAGCAACCCTGCGGGAAAACCAACCTTGTGGAAAAACCAAACTTGTGGGAAAGCGAACCTTTTGGGAAAACCAACACAGTGGGAAAACAAACCTTGTGAGAAAACCCAAAAGGTTAGCTTTCCCGCAAGGTTGGTTTTCCCACAAGGCCTTGTGGGAAAACCAACCTTATGGGAAAACAAACCTAGTGGGAAAACAAACCTTGTGGGGAAACAAATCTTTCGGGAAAACCAACCTTATGGGAAAACCAACCTTGTGGGAAAACCAACCTTGCGGGAAAACCAACCTAGTGGGAAAAATAACCTAGTGGGAAAACAAACCTTGTGAGAAAACAAACCCTGTGGGAAAACCAACCTTGTGGGAAAACCAACCTTGTGGGGAAACAAACCTTTCGGGAAAACCAACCTTGTGGGAAAACAAACCTTGTGAGAAAACAAACCTTGTGGGAAAACAAACCTTGTGGGAAAACCAACCTTGCGGGAAAGCGAACCTTTTGGGAAAAGAAACCTTGTGAGAAAACAAACCTTGTGGGAAAACCAACCTTATGGGGAAAGAAACCTTGTGGGGAAACAAACCTTTCGGGAAAACCAACCTTGTGGGAAAACAAACCTTGTGGGAAAACAAACCTTGTGGGAAAACAAACCTTGTGGGAAAACAAACCTTATGGGAAAACAAACCTTGTGGGGAAACAAACCTTGTGGGAAAACCAACCTTGCGGGAAAGCGAACCTTTTGGGAAAACCAACACAGTGGGAAAACAGGCCTTGTGGGAAAAACAACCTTGCGGGAAAACCAACCTTGGGGGAAAACAAAGCTTGTGGGAAAACAAACCTTGTGGGAAAACCAACCTAGTGGGAAAAACAACCTAGTGGGAAAACAAACCTTGTGAGAAAACAAACCTTGTGGGAAAACTAACCTTATGGGGAAAGCAACCCTGCGGGAAAACCAACCTTGTGGGAAAACCAACCTTGTGGGAAAGCGAACCTTTTGGGAAAACCAACACAGTGGGAAAACAAACCTTGTGGGAAAACCAACCTTGCGGGAAAACCAACCTTGGGGGAAAACAAACCTGGTGGGAAAACAAACCTTGTTGGGAAACAAACCTAGTGGGAAAAAAAACCTTGTGAGAAGACAATCCTTGTGGGAAAACAAACCTTGTGGGGAAACAAGCCTTGCGGGAAAACTAACCTTGTGGGAAAACAAACCCTGCGGGAAAACCAACATTGTGGGAAAACCAACCTTGTGGGGAAACAAACCTTTCGGGAAAACCAACCTTGTGGGAAAACAAACCTTGTGGGAAAACAAACCTTGTGGGAAAACAAACCATGTGGGAAAACAAACCTTGTGAGAAAACAAACCTTGTGGGGAAACAAACCAAGTGGGAAAACAAACCTTGTGAGAAAACAAACCTTGTGGGAAAACCAACCTTATGGGAAAACAAACCTAGTGGGAAAACAAACCTTGTGGGGAAACAAACCTTTCGGGAAAACCAACCTTGTGGGAAAACAAACCTTGTGGGAAAACAAACCTTGTGGGAAAACAAACCTTGTGGGAAAACAAACCTTATGGGAAAACAAACCTTGTGGGGAAACAAACCTTGTGGGAAAACCAACCTTGCGGGAAGGCGAACCTTTTGGGAAAACCAACACAGTGGGAAAACCAACCTTGTGGGAAAACCAACCTTGCGGGAAAACCAACCTTGGGGGAAAACAAAGCTTGTGGGAAAACAAACCTTGTGGGAAAACCAACCTAGTGGGAAAAACAATCTAGTGGGAAAACAAACCTTGTAAGAAAACAAACCTTATGGGAAAACCAACCTTATGGGGAAAGCAACCCTGCGGGAAAACCAACCTTGTGGGAAAACCAACCTTGTGGGAAAACCAACCTTGTGGGAAAGCGAACCTTTTGGGAAAACCAACACAGTGGGAAAAAAACCTTGTGGGAAAACCAACCTTGCGGGAAAACCAACCTTGGGGGAAAACAAACCTTGTGGGAAAACAAACCTTGTGGGGAAACAAACCTAGTGGGAAAACAAACCTTGTGAGAAAACAATCCTTGTGGGAAAACAAACCTTGTGGGGAAACAAACCTTGCGGGAAAACTAACCTTGTGGGAAAACAAAAACTGCGGGAAAACCAACCTTGTGGGAAAACCCACCTTGTGGGGAAACAAACCTTTCGGGAAAACTAACCTTGTGGGAAAACCAACCCTGCGGGAAAACCAACCTTGTGGGAAAACCAACCTTGTGGGAAAACCAACCCTGCGGGAAAACCAACCTTGTGGGAAAACCAACCTTGTGGGGAAACAAACCTTTCGGGAAAACCAACCCAGTGGGAAAACCAACCTTGTGGGAAAACAAACCTTGTGGGAAAACAAACCTTGTGGGGAAACAAACCTAGTGGGAAAACAAACCTTGTGAGAAAACAAAACTTGTGGGAAAACCAACCTTATGGGAAAACAAACCTAGTGGGAAAACAAACCTTGTGGGGAAACAAACCTTTCGGGAAAACCAACCTTGTGGGAAAACCAACCTTGTGGGAAAACAAACCTTGTGGGAAAACAAACCTTGTGAGAAAACAAACCTTGTGGGAAAACCAACCTTATGGGGAAACAAACCCTGCGAGAAGGTTTGTTTCCCCACAAGTTTTGTTTTCCCACCAGGTTTGTTTTCCCCCAAGGTTGGTTTTCCCGCAAGGTTGGTTTTCCCACAAGGTTGGTTTTCCCGCAGGGTTGCTTTCCCCATAAGGTTGGTTTTCCCACAAGGTTTGTTTTCTCACAAGGTTTGTTTTCCCACTTGGTTTGTTTCCCCACAAGGTTTGTTTTCTCACAAGGTTTGTTTTCCCACAAGGTTTGTTTTCCCACAAGGTTTGTTTTCCCACAAGGTTTGTTTTCCCACAAGGTTGGTTTTCCCGAAAGGTTTGTTTTCCCACAAGGTTGTTTTTCCCGCAGGGTTGCTTTCCCCATAAGGTTGGTTTTCCCGCAAGGTTTGTTTTCTCACAAGGTTTGTTTTCCCACTAGGTTGTTTTTCCCACTAGGTTGGTTTTCCCACAAGGTTTGTTTTCCCACAAGCTTTGTTTTCCCCCAAGGTTGGTTTTCCCGCAAGGTTGGTTTTCCCACAAGGTTTGTTTTCCCACTGTGTTGGTTTTCCCAAAAGGTTCGCTTTCCCGCAAGGTTGGTTTTCCCACAAGGTTTGTTTCCCCACAAGGTTTGTTTTCCCATAAGGTTTGTTTTCCCACAAGGTTTGTTTTCCCACAAGGTTTGTTTTCCCACAAGGTTTGTTTTCCCACAAGGTTGGTTTTCCCGAAAGGTTTGTTTCCCCACAAGGTTTGTTTTCCCACTAGGTTTGTTTTCCCATAAGGCTGGTTTTCCCACAAGTTTTGTTTTCTCACAAGGTTTGTTTTCCCACTAGGTTTGTTTCCCCACAAGGTTTGTTTTCCCACAAGGTTTGTTTTCCCACAAGGTTTGTTTTCCCACAAGGTTGGTTTTCCCACAAGGTTGGTTTTCCCGAAAGGTTTGTTTCCCCACAAGGTTGGTTTTCCCACAAGGTTGGTTTTCCCGCAGGGTTGGTTTTCCCACAAGGTTTGTTTTCCCACTGTGTTGGTTTTCCCAAAAGGTTCGCTTTCCCGCAAGGTTGGTTTTCCCACAAGGTTTGTTTTCCCACTGTGTTGGTTTTCCCAAAAGGTTCGCTTTCCCACAAGGTTGGTTTTCCCACAAGGTTGGTTTTCCCGCAGGGTTGCTTTCCCCATAAGGTTGGTTTTCCCACTAGGTTTGTTTTCTCACAAGGTTTGTTTTCCCACTAGGTTGTTTTTCCCACTAGGTTGGTTTTCCCACAAGGTTGGTTTTCCCACAAGCTTTGTTTTCCCCCAAGGTTGGTTTTCCCGCAAGGTTGGTTTTCCCACAAGGTTTGTTTTCCCACTGTGTTGGTTTTCCCAAAAGGTTCGCTTTCCCGCAAGGTTGGTTTTCCCACAAGGTTTGTTTCCCCACAAGGTTTGTTTTCCCATAAGGTTTGTTTTCCCACAAGGTTTGTTTTCCCACAAGGTTTGTTTTCCCACAAGGTTGGTTTTCCCGAAAGGTTTGTTTCCCCACAAGGTTGGTTTTCCCACAAGGTTGGTTTTCCCGCAGGGTTTGTTTTCCCACAAGGTTAGTTTTCCCGCAAGGTTTGTTTTCCCACAAGGTTAGTTTTCCCACAAGGTATGTTTCCCCACAAGGTTTGTTTCCCCACAAGGTTTGTTTTCCCACAAGGTTAGTTTTCCCACAAGGTTTTTTTCCCAACAAGGTTTGTTTCCCCACAAGGTTTTTTCCCACTAGGTTTGTTTTCCCATAAGGTTGGTTTTCCCACAAGGTTTGTTTTCTCACAAGGTTTGTTTTCCCACTAGGTTGTTTTTCCCACTAGGTTGGTTTTCCCACAAGGTTTGTTTTCCCACAAGCTTTGTTTTCCCCCAATTTTGGTTTTCCCACAAGGTTGGTTTTCCCACAAGGTTTGTTTTCCCACAAGGTTGGTTTTCCCGAAAGGTTTGTTTCCCCACAAGGTTTTTTTTCCCACTAGGTTTGTTTCCCCACAAGGTTTGTTTTCTCACAAGGTTGGTTTTCCCACAAGGTTTGTTTCCCCACAAGGTTTGTTTTCCCATAAGGTTTGTTTTCCCACAAGGTTTGTTTTCCCACAAGGTTTGTTTTCTCACAAGGTTTGTTTTCCCACAAGGTTTGTTTTCCCACAAGGGTTTGTTTTCCCAAAAGGTTTGTTTTCCCACAAGTTTTGTTTTCCCCCAAGGTTGGGTTTCCCGCAAGGTTGGTTTTCCCACAAGCTTTGTTTTCCCACTGTGTTGGTTTTCCCAAAAGGTTCGCTTTCCCGCAAGGTTGGTTTTCCCACAAGGTTTGTTTTCCCACTGTGTTGGTTTTCCCAAAAGGTTCGCTTTCCCACAAGGTTGGTTTTCCCACAAGGTTGGTTCTCCCGCAGGGTTGCTTTCCCCATAAGGTTGGTTTTCCCACAAGGTTTGTTTTCTCACAAGGTTTGTTTTCCCACTAGGTTGTTTTTCCCACTAGGTTGGTTTTCCCACAAGGTTTGTTTTCCCACAAGCTTTGTTTTCACCCAAGGTTCCCGCAAGGTTTGTTTTCCCACAAGGTTTGTTTTCCCACTGTGTTGGTTTTCCCAAAAGGTTCGCTTTCCCGCAAGGTTGGTTTTCCCACAAGGTTTGTTTCCCCACAAGGTTTGTTTTCCCATAAGGTTTGTTTTCCCACAAGGTTTGTTTTCCCACAAGGTTTGTTTTCCCACAAGGTTTGTTTTCCCACAAGGTTGGTTTTCCCGCAAGGTTGGTTTTCCCACAAGGTTTGTTTTCCCACTGTGTTGGTTTTCCCAAAAGGTTCGCTTTCCCACAAGGTTGGTTTTCCCACAAGGTTGGTTTTCCCGCAGGGTTGCTTTCCCCATAAGGTTTGTTTTCCCACAAGGTTTGTTTTCCCACAAGGTTGGTTTTCCCGAAAGGTTTGTTTCCCCACAAGGTTGGTTTTCCCACAAGGTTGGTTTTCCCGCAGGGTTTGTTTTCCCACAAGGTTAGTTTTCCCGCAAGGTTTGTTTTCCCACAAGGTTAGTTTTCCCACAAGGTTTGTTTCCCCACAAGGTTTGTTTTCCCACACGGATTGTTTTCTCACAAGGTTTGTTTTCCCACTGTGTTGGTTTTCCCAAAAGGTTCGCTTTCCCGCAAGGTTGAATTTCCTACAAGGTTGGTTTTCCCGCAGGGTTTGTTTCCCCATAAGGTTGGTTTTCCCACAAGGTTTTTTTTCTCACAAGGTTTGTTTTCCCACAAGGTTTGTTTTCCCACAAGGTTTGTTTTCCCACAAGGTTGGTTTTCCCGCAGGGTTTGTTTTCCCACAAGGTTAGTTTTCCCGAAAGGTTTGTTTCCCCACAAGGTGGGTTTTCCTACAAGGTTGGTTTTCCCGCAGGGTTTGTTTTCCCACAAGGTTAGTTTTCCCGCAAGGTTTGTTTCCCCACAAGGTTTGTTTTCCCACAAGGATTGTTTTCTCACAAGGTTTGTTTTCCCACTAGGTTTGTTTCCCCACAAGGTTTGTTTTCCCACAAGGTTGGTTTTCCCGAAAGGTTTATTTCCCCACAAGGTTTGTTTTCCCACTAGGTTTGTTTTCCCATAAGGTTGGTTTTCCCACAAGGTTTGTTTTCTCACAAGGTTTGTTTTTCCACTAGGTTTGTTTCCCCACAAGGTTTATTTTCTCACAAGGTTTTTTTTCCCACAAGGTTTGTTTTCCCACAAGGTTTGTTTTCCCACAAGGTTTGTTTTCCCACAAGGTTGGTTTTCCCAAAAGGTTTGTTTCCCCACAAGGTTGGTTTTCCCACAAGGTTGGTTTTCCCGCAGGGTTTGTTTTCCCACAAGGTTAGTTTTCCCGCAAGGTTTGTTTCCCCACAAGGTTTGTTTTCCCACAAGGATTCTTTTCCCACTAGGTTTAATTCCCCACAAGGTTTGTTTTCCCACAAGGTTTGTTTTCCCCCAAGGTTGGTTTTCCCGCAAGGTTGGTTTTCCCACAAGGTTTGTTTTCCCACTGTGTTGGTTTTCCCAAAAGGTTCGCTTTCCCACAAGGTTGGTTTTCCCACAAGGTTGGTTTTCCCGCAGGGTTGCTTTCCCCATAAGGTTGGTTTTCCCACAAGGTTTGTTTTCTCACAAGGTTTGTTTTCCCACTAGGTTGTTGTTGGTTTTCCCACAAGGTTTGTTTCCCCACAAGGTTTGTTTTCCCATAAGGTTTGTTTTCCCACAAGGTTTGTTTTCCCACAAGGTTGGTTTTCCTGCAGGGTTGCTTTCCCCATAAGGTTGGTTTTCCCTAAAGGTTTGTTTTCTCACAAGGTTTGTTTTCCCACTAGGTTGTTGTTGGTTTTCCCACAAGGTTTGTTTCCCGACAAGGTTTGTTTTCCCATAAGGTTTGTTTTCCCACAAGGTTTGTTTTCCCACAAGGTTTGTTTTCCCACAAGGTTGGTTTTACCACAAGGTTGGTTTTCCCGAAAGGTTTGTTTCCCCACAAGGTTTCTTTCCCCATAAGGTTGGTTTTCCCACAAGGTTTGTTTTCTCACAAGGTTTGTTTTCCCACTAGATTTGTTTCCCCACAAGGTTTGTTTTCTCACAAGGTTTGTTTTCCCACAAGGTTTGTTTTCCCACAAGGTTTGTTTTCTCACAAGGTTTGTTTTCCCACTAGGTTGTTTTTCCCACTAGGTTGGTTTTCCCACAAGGTTTGTTTTCCCACAAGCTTTGTTTTCCCCCAAGGTTCCCGCAAGGTTTGTTTTCCCACAAGGTTTGTTTTCCCACTGTGTTGGTTTTCCCAAAAGGTTCGCTTTCCCGCAAGGTTGGTTTTCCCACAAGGTTTGTTTCCCCACAAGGTTTGTTTTCCCATAAGGTTTGTTTTCCCACAAGGTTTGTTTTCCCACAAGGTTTGTTTTCCCACAAGGTTTGTTTTCCCACAAGGTTGGTTTTCCCGCAAGGTTGGTTTTCCCACAAGGTTTGTTTTCCCACTGTGTTGGTTTTCCCAAAAGGTTCGCTTTCCCACAAGGTTGGTTTTCCCACAAGGTTGGTTTTCCCGCAGGGTTGCTTTCCCCATAAGGTTTGTTTTCCCACAAGGTTTGTTTTCCCACAAGGTTGGTTTTCCCGAAAGGTTTGTTTCCCCACAAGGTTGGTTTTCCCACAAGGTTGGTTTTCCCGCAGGGTTTGTTTTCCCACAAGGTTAGTTTTCCCGCAAGGTTTGTTTTCCCACAAGGTTAGTTTTCCCACAAGGTTTGTTTCCCCACAAGGTTTGTTTTCCCACACGGATTGTTTTCTCACAAGGTTTGTTTTCCCACTGTGTTGGTTTTCCCAAAAGGTTCGCTTTCCCGCAAGGTTGAATTTCCTACAAGGTTGGTTTTCCCGCAGGGTTTGTTTCCCCATAAGGTTGGTTTTCCCACAAGGTTTTTTTTCTCACAAGGTTTGTTTTCCCACAAGGTTTGTTTTCCCACAAGGTTTGTTTTCCCACAAGGTTGGTTTTCCCGCAGGGTTTGTTTTCCCACAAGGTTAGTTTTCCCGAAAGGTTTGTTTCCCCACAAGGTGGGTTTTCCTACAAGGTTGGTTTTCCCGCAGGGTTTGTTTTCCCACAAGGTTAGTTTTCCCGCAAGGTTTGTTTCCCCACAAGGTTTGTTTTCCCACAAGGATTGTTTTCTCACAAGGTTTGTTTTCCCACTAGGTTTGTTTCCCCACAAGGTTTGTTTTCCCACAAGGTTGGTTTTCCCGAAAGGTTTATTTCCCCACAAGGTTTGTTTTCCCACTAGGTTTGTTTTCCCATAAGGTTGGTTTTCCCACAAGGTTTGTTTTCTCACAAGGTTTGTTTTTCCACTAGGTTTGTTTCCCCACAAGGTTTGTTTTCTCACAAGGTTTGTTTTCCCACAAGGTTTGTTTTCCCACAAGGTTTGTTTTCCCACAAGGTTTGTTTTCCCACAAGGTTGGTTTTCCCAAAAGGTTTGTTTCCCCACAAGGTTGGTTTTCCCACAAGGTTGGTTTTCCCGCAGGGTTTGTTTTCCCACAAGGTTAGTTTTCCCGCAAGGTTTGTTTCCCCACAAGGTTTGTTTTCCCACAAGGATTCTTTTCCCACTAGGTTTGTTTCCCCACAAGGTTTGTTTTCCCACAAGGTTTGTTTTCCCCCAAGGTTGGTTTTCCCGCAAGGTTGGTTTTCCCACAAGGTTTGTTTTCCCACTGTGTTGGTTTTCCCAAAAGGTTCGCTTTCCCACAAGGTTGGTTTTCCCACAAGGTTGGTTTTCCCGCAGGGTTGCTTTCCCCATAAGGTTGGTTTTCCCACAAGGTTTGTTTTCTCACAAGGTTTGTTTTCCCACTAGGTTGTTGTTGGTTTTCCCACAAGGTTTGTTTCCCCACAAGGTTTGTTTTCCCATAAGGTTTGTTTTCCCACAAGGTTTGTTTTCCCACAAGGTTGGTTTTCCTGCAGGGTTGCTTTCCCCATAAGGTTGGTTTTCCCACAAGGTTTGTTTTCTCACAAGGTTTGTTTTCCCACTAGGTTGTTGTTGGTTTTCCCACAAGGTTTGTTTCCCGACAAGGTTTGTTTTCCCATAAGGTTTGTTTTCCCACAAGGTTTGTTTTCCCACAAGGTTTGTTTTCCCACAAGGTTGGTTTTACCACAAGGTTGGTTTTCCCGAAAGGTTTGTTTCCCCACAAGGTTTATTTCCCCATAAGGTTGGTTTTCCCACAAGGTTTGTTTTCTCACAAGGTTTGTTTTCCCACTAGATTTGTTTCCCCACAAGGTTTGTTTTCTCACAAGGTTTGTTTTCCCACAAGGTTTGTTTTCCCACAAGGTTTGTTTTCCCACAAGGTTGGTTTTCCCGAAAGGTTTGTTTCCCCACAAGGTTGGTTTTCCCACAAGGTTGGTTTTCCCGCAGGGTTTGTTTTCCCACAAGGTTAGTTTTCCCGCAAGGTTTGTTTCCCCACAAGGTTTGTTTTCCCACAAGGATTGTTTTCCCACTGTGCTGGTTTTCCCAAAAGGTTCGCTTTCCCACAAGGTTGGTTTTCCCACAAGGTTGGTTTTCCCGCAGGGTTGCTTTCCCCATAAGGTTGGTTTTCCCACAAGGTTTGTTTTCTCACAAGGTTTGTTTTCCCACTAGGTTGTTGTTGGTTTTCCCACAAGGTTTGTTTAACCACAAGGTTTGTTTTCCCATAAGGTTTGTTTTCCCACAAGGTTTGTTTTCCCACAAGGTTTGTTTTCCCACAAGGTTTCTTTTACCACAAGGTTGGTATTCCCGAAAGGTTTGTTTCCCCACAAGTTTTCTTTCCCCATAAGGTTTGTTTTCCCACAAGGTTTGTTTTCTCACAAGGTTTGTTTTCCCACAAGGTTTGTTTTCCCACAAGGTTTGTTTTCCCAAAAGGTTTGTTTTCCCACAAGCTTTGTTTTCCCCCAAGGTTGGTTTTCCCGCAAGGTTGGTTTTCCCACAAGGTTTGTTCTCCCACTGTGTTGGTTTTCCCAAGAGGTTCGCTTTCCCGCAAGGTTTGTTTTCCCACAAGGTTTGTTTTCCCACTGTGTTGGTTTTCCCAAAAGGTTCGCTTTCCCACAAGGTTGGTTTTCCCACAAGGTTGGTTTTCCCGCAGGGTTGCTTTCCCCATAAGGTTGGTTTTCCCACAAGGTTTGTTTTCTCACAAGGTTTGTTTTCCCACTAGGTTGTTTTTCCCACTAGGTTTGTTTTCCCACAAGGTTTGTTTTCCCACAAGCTTTGTTTTCCCCCAAGGTTGGTTTTCCCGCAAGGATGGTTTTCCCACAAGGTTTGTTTTCCCACTGTATTGGTTTTCCCAAAAGGTTCGCTTTCCCGCAAGGCTGGTTTTCCTACAAGGTTTGTTTCCCCACAAGGTTTGTTTTCCCATAAGGTTTGTTTTGCCACAAGGTTTGTTTTAGCACAAGGTTTGTTTTCCCACAAGGTTTGTTTTCCCACAAGGTTGGTTTTCCCGAAAGGTTTGTTTCCCCACAAGGTTTTTTTCCCCACTAGGTTTGTTTTCCCATAAGGTTGGTTTTCCCACAAGGTTTGTTTTCTCACAAGGTTTGTTTTCCCACTAGGTTTGTTTCCCCACAAGGTTTGTTTTCTCACAAGGTTGGTTTTCCCACAAGGTTTGTTTCCCCACAAGGTTTGTTTTCCCATAAGGTTTGTTTTCCAACAAGGTTTGTTTTCCCACAAGGTTTGTTTTCCCACAAGGTTTGTTTTACCACAAGGTTGGTTTTATCGAAAGGTTTGTTTCCCCACAAGGTTTCTTTCCCCATAAGGTTGGTTTTCCCACAAGGTTTGTTTTCCCACAAGGTTTGTTTTCCCACAAGGTTTGTTTTCCCAAAAGGTTTGTTTTCCCACAAGCTTTGTTTTCCCCCAAGGTTGGTTTTCCCGCAAGGTTGGTTTTCCCACAAGCTTTGTTTTCCCACTGTGTTGGTTTTTCCAAAAGGTTCGCTTTCCCGCAAGGTTGGTTTTCCCACAAGGTTTGTTTTCCCACTGTGTTGGTTTTCCCAAAAGGTTCGCTTTCCCACAAGGTTGGTTTTCCCACAAGGTTGGTTTTCCCGCAGGGTTGCTTTCCCCATAAGGTTGGTTTTCCCACAAGGTTTGTTTTCTCACAAGGTTTGTTTTCCCACTAGGTTGTTTTTCCCACTAGGTTGGTTTTCCCACAAGGTTTTTTTTTCCCACAAGCTTTGTTTTCCCCCAAGGTTGGTTTTCCCGCAAGGTTGGTTTTCCCACAAGGTTTGTTTTCCCACTGTGTTGGTTTTCCCAAAAGGTTCGCTTTCCCGCAAGGTTGGTTTTCCCACAAGGTTTGTTTCCCCACAAGGTTTGTTTTCCCACAAGGTTTGTTTTCCCACAAGGTTGGTTTTCCCGCAAGGTTGGTTTTCCCACAAGGTTTGTTTTCCCACTGTGTTGGTTTTCCCAAAAGGTTCGCTTTCCCACAAGGTTGGTTTTCCCACAAGGTTGGTTTTCCCGCAGGGTTGCTTTCCCCATAAGGTTTGTTTTCCCACAAGGTTTGTTTTCCCACAAGGTTTGTTTTCCCACTGTGTTGGTTTTCCCAAAAGGTTCGCTTTCCCGCAAGGTTTGTTTTCCCACAAGGTTGGTTTTCCCGCAGGGTTTGTTTCCCCATAAGGTTGGTTTTCCCACAAGGTTTGTTTTCTCACAAGGTTTGTTTTCCCACAAGGTTTGTTTTCCCACAAGGTTGGTTTTCCCGCAGGATTTGTTTTCCGACAAGGTTAGTTTTCCCGAAAGGTTTGTTTCCCCACAAGGTGGGTTTTCCTACAAGGTTGGTTTTCCCGCAGGTTTTGTTTTCCCACAAGGTTAGTTTTCCCGCAAGGTTTTTTTCCCCACAAGGTTTGTTTTCCCACAAGGATTGTTTTCTCACAAGGTTTGTTTTCCCACTAGGTTTGTTTCCCCACAAGGTTTGTTTCCCCACAAGGTTTGTTTTCCCACAAGGTTGGTTTTTCCGAAAGGTTTGTTTCCCCACAAGGTTTGTTTTCCCACTAGGTTTGATTTCCCATAAGGTTGGTTTTCCCACAAGGTTTGTTTTCTCACAAGGTTTGTTTTTCCACTAGGTTTGTTTCCCCACAAGGTATGTTTTCTCACAAGGTTTGTTATCCCACAAGGTTTGTTTTCCCACAAGGTTTGTTTTCCCACAAGGTTTGTTTTCCCACAAGGTTGGTTTTCCCGAAAGGTTTGTTTCCCCACAAGGTTGGTTTTCCCACAAGGTTGGTTTTCCCGCAGGGTTTGTTTTCCCACAAGGTTAGTTTTCCCGCAAGGTTTGTTTCCCCACAAGGTTTGTTTTCCCACAAGGATTGTTTTCCCACAAGGTTTGTTTTTCCACAAGGTTTGTTTTCCCACAAAGTTTGTTTTACCACAAGGTTGGTTTTACCGAAAGGTTTGTTTCCCCACAAGGTTTCTTTCCCCATAAGGTTGGTTTTCCCACAAGTTTTGTTTTCCCCCAAGGTTGGGTTTCCCGCAAGGTTGGTTTTCCCACAAGCTTTGTTTTCCCACTGTGTTGGTTTTCCCAAAAGGTTCGCTTTCCCGCAAGGTTGGTTTTCCCACAAGGTTTGTTTTCCCACTGTGTTGGTTTTCCCAAAAGGTTCGCTTTCCCACAAGGTTGGTTTTCCCACAAGGTTGGTTTTCCCGCAGGTTTGCTTTCCCACAAGGTTTGTTTCCCCACAAGGTTTGTTTCCCCACAAGGTTTGTTTTCCCACAAGGATTGTTTTCTCACAAGGTTTGTTTTCCCACTGTGTTGGTTTTCCCAAAAGGTTCGCTTTCCCGCAAGGTTTGTTTTCCCACAAGGTGTTGGTTTTCCCAAAAGGTTCGCTTTCCCACAAGGTTGGTTTTCCCACAAGGTTGGTTTTCCCGCTGGGTTGCTTTCCGACAAGGTTTGTTTCCCCACAAGGTTTGTTTTCCCACAAGGATTGTTTTCTCACAAGGTTTGTTTTCCCACTGTGTTGGTTTTCCCAAAAGGTTCGCTTTCCCGCAAGGTTTGTTTTCCCACAAGGTTGGTTTTCCCGCAGGGTTTGTTTCCCCATAAGGTTGGTTTTCCCACAAGGTTTGTTTTCTCACAAGGTTTGTTTTCCCACAAGGTTTGTTTTCCCACAAGGTTGGTTTTCCCGCAGGGTTTGTTTTCCCACAAGGTTAGTTTTCCCGAAAGGTTTGTTTCCCCACAAGGTGGGTTTTCATACAAGGTTGGTTTTCCCGCAGGTTTTGTTTTCCCACAAGGTTAGTTTTCCCGCAAGGTTTGTTTCCCCACAAGGTTTGTTTTCCCACAAGGATTGTTTTCTCACAAGGTTTGTTTTCCCACTAGGTTTGTTTCCCCACAAGGTTTGTTTCCCCACAAGGTTTGTTTTCCCACAAGGTTGGTTTTTCCGAAAGGTTTGTTTCCCCACAAGGTTTGTTTACCCACTAGGTTTGTTTTCCCATAAGGTTGGTTTTCCCACAAGGTTTGTTTTCTCACAAGGTTTGTTTTTCCACTAGGTTTGTTTCCCCACAAGGTATGTTTTCTCACAAGGTTTGTTTTCCCACAAGGTTTGTTTTCCCACAAGGTTTGTTTTCCCACAAGGTTTGTTTTCCCACAAGGTTGGTTTTCCCGAAAGGTTTGTTTCCCCACAAGGTTGGTTTTCCCACAAGGTTGGTTTTCCCGCAGGGTTTGTTTTCCCACAAGGTTAGTTTTCCCGCAAGGTTTGTTTCCCCACAAGGTTTGTTTTCCCACAAGGATTGTTTTCCCACTAGGTTTGTTTCCCCACAAGGTTTGTTTTCCCACAAGGTTTGTTTTCCCCCAAGGTTGGTTTTCCCGCAAGGTTGGTTTTCCCACAAGGTTTGTTTTCCTACTGTGTTGGTTTTCCCAAAAGGTTCGCTTTCCCACAAGGTTGGTTTTCCCACAAGGTTGGTTTTCCCGCAGGGTTGCTTTCCCCATAAGGTTCGTTTTCCCACAAGGTTTGTTTTCTCACAAGGTTTGTTTTCCCACTAGGTTGTTGTTGGTTTTCCCACAAGGTTTGTTTCCCCACAAGGTTTGTTTTCCCTTAAGGTTTGTTTTCCCACAAGGTTTGTTTTCCCACAAGGTTTGTTTTCCCACAAGGTTTGTTTTACCACAAGGTTGGTTTTCCCGAAAGGTTTGTTTCCCCACAAGGTTCCTTTCCCCATAAGGTTGGTTTTCCCACAAGGTTTGTTTTCTCACAATGTTTGTTTTCCCACAAGGTTTGTTTTCCCACAAGGTTAGTTTTCCCACAAGGTTTGTTTTCCCACAAGGTTTGTTTTCCCACAAGGTTTGTTTTCCCACAAGGTTGGTTTTCCCGAAAGGTTTGTTTCCCCACAAGGTTGGTTTTCCCACAAGGTTGGTTTTCCCGCAGGGTTTGTTTTCCCACAAGGTTAGTTTTCCCGCAAGGTTTGTTTCCCCACAAGGTTTGTTTTCCCACAAGGATTGTTTTCCCACTAGGTTTGTTTCCCCACAAGGTTTGTTTTCCCACAAGGTTTGTTTTCCCCCAAGGCTGGTTTTGCCGCAAGGTTGGTTTTCCCACAAGGTTTGTTTTCCCACTGTGTTGGTTTTCCCAAATGGTTCGCTTTCCCACAAGGTTGGTTTTCCCACAAGGTTGGTTTTCCCACAAGGTTTGTTTTCTCACAAGGTTTGTTTTCCCACTAGGTTGTTGTTGGTTTTCCCACAAGGTTTGTTTCCCCACAAGGTTTGTTTTCCCATAAGGTTTGTTTTCCCACAAGGTTTGTTTTCCCACAAGGTTTGTTTTCCCACAAGGTTTGTTTTACCACAAGGTTGGTATTCCCGAAAGGTTTGTTTCCCCACAAGGTTTCTTTCCCCATAAGGTTGGTTTTCCCACAAGGTTTGTTTTCTCACAAGGTTTGTTTTCCCACAAGGTTTGCTTTCCCACAAGGTTTGTTTTCCCAAAAGGTTTGTTTTTTTAGGAAAACCCTTGTGGTTTTGAAAAACAATCCTTGTGGGAAAACAAACCTTGTGGGGAAACAAACCTTGTGGGGAAACAAACCTTGTGGGAAAACTAACCTTGTGGGAAAACAAACCTTGCGAGAAAACTAACCTTGTGGGAAAACAAACCCTGCGGGAAAACCAACCTTGTGGGAAAACCAACCTTGTGGGGAAACAAACCTTTCGGGAAAACCAACCTTGTGGGAAAACAAACCTTGTGGGAAAACAAACCTTATGGGGAAAGCAACCCTGCGGGAAAACCAACCTTGTGGAAAAACCAACCTTGTGGGAAAGCGAACCTTTTGGGAAAACCAACACAGTGGGAAAACAGACCTTGTGGGAAAACCAACCTTGCGGGAAAACCAACCTTGTGGGAAAACAAACCTTGTGGGAAAACAAACCTTGTGGGAAAACAAACCTTGTGGGAAAACAAACCTTCTGGGAAAACAAACCTTGTGGGGAAACAAACCTTGTGGGAAAACCAACCTTGCGGGAAAGCGAACCTTTTGGGAAAACCAACACAGTGGGAAAACAAACCTTGTGGGAAAACCAACCTTGCGGGAAAACCAACCTTGGGGGAAAACAAAGCTTGTGGGAAAACAAACCTTATGGGAAAACAAACCTTGTGGGAAAACAAACCTTGTGGGAAAACAAACCTTGTGGGAAAACCAACAACAACCTAGTGGGAAAACAAACCTTGTGAGAAAACAAACCTTGTGGGAAAACCAACCTTATGGGGAAAGCAACCCTGCGGGAAAACCAACCTTGTGGGAAAACCAACCTTGTGGGAAAGCGAACCTTTTGGGAAAACCAACACAGTGGGAAAACAAACCTTGTGGGAAAACCAACCTTGCGGGAAAACCAACCTTGGGGGAAAACAAACCTTGTGGGAAAACAAACCTTGTGGGGAAACAAACCTAGTGGGAAAACAATCCTTGTGGGAAAACAAACCTTGTGGGGAAACAAACCTTGCGGGAAAACTAACCTTGTGGGAAAACAAACCCTGCGGGAAAACCAACCTTGTGGGAAAACCAACCTTGTGGGGAAACAAACCTTTCGGGAAAACCAACCTTGTGGGAAAACAAACCTTGTGGGAAACAAACCTTGTGGGAAAACAAACCTTGTGGGAAAACAAACCTTGTGAGAAAACAAACCTTGTGGGAAAACAAACCTAGTGGAAAAACAAACCTTGTGAGAAAACAAACCTTGTGGGAAAACCAACCTTATGGGAAAACAAACCTAGTGGGAAAACAAACCTTGTGGGGAAACAAACCTTTCGGGAAAACCAACCTTGTGGGAAAACAAACCTTGTGGGGAAACAAACCTAGTGGGAAAACAAACCTTGTGAGAAAACAATCCTTGAGGGAAAACAAACCTTGTGGGGAAACAAACCTTGCGGGAAAACTAACCTTGTGGGAAAACAAACCCTGCGGGAAAACCAACCTTGTAGGAAAACCCACCTTGTGGGGAAACAAACCTTTCGGGTAAACTAACCTTGTGGGAAAACAAACCCTGCGGGAAAACCAACCTTGTGGGAAAACAAACCTTGATGGAAAACAAACCTTGTGAGAAAACAAACCTTGTGGGAAAACCAACCTTATGGGGAAACAAACCCTGCGGGAAAACCAACCTTGTGGGAAAACCAACCTTGCGGGAAAGCGAACCTTTTGGGAAAACCAACACAGTGGGAAAACCAACCTTGTGAGAAAACAATCCTTGTGGGAAAACAAACCTTATGGGGAAACAAACCTTGTGGGGAAACAAACCTTGTGGGAAAACTAACCTTGTGGGAAAACAAACCTTAAGGGAAAACTAACCTTGTGGGAAAACAAACCCTGCGGGAAAACCAACCTTGTGGGAAAACCAACCTTGTGGGGAAACAAACCTTTCGGGAAAACCAACCTTGTGGGGAAACAAACCTTTCGGGAAAACCAACCTTGTGGGAAAACAAACCTTGTGGGAAAACAAACCTTATGGGGAAAGCAACCCTGCGGGAAAACCAACCTTGTGGGAAAACCAACCTTGTGGGAAAGCGAACCTTTTGGGAAAACCAACACAGTGGGAAAACAAACCTTGTGGGAAAACCAACCTTGCGGGAAAACCAACCTTGTGGGAAAACAAACCTTGTGGGAAAACAAACCTTGTGGGAAAACAAACCTTGTGGGAAAACAAACCTTATGGGAAAACAAACCTTGTGGGGAAACAAACCTTGTGGGAAAACCAACCTAGCGGGAAAGCGAACCTTTTGAGAAAACCAACACAGTGGGAAAACAAACCTTGTGGGAAAACCAACCTTGCGGGAAAACCAACCTTGGGGGAAAACAAAGCTTGTGGGAAAACAAACCTTGTGGGAAAACCAACCTAGTGGGATTAACAACCTAGTGGGAAAACAAACCTTGTGAGAAAACAAACCTTGTGGGAAAACCAACCTTATGGGGAAAGCAACCCTGCGGGAAAACCAACCTTGTGGGAAAACCAACCTTGTGGGAAAGCGAACCTTTTGGGAAAACCAACACAGTGGGAAAACAAACCTTATGGGAAAACCAACCTTGCGGGAAAGCGAACATTTTGGGAAAACCAACACAGTGGGAAAACAAAGCTTGTGGGAAAACCAACATTGCGGGAAAACCAACCTTGGGGGAAAACAAAGCTTGTGGGAAAACAAACCTTTTGGGAAAACAAACCTTGTGGGAAAACAAACCTTGTGGGAAAACAAACCTTGTGAGAAAACAAACCTTGTGGGAAAACCAACCTTATGGGGAAAGAAACCTTGTGGGGAAACAAACCTTACGGTAAAACCAACCTTGTGGTATAACAAACCTTGTGGGAAAACAAACCTTGTGGGAAAACAAACCTTGTGGGAAAACAAACCTTGTGGGAAAACAAACCTTATGGGAAAACAAACCTTGTGGGGAAACAAACCTTGTGGGAAAACCAACCTTGTGAGAAAACAAACCTTGTGGGGAAACAAACCTAGTGGGAAAACAAACCTTGTGAGAAAACAAACCTTGTGGGAAAACCAACCTTACGGGAAAACAAACCTAGTGGGAAAAAAAACCTTGTGGGGAAACAAACCTTTCGGGAAACGACGCGACGACGCGGGGGTCTGAGATCCAAGTCGATCCAACTCCGGTAGCTTAATCCAACTCCATCACCTGAAAAACGGCAAAGCATAACACTTGCATGGTAGGCCTGAAGACCTACCATTTACTATAGGCCAGATTGCATAATATGTTGAGATCCGAATATAATGAAAAACTACTTCGGCCTGTCGTGGCATCAATCCGTTCAAGAGCCGTTCTTTATAGGAACAATTTCAGATGCTCTATCGGCACAGGGCTGTACTGTAACTGAAATTTTATAACTGCATTTGATCGGTTCTCAACATGTTTACGTAACTGTTTAAGCAAAAATCGTTAGATATTTGTATTATAAGATTTCTATAATTCGATAAATACGATTAAATAAGTTATTAAAATTTGACAATATTACACAAAGCTACGTACAGCGCTACCAGAGTTTCAACTAACTCAGCCATTTATATAATTAGAGGCCCACGACAAAATACTGGAAAATAAGTACGTTAGTCACATTGTGGCATGGTATGGCTTAATACGGCATTACACAACATGCTGAAACACACGGCTTTCTTACAGAGTTGGGCTCTGCATTTCGGTTACTGAATCAACTCTTAACTGTAAGACAGCAAACAGATCAGACTTCAACACAGACCGCGCCAGGGTAAACGAAATCTAGCTTAAGCCGTATTCACACTTAACTCAGTTCAGGAGAACTTGCGCGAGTAATACGCTTATCAAAACGGTCCGACATCCTTGCTGAGACATAATAGGTCTTATCGCATTTCTCTCCCGGCAAGGAAATAAATATAAAATGATTTCATAGCTACTGTTCATCCTCTAATAGGCATCTAGTAGCAAACCCAGGACGTCATCTCCCTCGGCCGACGTCTTCTTTCTGGCTGTCTGACTTCCGTCGATAAAATACGATGACCGGACACTGTACTTGTCTTAGTATGGGCTATAAATCTATCTGAAAAACTCAAACATTCGATTAAGCAACAGTCAAACTCATGTAACATGGAGCATACTAAGGCTAAAAATGATTAGAGTTGGCTATAGCTCTAAATAGCCACAACCTCGCAGACAATGGCAACTTTCACAGGCTTAGACCCTCTCAAGAAGAAAGAAAAAAATCTAACGGCCCAATGTGTCAAAATGTCAAAACAAGTGTCAAAACTTTAACTGGTTATTTGTCTTCATTTCACGAATATGAAGGGGTTTAAACTGCAACCAAACAGAAAATTTTGCAATTTGATTAGAGGTTAATTAAAGTATCAGTTATTCCTATCCAACTTTGGCCATTGTGTGATGGGAATAATCAGTTCTTAATTAACAAAATTTTAAATAGTAACAGCTTCTTCTTCCTCTTCTATAGTAAAGATGATTATAGATGATTTTAGTTGTTTTCGGCTCTTCTGCGGCCTCTTCTTTGGCCATATACGGATCTTCCGCTGACATGATTAACAAAATGTTACAATAAAATATTAATCAATTTCAGATCTTCTTTTCTTCCTTGATGGCTAAAGATGATTTAGTTGTTTTCACCTCTTCTGTGGCCTCTTCTTTGGCCGTCTGATGATCTGCTGCTGAAAAGTTTAACAAAACTTTGCAATAAAATACAAATAAAATCTACACCGTTTTCTTCCTTGATGGTTATAGATGGTTTCAACTTGTCCACGACCGTTCCTAGAACCCAGACCCAGAACCCCTTGAAATGCAGCTCGCCTGGCTGCCTGCGTTCTCACTCTCAACGCCTCCGAACGTGACAAATCACGGTCACAAAAAAAAACGCAACGGGGGACTACTTAAATCAATTGGCGGCTCCGTCCGGGTGATCAGACTCCGACTCCCCCGACGGACCTCTAAAACTCCGGCATACTATAACGGTTGAACCCAGCGCTTTCCGTGTCCGTACGGTTTTGAGCGCCAAGATCTGACATGAGTCCGGACTGACCCGACGATTCTTCTAGTATGCCCTGACCAGAACCTCCTCCCTGAGGCCTGGGTAACGCGGCTTCCTGTATCCGCAACGCATCATCTGCCCGAACACCACCCCGAAGTCTCAATCACCGTCTGATTGAGTCTACTTCTGGTCGGACAGGATATATCTCCGGCGATTTGTCGTCTCCTGGACCAAACTGATGAGGCTCAGTTGCCACAGACGTCTCGCCGACCCCCGCAGGATCACTGATTGACCCTGGACTACTGGACTATCGAAGTGCAGACGATAATCCAGTGCTTCGAAGAATTGAATGCCCTCGTAATTCTTCATCTTGACTCCCTGAAAGAGTATAGGTTTGGGTTAACTGGTCCTTGGAACAAACTCGGGTTATTTGCCACGAGGCAACTACTCGTTGAATCTTCTTCTTATTTGCGAAAGTATAGATGCTGTTGTTCGATGCTGGATTGCCACTTCTTGATCCTTGATGTGAGTTGCAGTAATAAAGATGGTTGTTGTTTGCAACTGGGCCACCAATGTCTTGTCGTCGGCTGCAAAAGCTATGTCTTGCACTCCTGTTGTATTTAGTTGAGCAACGCTACAACTTTCAAATCCTGAAAAAAGTAATCGGTTTATTTGACTCGTCTTTACAGTATATACTGTTATCACTACAGCTAGGAACTTGGTGTGGAATCGAACCACTACCTGCTATCCTAGTTGATTGTTGTATTGTACAACAACAACTGATAGCACATGACGTTGAGTCACAATGGCATAAAGTCATCGTTGTTGTTGGTGTACACCGCTGTTCGATGTGAGCATCCCCTGAAAAGTAACAAAGATGTTCCAATGTACGGTTTGGTTTCGAACCAATACCCCTATATTGTTGTTGTGCTAAACAACAACAGCAGTTGCTGGTAATACATGGTACTGTATCATGTTGAAACAAAATGTTGTTTGTTGTTGTTGCACACTGTTGTTCCGTCTGAGCACCACCAGAAAAATAACAATGTTGTTCCGATGTATGGTTTGGTCTCGAACCAATACCCCTATTTTGTCGTGCTAAACAACAACAACTGTTGCTGGTAGTGCATGGTACTGTATCAAGTTGAAGCGAAGTGTTGTTTGTTGTTGTTGTACACTATTGTTCTGTATTAGCCCCACCTAAAAAGCAATAAGGTTGTTGCCTTACCTTATAGGGTTCAGTTACCATACAGTCACTTTGTGTCCTTGGTACTTTAAGAATCTCACTTTTTCTTTTTCTTTGGTTGTTGTGGAAATTAAGGGTGTGACAACACTCCCTAGAATTCCTTTTTATCAGTTCTTCATGTTTTACATCGACAACTAAATCATGAGTTTTCAGGAACCCATAACCGAGTATCATAGCTACCCTTAATTTCTCACTCACCAAAAATGTCTCTTTATAGTCACTGCCGTTAATATGAATCGTCTCGGTAATACTGCCAAAAATGCCCATGTTATGCCCGGTGGCGCTACATACGTCGCCACCACCCCTAACTAAAACGTCCCTAACTACCTTAGGTAACTGAAAATATAAATCAAGTCCAATCAGGGATACGGATACGCCGGTTTCTGCTGACACTTGAGCAGAAATACAGCAAATATTACACTGAAAATACGGCAATAAATTATATTTAACGCTGTTACATGAATCAAAACACAACGCAATAAAATGTTCAGCCCTTACTATTTACAAAAAAAACGAGCAGACGAATACGTACACCCTATTCCACGTTTAAATTCTGAAATTCCTTTGGTAGCCAACACTCGCGGCTAAAATGACCTGGCTGGCCACAATTGTAGCAGATCTTGAAGTTTGACCTGCCAGCCGGGCAATTATTCCCGCGGTGGCCTGGTTCGCTACACGCGAAACAATACATACGGCAGTCCCTTGAAATATGGCCACTCTTTTCGCAGATAGAACACTTACGATTTTCTCCGCCCGTCGGTTGTTCCCTGCTAGTGCTGCCCCTTAATCCATTCGCACGCTCAAAATATCCATCATTATTTCTATTTTCACCTTCACGAGAGAAAACAGAACTGCCTGTTTTCTTGTCATATCGGCCAGAATGATCCTGACCGCTTCCTTTGTTTAAAAGGAAATTTCCTGCCCCAAAATCACCAATGGCACTTGTATGACCGCTAACTGACTCAGTTTTATCTAAGCTACTGGCCTGTGTAATGGTGGAAAGTGTTCGGGACGATCTGGATTTTGCAAATTCACGTGCCCGATAGTCGTTTATAAGGATATTTGTCGACTTTTCGAAATGTTTTGGGCAGCGACCTACCACGCGCATAACCAACTTGGCACTAAGGCTTTCGAGGAGCAGATTTTTCAGTAAGTTTCTCAGGTTTTCTAATGCATCCAAAAAGACCAAAACATCACCAGTCCCGTCAAAAGAGCTTACTTGAGTTGCAATTTTACAGAGCGTATCAAGAGAGATTTTGCTCCCCACTTTGTCTTTTTGTTCCATTATCTTGTTATCGGTAGTTAATTTCCAAAAAAAATAATCTAAAATTCATCAAAAATTTAAAAAAATAAAACGGCTAAAATCTCTACTTATCTCTACTTATTTAATCTTTACTTTTGCATTCTATAATTGTTCAAAACTCAGAGTAAATCTCCCCAAAAATCGATATTAAATATCCAGTTTCTTAAAAAAAAAATAAAAAATAAAAACGAAATTGGTAAAAATAAGGCTTATTCCATAAACCGTAACTCTAGGAAAATAACAGGCCAACATACTAATCAAAACTAAAATAACAGTAACCTAACACATATAACCGAAACTGAACAAGCTAAAACCAGCGCTGCACCATTAAAACGATAGGTTTTAGGTCGTGGTGTTAGGGTTTACTGTTGTAGGCTTCTGCCTTAGCCGTAGCCGCTCAACTGAGTGGTCTGAAAGGAAGGACTCTTCCTTTCAGCTCACTTAGTTGATCACTTAGTCTTTCGACACGGTAGCGTCTTATCGAAGGCGTAGATGTGTTCGTACGGTTCTAGCTACGTTCAGGTTCAGGACACGTTTATTGTTCTTTACTCACTCTTGTGTTGTCTCCTCCAAGCTTCACCACACTCTGCTATGATCTCCAACTATCTCTCTCGAAAATGACTAGAAAAGCCTTTTTATAGACTCTTTCTCTGACGTCAAATCCGCCTTGCTCTCCTTTCACTGATCTCCCTGCAGTCCTCCCTTTCTGACCGCAAACTCTCGCTCGAGTTCTAAGCGTCACGTTAGGACTTGATCCCGAATTCAGAAACAATATTTCCTTTTAAATCTTGGCTGAACTGAAACGGTTTGGGAACGATGTTGATTTAAATCTGACTTGAGTTTAAGGGTAAAGCAGATAAAGATATGAAAACCCTTCGTAACACAGTCAAGATAGACAGACAGGAAGACAGACAGATAGGCAGTCAGTCAAGAAAGACAGAAAGACAGTCAGTCAAGACAGACGGACAGACAGACAGTCAGTCAAGAGAGACAGCCAAACAGACAGACAGTCAAGACAGACAGACAGACAAGACAGACAGACAGACAGACAGACAGTCAGTCAGTCAAGACAGACATACAGACAAGACAGACAGACAGACAGTCAGTCAAGACATACAGTTAGTCTAGGCGGCCAAGACAGAAAGATAGACAGTCAGACAGACAGTTAGTGAAGACAGATAGATAGTCAGTCAGTAAAGATAGACAGACAGTAAGACAGACAGATAGACAGTCAGTCAAGACAGACAGATAGGCAGTCAGTCAAGGTAGACAGAAAGTAAGACAGGCAGATAGACAGTCAGTCAAGACAGACAGATAGGCAGTCAGCCAAGACAGAGAGATAGACAGTCAGACCGACAGTCAGTCAAGACAGACAAGACAGACAGACAGACAGATAGGCAGTCAGTCAAGACAGACAGACAGACAGACAGACAAACAGACAGACAGTCAGTCAAGATAGACAGACAGTCAGTCAGGAAAGAAAGACAGCCAGTCAGTCAAGATAGACAGACAGACAGTCAGTCAGTCAAGACAGACAGACCGACAGTCTGTCAATCAAGACAGACAGTCAAACAGTCAAGACAGACAGACAGACAAGACAGAAAATCAAGACAGACAACAGACAGTCAGTCAAGACAGTCAGGCTACAGAAAGTCAGTCAAGACAGATAAATTACAGACAGCCAGTCAAGACAGACAGAAAGAGAGACAGTCAGTTAAGACTGACAGACAGTCAGCCAATACAGACAGACAGTCAGTCTAGACGATAGAACGACAGTCAAGACAGGCAGACAGTCAGTCAAGACAGACAGACAGACAGTCAGTCAAGACAGACAGACAGTCAGTCAAGACAGACAGACAGTCAGTCAAGACAGACAGACAGTCAGTCAAGACAGACAGCCAAACAGACAGACAATCAGTCAAGACGGACAGCCAAACAGACAGACAGTCAGTCAAGACAGACAGTCAGTCAGTCAGTCAAGACAGACAAACAGACATTCAGTCAGTCAAGACAGACAGGCAGTCAGCCAATATAGATAGACAGTCAGTCAGTCAAGACTGACAGACAGTCAGTAAAGTCAGACAGACAGTCAGTCAAGACTGACAGACAGTCAGTCAAGACAGACAGACAGTCAGTAAAGACAGACAGACAGTCAGTCAAGACAGAAAGTCAAACAGACAGACAGTCAGTCAAGACAGACAGCCAAACAGACAGACAGTCAGTCAAGACAGACTGTCAGTCAGTCAGTCAAGACAGACAAACAGACATTCAGTCAGTCAAGACAGACAGGCAGTCAGCCAATATAGATAGACAGACCGAACAGACAGACTGTCAGCTAAGACAGACAGACAGTCAGTCAAGACAGACAGACTGTCAGTCAGTCCAGACAGACAAACAGACATTCAGTCAGTCAAGACAGACAGACAGTCAGTTAAGACAGACAGATAGTCAGTCAAGACAGACAGAGTGACAGTCAAGACAGACAGAGTGACAGTCAAGACATACAGATAGTCAGCCAATACAGACAGACAGTCAGTCAAGACAGACAGACAGACAAGACAGAGAGACAGACAGAAAAGTAAGACAGATAGATATACAGTCCGTCAAGACAGAGAGATAGGCAGTCAGCCAAGACAGAAAGATAGACAGTCACAGAGTCAGTCAGTCAAGACAGACAGACAGTCAGACAAGACAGACAGACAGACAGTCAGTCAAGACAAACAGTCTGTCAAGACAGACAGACAGACAAGGCAGACAGACAGACATTCAGTCAAGACAGACAGATAGTCAGTCAAGACAGACAGATAGTCAGTCAGTCAAGATAGACAGACAGTAAGACAGACAGATAGACAGTCATTCAAGACAGACAGACAGATAGACAGTCAGTCAGTCAAGACAGACAGACAGACAGACAGACAAGACAGACAGACAGACAGACAGACAGACAGACAGACAGATAGAGAGACAGACAGACAGTCAAGACAGACAGATAGTCATTCAGTCAAGGTAGACAGACAGTCAGTCAAGACAGACAGACAGTCAGTCAAGACAACCAGCCAAACAGAGAGACAGTCAGTCAAGACAGACAGTCAGTCAGTCAGTCAAGACAGAAAAACAGACATTCAGTCAGTCAAGACAGACAGGCAGTCAGCCAATATAGATAGACAGACAGCCGAACAGACAGACTCTCAGTTAAGACAGACAGACAGTCAGTCAGTCAAGACAGACAAACAGACATTCAGTCAGTCAAGACAGACAGACAGTCAGTCAAGACATACAGATAGTCAGCCAATACAGACAGACAGTCAGTCAAGACAGACAGACAGACAAGACAGAGAGACAGACAGATAGTCAGTCAGTCAAGGTAGACAGAAAGTAAGACAGACAGATAGACAGCCAGTCAAGACAGACAGATAGGCAGTCAGACAAGACAGAAAGATAGACAGTCAGACAGTCAGTCAAGACATACAGAAAGTCAGCCAAAACAGACAGACAGTCAGTCAAGGCTGACTGTCTTTCTGTCTTGACTGACTGACTGTCTGTTTGTCTGTCTTGACTGACTAACTTACAGTCTGTCTTGGCTTACTGTCTGTCTGTCTTGACTGACTGTCTGACTGTCTTGACTGACTATCTGTCTGTCTTGACTGACTGTCTGTCTGTCTTGACTGACTGTCTGTCTGTCTGTCTGTCTTGACTGACTGTAGGTCTGTCTGTCTGTCTTGACTTACTGTCTGTCACTAAGTCTGTCAGTCTGTCACGACTGACTGAATATCTATCTGTCTTCACTGACTGTCTGTCTGTCTGTCTTGTCTGTCTGTCTTGACTGACTGTCTGTCTGTTTGGCTGTCTGTCTTGACTGCCTGTCTGTATGGCTGTCTGTCTTGACTGCCTGACTGTATGTCTTTCTGTCTCGACTGACTGTCTGTCTGTCTGTATTTACTGACTGCCTATCTGTCTGTCTTGACTGACTGTCTATCTGTCTGTCTATCTTGACTGACTGACTATCTGTCTGTCTTGACTGACTGTCTGTCTGTCTTGACTAACTGTCTGTCTGTCTGTCTTGTCTGTCTGTCTGTCTTGACTGTCTGTCTGTCGGTCTTGACTGACTGACTGTCTGTCTGTCTGTCTTGACTGACTGACTGTCTGTCTGTTTGTCTTGACTGACTGACTGTCTGTCTGTCTGTCTTGACTAACTGTCTGTCTGTCTGTCTTGTCTGTCTGTCTGTCTTGAATGTCTGTCTGTCGGTCTTGACTGACTGACTGTCTGTCTGTCTGTCTTGTCTGTCTGTCTGTCTTGACTGTCTGTCTGTCGGTCTTGACTGACTGACTGTCTGTCTGTCTGTCTTGACTGACTGACTGTCTGTCCGTCTGTCTTGACTGACTGACTGTCTGTCTGTCTGTCTTGACTGACTGACTGTCTGTCTGTCTGTCTTGACAGACTGACTGTTTGTCTGTCTGTCTTGACTGACTGACTGTCTGTCTATCTTGACTGACTGTCTGTCTGTTTGGCTGTCTGTCTGTCTGTCTTGACTGTCTGTCTGTCTGTCTTGACTGACTGACTGTCTGTCTGTCTGTCTTGACTGTCTGTCTGTCTGTCTTGACTGACTGACTGTCTGTCTGTCTGTCTTGACTGACTGTCTATCTATCTGTCTTTCTGTCTGTCAGTCGGTCAAGTCAGTCAAGACAGACAGAAAGACAGACAGATAGACAGTTAGTCGAGACAGACAGATAGGCAGAAAGTCAAGACAGACAAAAGACAGCCAGTCAAGACAGACAGACAGTCAGTCAAGACAGACAGACATACAGACAGTCAGTCGAGACAGACAGAAAGACAGACAGATAGACAGTCAGTCAAGACTGACAGACAGTCAGCCAATACAGACCCACAGTCAGTTAAGACAGACAGACATACAGACAGTCAGTCAAGACAGACAGAAAGACAGACAGATAGACAGTCAGTCAAGATAGACAAACAGTAAGACAGACAGATAGACAGTCATTCAAGACAGACAGACAGACAGACAGACAGACAGACAGACAGACAGACAGTCAGTCAAGACAGACAGTCAGTCAAGACAGACAGACATACAGACAGTCAGTCAAGACAGACAGAAAGACAGACAGATAGACAGTCAGTCAAGACAGACAGATAGGCAGAAAGTCAAGACATACAACAGACAGTCAGTCAAGACAGACAGACTACAGACAGTCAGTCAAGACTGACAGACAGTCAGCCAATACAGACAGACAGACAGCCAAACAGACAGACAGTCAGTCAAGACAGACAGTCAGTCAGCCAATATAGACAGACAGAAAGCCAAACAGACAGTCAGTCAAGACAGACAGACAGACAGTCAGTCAAGACAGACAGACAGACAGTCAGTCAAGACAGACAGACAGACAGTCAGTCAAGACAGACAGACAGACAGTCAGTCAAGACAGACAGACAGTCAATCAAGACAGACATATAGTCAGTCAAGACAGACAGACAGTCAGTCAAGACATACAGATAGTCAGCCAAAACAGACAGACAGTCAGTCAAGACAGACAGACATAAAGTCAGTCAAGACAGACAGACAGTCAGCCAATACAGACAGACAGACAGCCAAACAGACAGACAGTCAGTCAAGACAAACATACAGTCAGTCAAGAGAGACAGACAGACAGACAGACAGACAGACAGACTGTCAGTCAAGATAGACGGAAAGACAGACAGTCCTTCAAGACAGACAGACAGTCAGCCAATACAGACAGACAGTCAGTTAAGACAGACAAACAGACAGTCAGTCAAGACAGACAGACAGTCAGCCAATACAGACAGACAGACAGCCAAACAGACAGACAGTCAGTCAAGACAAACATACAGTCAGTCAAGACAGACAGACAGACAGACAGACAGACTGTCAGTCAAGATAGACGGAAAGACAGACAGTCCTTCAAGACAGACAGACAGTCAGCCAATACAGACAGACAGTCAGTTAAGACAGACAGACAGACAGACAAGAAAGACAGACAGACAGTCAGTCAAGACAGACAGATAGTCAGTTAGTCAAGATAAACAGACTGTAAGACAGAAAGATAGACAGTCAGTCAAGACAGACAGATAGGCAGTCAGTCAAGACAGACCGAAAGACTTACAGATAGACAGTAAGTCAAGACAGAAAGACAGACAGACAGACCGACAGTCAGTCAACACAGACAGACAGACAGTCAGTCAGTCAAGACAGACTGACAGACAGTCAGTCAGTCAAGACAGACAGACAGACAGTCAGTCAAGACACCCAGACAGACAGTCAGTCAAGACATACAGACATACAGACAGTCAGTCAAGACAGAGAGAAAGACAGACAGATAGACAGTCAGTCAAGACAGACGGATATGCAGAAAGGCAAGACAGACAACAGACAGTCAGTCAAGACAGACAGACTACAGACAGTCAGTCAAGACAGACAGACATACAGACAGTCAGTCAAGACAGACAGAAAGACAGACAGACTGTCTGTCTGTTTGGCTGTCTGTCTTGAGTGACTGTCCGTCTTGACTGACTGCCTATCTGTCTGTCTTGACTGACTGTCTATCTGTCTGTCTTACTGTCTGTCTATCTTGACTGACTGACTATCTGTCCGTCTTGACTGACTGTCTGTCAGTCTTGTCTGTCTGTCTGTCTTGACTGACTGACTGTCTGTCTGTCTTGACTGACTGTTTGACTATCTGTCTGTCCTGACTGACTGTCTGTCTGTCTGTCTGACTCTCTGTCTTGTCTGTCTGTCTGTCTTGACTGACTGTCTGTCTGTATTGGCTGACTATCTGTATGTCTTGACTGATTGTCTGTCTGTATTGACGGACTATCTGTCTGTCTTGACTGACCGTCTGTCTCTCTTGACTGACTGTCTGTCTGTCTTGACTGACTTTCTGTCTGTCTGTCTTGACTGACTGTCTGTCTGTCTTGACTGACTGTCTGTCTGTCTTGACTTACAGTCTGTCTGTTTGGCCTTCTGTCTGTCTTGACTGACTGTCTGTCTGTCTTGACTGACAGTCTGTCTGTTTGGCTTTCTGTCTGTCTATATTGGCTGACTGTCTGTCTGTCTTACTGACTTTCTGTTTGTCTATCTTGACTGACTGACTGACTGTCTTTCTGTTTGGCTGTCTGACTGTCTGTATTGGCTGACTGTCTATAAGTCTTGACCGTCTTGACTGACTGACTGTCTGTCTGTCTGTCTTAACTGACTGTCTGTCTGTCTTAACTGACTGTCTGTCTGTCTGTCTTGACTGACTGTCTGTCTGTCTTGACTGACAGTCTGTATGTTTGTCTTTCTGTCTGTCTATATTGGCTGACTGTCTTGACTGACTGACTGTCTGTATGTCTGTCTTGACTGACTGACTGACTGTCTGTCTTGACTGACTGTCTGTCTGTTTGGCTGTATTTCTGTATGTCTGTCTGTCTTGACTGGCTGTCTGTCTGTCTTGACTGACTGTCTGTGTCTGTCTTGACTGGCTGTCTGTCTTGACTGACTCTCTGTCTGTCTGTCTTGACTGACTGCCTATCTGTCTGTCTTGACTGACTGTCTATCTGTCTGTCTTACTGTCAGTCTATCTTGACTGACTGACTATCTGTCCGTCTCGACTGACTGTCTGTCTGTCTGTCTTGTCTGCCTGTCTGTCTTGACTCACTGACTGTCTGACTGTCTATCCTTCTTGCTTGGCTAACTGCCTATCTGTCCGTCTTGACTGACTGTCTATCTGTCTGTCTTACTGTCTGTCTACCTTGACTGACTGACTATCTGTCTGTCTTGACTGACTATCTGTCTGTCTGTCTCTCTGTCTTGTCTGTCTGTCTGTCTTGACAGACTGTCTGTCTGTATTGGCTGACTATCTGTATGTCTTGACTGACTGTCTGTCTGTCTTGACTGACTGTCTGTCTGTCTTGACTGACTGTCTGTCTGTCTGTCTTGACTGACTGTCTGTCTGTCTTGACTGACTGTCTGTCGGTCTTGACTGACTGTCTGTCTGTCTTGACTGACTGTCTGTCTGTCTTTACTGACAATTTTTCTGCTTGGCTGTCTGTCTGTCTATATTGGCTGACTGTCTTTCTGTCTTGACTGACTGACTGTCTGTTTGTTTGTCTTAACTGACTGACTGACAGTCTGTCTTGGCTTACTGTCTGTCTGTTTGGCTGTCTGTCTTGACTGACCGTCTGTCTTTCTTGACTGACTGTCTGACTGTCTTGACTGACTATCTGTCTGTCTTGACTGACTGTCTGTCTGTCTTGACTGACTGTATGTCTGTCTGTCTGTCTTGACTGACTGTCTGTATGTTTGGCTGTCTGTCTTGACTGACTGTCTTTATGTCTGTCTGTCTTGACTGACTGTCTGTCTGTCTGTCTGGACTGACTGACTGACTGTCTGTCTGTCTGTCTTGACTGACTGACTGACTGATTGTCTGTCTGTCTGTCTTGACTGACTGACTGTCTGTCTGTCTGTCTTGACTGATTGACTGTCTCTTTGTCTGTCTTGACTGACTGTCGGTCTCTAGGTCTGTCTGTCTGTCTTGACTGACTGACTATCTATCTGTCTTCACTGACTGTCTGTCTGTCTGTCTGTCTTGACTGACTGTCTGTATGTTTGGCTGGTTGTCTTGACTGACTGTCTTTATGTCTGTCTGTCTTGACTGACTGACTGTCTGTCTGTCTGTCTTGACTGACTGACTGTCTGTCTGTCTGTCTTGACTGACTGACTGTCTGTCTTGACTGACTGACTGTCTGTCTTGACTGACTGACTGTCTGTCTGTCTGCCTTGACTGTCTGACTGTCTGTCTATCTTGACTGACTGTCTGTCTGTTTGGCTGGCTGTCTGTCTGTCTTGACTGTCTGTCTTGACTGACTGACTGACTGTCTGTCTGTCTTGACTGACTGACTGACTGTCTGTCTGTCTGTCATTTACCTTATGGGTAAAGCAACCCTGCGGGAAAACCAACCTTGTGGGAAAACCAACCTTGTGGGAAAGCGAACCTTTTGGGAAAACCAATACAGTGGGAAAACAAACCTTGTGGGAAAACCAACCTTGCGGGAAAACCAACCTTGGGGGAAAGCAAACCTTGTGGGAAAACAAACCTTGTGGGGCAACAAACCTAGTAGGAAATCAAACATTATGGGAAAACAAACCTTGTGGGGAAACAAACCTTGTGGGAAAACCAACCTTGCGGGAAAGCGAACCTTTTGGGAAAACCAACACAGTGGGAAAACAAACCTTGTGGGAAAACCAACGTTGCAGGAAAACCAACCTTGGGGGAAAACAAAGCTTGTGGGAAAACAAACCTTGTGGGAAAACCAACCTAGTGGGAAAAACAACCTAGTGGGAAAACAAACCTTGTGAGAAAACAAACCTTGTGGGAAAACCAACCTTATGGGGAAAGCAACCCTTCGGGAAAACCAACCTTGTGGGAAAACCAACCTTGTGGGAAAGCGAACCTTTTGGGAAAACCAACACAGTGGGAAAACAAACCTTGTGGGAAAACCAACCTTGCGGGAAAACCAACCTTGGGGGAAAACAAACCTTGTGGGAAAACAAACCTTGTGGGGAAACAAACCTAGTGGGAAAACAATCCTTGTGGGAAAACAAACCTTGTGGGGAAACAAACCTTGCGGGAAAACTAAGCTTGTGGGAAAACAAACCCTGCGGGAATACCAACCTTGTGGGAAAACCAACCTTGTGGGGAAACAAACCTTTCGGGAAAACCAACCTTGTGGGAAAACCAACCTTGTGGGAAAACAAACCTTGTGGGAAAACAAACCTTGTGGGAAAACAAACCTTGTGAGAAAACAAACCTTGTGGGGAAACAAACCTAGTGGGAAAACAAACCTTGTGAGAAAACAAACCTTGTGGGAAAACCAACCTTATGGGAAAACAAACCTAGTGGGAAAACCAACCTTGTGGGGAAACAAACCTTTCGGGAAAACCAACCTTGTGGGAAAACAAACCTTGTGGGAAAACAAACCTTGTGGGAAAACAAACTTTGTGGGAAAACAAACCTTATGGGAAAACAAACCTTGTGGGGAAACAAACCTTGTGGGAAAACCAACCTTTCGGGAAAGCGAACCTTTTGGGGAAACCAACACAGTGGGAAAACAAACCTTGTGTTAAAACCAATCTTGCGGGAAAACCAACCTTGGGATAAAACAAAGCTTGTGGGAAAACAAACCTTGTGGGAAAACCAACCTAGTGGGAAAAACAACCTAGTGGGAAAACAAAGCTTGTGAGAAAACAAACCTTGTGGGAAAACCAACCTTATGGGGTAAGCAACCCTGCGGGAAAACCAACCTTGTGGGAAAACCAACCTTGTGGGAAAGCGAACCTTTTGGGAAAACCAACACAGTGGGAAAACAAACCTTGTGGGAAAACCAACCTTGCGGGAAAACAAACCTTGGGGGAAAACAAACCTTGTGGGAAAACAAACCTTGTGGGGAAACAAACCTAGTAGGAAAACAAACCTTGTGAGAAAATAATCCTTGTGGGAAAACAAACCTTGTGGGGAAACAAACCTTGCGGGAAAACTAACCTTGTGGGAAAACAAACCCTGCGGGAAAACCAACCTTGTGGGAAAACCCACCTTGTGGGGAAACAAACCTTTCGGGAAAACTAACCTTGTGGGAAAACAAACCCTGCGGGAAAACCAACCTTGTGGGAAAACAAACCTTGTGGGAAAACAAACCTTGTGGGAAAACAAACCTTGTGAGAAAACAAACCTTGTGGGAAAACCAACCTTATGGGGAAACAAACCCTGCGGGAAAACCAACCTTGTGGGAAAACCAACCTTGCGGGAAAGCGAACCTTTTGGGAAAACCAACACAGTGGGAAAACAAACCTTGTGAGAAAACAGTCCTTGTGGGAAAACAAACCTTGTGGGAAAACAAACCTTATGGGAAAACAAACCTTGTGGGGAAACAAACCTTGTGGGAAAACCAACCTTGCGGGAAAGCGAACCTTTTGGGAAAACCAACACAGTGGGAAAACAAACCTTGTGGGAAAACCAACCTTCAGGGAAAACCAACCTTGGGGGAAAACAAAGCTTGTGGGAAAACAAACCTTGTGGGAAAACCAACCTTGCGGGAAAGCGAACCTTTTGGGAAAACCAACACAGTGGGAAAACAAACCTTGTGGGAAAACCAACCTTCAGGGAAAACCAACCTTGGGGGAAAACAAAGCTTGTGGGAAAACAAACCTTGTGGGAAAACCAACCTAGTGGGAAAATACAACCTAGTGGGAAAACAAACCTTGTGAGAAAACAAACCTTGTGGGAAAACCAACCTTATGGGGAAAGCAACCCTGCGGGAAAACCAACCTTGTGGGAAAACCAACCTTGTATGAAAGCGAACCTTTTGGGAAAACCAACACAGTGGGAAAACAAACCTTGTGGGAAAACCAACCTTGCGGGAAAACCAACCTTGGGGGAAAACAAACCTTGTGGGAAAACAAACCTTGTGGGGAAACAAACCTAGTGGGAAAACAATCCTTGTGGGAAAACAAACCTTGTGGGGAAACAAACCTTGCGGGAAAACTAAACTTGTGGGAAAACAAACCCTGCGGGAATACCAACCTTGTGGGAAAACCAACCTTGTGGGGAAACAAACCTTTCGGGAAAACAAACCTTGTGGGAAAACAAACCTTGTGGGAAAACAAACCTTGTGGGAAAACAAACCTTGTGAGAAAACAAACCTTGTGGGGAAACAAGCCTAGTGGGAAAACAAACCTTGTGAGAAAACAAACCTTGTGGGAAAACCAACCTTATGGGAAAACAAACTTTGTGGGGAAACAAACCTTAGGGGAAAACAAACCTTGTGGGGAAACAAACCTTGTGGGAAAACCAACCTTGCGTGAAAGCGAACCTTTTGGGAAAAACAACACAGTGGGAAAACAAACCTTGTTATAAAACCAACCTTGCGGGAAAACCAACCTTGGGGGAAAACAAAGCTTGTGGGAAAACAAAGCTTGTGGGAAAACCAACCTAGTGGGAAAAACAACCTAGTGGGAAAACAAACCTTGTGAGAAAACAAACCTTGTGGGAAAACCAACCTTATGGGTAAAGCAACCCTGCGGGAAAACCAACCTTGTGGGAAAACCAACCTTGTGGGAAAGCGAACCTTTTGGGAAAACCAACACAGTGGGAAAACAAACCTTGTGGGAAAACCAACCTTGCGGGAAAACCAACCTTGGGGGAAAACCGTCTGTCTGTCTTGACTGACTGTCTGTCTGTCTTGACTGACTGTCTGTCTGTCTTGACTGACTATCTGTCTGTCTTGACTGACTGTCTGTCTGTCTATAATGGCTGTCTGTCTCGACTGACTGTCTGTTTTTCTTGACTGATTGTCTGTCTGTCTTGACTGACTGTCTTTCTGTCTTGACTGACTGTGACTGTGGGAAAACCAACCTTGCGGGAAAACCAACCATGGGGGAAAACCGTCTGTCTGTCTTGACTGACTGTCTGTCTGTCTTGACTGACTGTCTGTCTGTCTTGACTGATTGTCTGTCTGTCTTGACTGACTGTCTTTCTGTCTTGACTGACTGTCTGTCTGTCTGTCTTGACTGACTGTCTGTCTGTCTTGACTGACTGTCTGTCTGTCTTGACTGACTGTCTGTCTGTCTGTCTTGACTGACAGTCTGTCTGTTTGGCTTTCTGTCTGTCTATATTGGCTGACTGTCTTGACTGACTGACTGTCTGTTTGACTGTCTTGACTGACTGTCTGTCTTGACTGACTGTCTGTCTGTTTAGCAGTCTGTCTGTCTGTATTGGCTGACTGTCTGTCTGGCTTGACTTACTGTCTGTATGTCTGTCTGTCTTGACTGGCTGTCTATCTGTTTGGCTGTCTGTCTTGACTGACTGACTGTCTGTCTGTCCTGACTGACAGTCTGTCTGTCCTGACTGACAGTCTGTCTGTTTGGCTTTCTGTCTGTCTATATTGGCTGTCTGTCTTGACTGACTGACTATCTGTCTGTCTCGACTTACTGTCTGTCTGTCTGTCTGTCTTGTCTGTCTGTTTGTCTTGACTGACTGTCTGTAGTCTGTCTGTCTTGACTGACTGTCGGTTGTCTGTCTTGACTTTCTGCCTATCTGTCTGTCTTGACTGACTGTCTATCTGTCTGTCTAACTGTCTGTCTGTCTTGACTGACTGACTATCTGTCTGTCTCGACTTACTGTCAGTCTGTCTGTCTGTCTTGTCTGTCTGTCTGTCTTGACTGACTGTCTGTCTGTCTATAATGGCTGACTGTCTTGACTGACTGACTGACTGTCTGTCTGTCTTTCTTAACTGACAATCTGTCTGTCTGTCTTGACTGACTGTCTGTCTGTCTTGACTGACTGTCTGTCTGTCTTGACTGACTGTCTGTCTGTCTGTCTTGACTGACTGTCTGTCTGTCTTGACTGACAGTCTGTCTGTTTGGCTTTCTGTCTGTCTATATTGGCTGACTGTCTTGACTGACTGACTGTCTGTTTGTCTGTCTTGACTGACTGACTGACTGTCTGTCTTGACTGACTGTCTATCTGTCTGTCTTACTGTCTGTCTGTCTTGACTGACTGACTATCTGTTTAGCTGTCTGTCTTGACTGACTGTCTGTCTGTCTGTCTTGACTGACTGCCAAACTGTCTGTCTTGACTGACTGTCTATCTGTCTGTCTTACTGTCTGTCTGTCTTGACTGACTGACTATCTGTCTGTCTCGACTTACTGTCTGTCTGTCTGTCTGTCTTGTCTGTCTGTCTGTCTTGACTGACTGTATGTCTGTCTGTCTGTCTTGACTGACTGTATGTCTGTCTGTTTTGACTTACTGTCTGTCTGTAAGTCTGTCGGTTTGTCTTGATTAACTGCCTATCTTTCTGTCTTACTGTCTGTCTATCTTGACTGACTGACTATCTGTCTGTCTTGACTGACCCTCTATCTGTCTGTCTTGTCTGTCTAGTCTGTCTGTCTGTCTTAACTGACTGACTGTCTGTCTGTCTGTCTGTCTTGACTGACTGTCTGTCTGTCTGTCTCGACTGACTGCCTGTCTCTCTGTCTTGACTGACTGTCTGTCTGTCTTGACTGACTGTCTGTCTGTCTTGACTGACTGTCTATCTGTCTGTCTTACTGTCGGTGTACCTTGACTGACTGACTATCTGTCTGTCTTGACTGTCTGTCTGTCTTGTCTGTCTGTCTGTCTGTCTTAACTGACTGTCTGTCTGTATTGGCTGACTGTCTGTCTGTCTTGACGGACTGTCTGTCTTTCCGTCTATCTTGACTGACCGTCTGTCTGTCTATCTCTCTGTCTGTCTTGACTGACTGTCTGTTTGTCTTGACTGACTGTCTGTCTGTTTGGCTGTCTGTCTGTCTGTATTGGCTGACTGCCTGTCTGTCTTGACTGACTGTCTGTTTGTCTGTCTTGACTGACTGACTGACTGTCTGTCTGTCCGTCTGTATTGGCTGACTGTCTGTCTGTCTTGTCTGTCTGTCTGTCTTGACTGACTGGCTGTCTGTCTGTCTTGACTGACTGTCTGTCTATCTGTCTCGACTGACTGACTGTCTGTCTGTCTTGACTGACTGTCTTCCTGTCTGTCTTACTGTCTGTCTACCTTGACTGACTGACTATCTGTCTGTCTTGACTGACTGTCTGTCTGTCTGTCTTGTCTGGCTGTTTGTCTGTCTGTCTGTCTGTCTTTCTTAATTGACTGTCTGTTTGTCTGTCTTGACTGACTGTCTGTCTGTCTTGACTGACTGTCTGTCTGTCTGTCTGTCTTGACTGACTGTCTGTCTGTCTGTCTTGACTGACTGTCTGTCTGTCTTGACTGACAGTCTGTCTGTTTGGCTTTCGGTCTGTCTATATTGGCTGACTGTCTTGACTGACTGACTGACTGTCTGTCTTGACTGTCTGTCTTGACTGACTGTCTGTCTGTTTAGCCGTCTGTCTGTCTGTATTGGCTGACTGTATGTCTGTCTTGACTGGCTGTCTATCTGTTTGGCTGTCTGTCTTGACTGACTGTCTGTCTGTCTGTCTGTCTTGACTGATTACCTATCTGTCTGTCTTGACTGACTGTCTATCTGTCTGTCTTACTGTCTGTCTGTCTGTCTGTCTTGACTGACTGTCTGTCTGTCTGTCTCGACTGACTGCCTGTCTCTCTGTCTTGACTGACTGTCTGTCTGTCTTGACTGACTGTCTGTCTGTCTTGACTGACTGTCTGTCTGTCTTGACTGACTGTCTGTCTGTCTGTCTTGACTGACAGTCTGTCTGTTTGGCTTTCTGTCTGTCTATATTGGCTGACTGTCTTGACTGACTGACTGTCTGTTTGACTGTCTTGACTGACTGTCTGTCTTGACTGACTGTCTGTCTGTTTAGCAGTCTGTCTGTCTGTATTGGCTGACTGTCTGTCTGGCTTGACTTACTGTCTGTATGTCTGTCTGTCTTGACTGGCTGTCTATCTGTTTGGCTGTCTGTCTTGACTGACTGACTGTCTGTCTGTCCTGACTGACAGTCTGTCTGTCCTGACTGACAGTCTGTCTGTTTGGCTTTCTGTCTGTCTATATTGGCTGTCTGTCTTGACTGACTGACTATCTGTCTGTCTCGACTTACTGTCTGTCTGTCTGTCTGTCTTGTCTGTCTGTTTGTCTTGACTGACTGTCTGTAGTCTGTCTGTCTTGACTGACTGTCGGTTGTCTGTCTTGACTTTCTGCCTATCTGTCTGTCTTGACTGACTGTCTATCTGTCTGTCTAACTGTCTGTCTGTCTTGACTGACTGACTATCTGTCTGTCTCGACTTACTGTCAGTCTGTCTGTCTGTCTTGTCTGTCTGTCTGTCTTGACTGACTGTCTGTCTGTCTATAATGGCTGACTGTCTTGACTGACTGACTGACTGTCTGTCTGTCTTTCTTAACTGACAATCTGTCTGTCTGTCTTGACTGACTGTCTGTCTGTCTTGACTGACTGTCTGTCTGTCTTGACTGACTGTCTGTCTGTCTGTCTTGACTGACTGTCTGTCTGTCTTGACTGACAGTCTGTCTGTTTGGCTTTCTGTCTGTCTATATTGGCTGACTGTCTTGACTGACTGACTGTCTGTTTGTCTGTCTTGACTGACTGACTGACTGTCTGTCTTGACTGACTGTCTATCTGTCTGTCTTACTGTCTGTCTGTCTTGACTGACTGACTATCTGTTTAGCTGTCTGTCTTGACTGACTGTCTGTCTGTCTGTCTTGACTGACTGCCAAACTGTCTGTCTTGACTGACTGTCTATCTGTCTGTCTTACTGTCTGTCTGTCTTGACTGACTGACTATCTGTCTGTCTCGACTTACTGTCTGTCTGTCTGTCTGTCTTGTCTGTCTGTCTGTCTTGACTGACTGTATGTCTGTCTGTCTGTCTTGACTGACTGTATGTCTGTCTGTTTTGACTTACTGTCTGTCTGTAAGTCTGTCGGTTTGTCTTGATTAACTGCCTATCTTTCTGTCTTACTGTCTGTCTATCTTGACTGACTGACTATCTGTCTGTCTTGACTGACCCTCTATCTGTCTGTCTTGTCTGTCTAGTCTGTCTGTCTGTCTTAACTGACTGACTGTCTGTCTGTCTGTCTGTCTTGACTGACTGTCTGTCTGTCTGTCTCGACTGACTGCCTGTCTCTCTGTCTTGACTGACTGTCTGTCTGTCTTGACTGACTGTCTGTCTGTCTTGACTGACTGTCTATCTGTCTGTCTTACTGTCGGTGTACCTTGACTGACTGACTATCTGTCTGTCTTGACTGTCTGTCTGTCTTGTCTGTCTGTCTGTCTGTCTTAACTGACTGTCTGTCTGTATTGGCTGACTGTCTGTCTGTCTTGACGGACTGTCTGTCTTTCCGTCTATCTTGACTGACCGTCTGTCTGTCTATCTCTCTGTCTGTCTTGACTGACTGTCTGTTTGTCTTGACTGACTGTCTGTCTGTTTGGCTGTCTGTCTGTCTGTATTGGCTGACTGCCTGTCTGTCTTGACTGACTGTCTGTTTGTCTGTCTTGACTGACTGACTGACTGTCTGTCTGTCCGTCTGTATTGGCTGACTGTCTGTCTGTCTTGTCTGTCTGTCTGTCTTGACTGACTGGCTGTCTGTCTGTCTTGACTGACTGTCTGTCTATCTGTCTCGACTGACTGACTGTCTGTCTGTCTTGACTGACTGTCTTCCTGTCTGTCTTACTGTCTGTCTACCTTGACTGACTGACTATCTGTCTGTCTTGACTGACTGTCTGTCTGTCTGTCTTGTCTGGCTGTTTGTCTGTCTGTCTGTCTGTCTTTCTTAATTGACTGTCTGTTTGTCTGTCTTGACTGACTGTCTGTCTGTCTTGACTGACTGTCTGTCTGTCTGTCTGTCTTGACTGACTGTCTGTCTGTCTGTCTTGACTGACTGTCTGTCTGTCTTGACTGACAGTCTGTCTGTTTGGCTTTCGGTCTGTCTATATTGGCTGACTGTCTTGACTGACTGACTGACTGTCTGTCTTGACTGTCTGTCTTGACTGACTGTCTGTCTGTTTAGCCGTCTGTCTGTCTGTATTGGCTGACTGTATGTCTGTCTTGACTGGCTGTCTATCTGTTTGGCTGTCTGTCTTGACTGACTGTCTGTCTGTCTGTCTGTCTTGACTGATTACCTATCTGTCTGTCTTGACTGACTGTCTATCTGTCTGTCTTACTGTCTGTCTGTCTTGACTGACTGACTATCTGTCTGTCTCGACTGTCTGTCTGTCTTGACTGACTGTCTGTCTGTCTATAATGGCTGACTGTCTTGACTGACTGACTGACTGTCTGTCTGTCTTTCGTAACTGACTGTCTGTCTGTCTGTCTTGACTGACTGTCTGTCTGTCTTGACTGACTGTCTGTCTGTCTGTCTTGACTGACTGTCTGTCTGTCTGTCTTGACTGACTGTCTGTCTGTCTGTCTTGACTGACTGTCTGTCTGTCTGTCTTGACTGACTGTCTGTCTGTCCTGACTGACAGTCTGTCTGTTTGGCTTTCTGTCTGTCTATATTGGCTGTCTGTCTTGACTGACTGTCTATCTGTCTGTCTTACTGTCTGTCTGTCTTGACTGACTGACTATCTGTCTGTCTCGACTTACTGTCTGTCTGTCTGTCTGTCTTGTCTGTCTGTCTGTCTTGACTGACTGTCTGTAGTCTGTCTGTCTTGACTGACTGTCGGTTGTCTGTCTTGACTTTCTGCCTATCTGTCTGTCTTGACTGACTGTCTATCTGTCTGTCTTACTGTCTGTCTGTCTTGACTGACTGACTATCTGTCTGTCTCGACTTACTGTCAGTCTGTCTGTCTGTCTTGTCTGTCTGTCTGTCTTGACTGACTGTCTGTCTGTCTATAATGGCTGACTGTCTTGACTGACTGACTGACTGTCTGTCTGTCTTTCTTAACTGACAATCTGTCTGTCTGTCTTGACTGACTGTCTGTCTGTCTTGACTGACTGTCTGTCTGTCTGTCTTGACTGACTGTCTGTCTGTCTGTCTTGACTGACTGTCTGTCTGTCTTGACTGACAGTCTGTCTGTTTGGCTTTCTGTCTGTCTATATTGGCTGACTGTCTTGACTGACTGACTGTCTGTTTGTCTGTCTAGACTGACTGACTGACTGTCTGTCTTGACTGACTGTCTATCTGTCTGTCTTACTGTCTGTCTGTCTTGACTGACTGACTATCTGTTTAGCTGTCTGTCTTGACTGACTGTCTGTCTGTCTGTCTTGACTGACTGCCTAACTGTCTGTCTTGACTGATTGTCTATCTGTCTGTCTTACTGTCTGTCTGTCTTGACTGACTGACTATCTGTCTGTCTCGACTTACTGTCTGTCTGTCTGTCTGTCTTGTCTGTCTGTCTGTCTTGACTGACTGTATGTCTGTCTGTCTGTCTTGACTGACTGTATGTCTGTCTGTCTTGACTTACTGTCTGTCTGTAAGTCTGTCGGTTTGTCTTGATTAACTGCCTATCTTTCTGTCTTACTGTCTGTCTATCTGTCTGTCTTGTCTGTCTGTCTGTCTTAACTGACTGACTGTCTGTCTGTCTGTCTGTCTTGACTGACTGTCTGTCTGTCTGTCTTGACTGACTGTCTGTCTGTCTGTCTCGACTGACTGCCTGTCTCTCTGTCTTGACTGACTGTCTGTCTGTCTTGACTGACTGTCTGTCTGTCTTGACTGACTGTCTGTCTGTCTTGACTGACTGTCTATCTGTCTGTCTTACTGTCGGTGTACCTTGACTGACTGACTATCTGTCTGTCTTGACTGTCTGTCTGTCTTGTCTGTCTGTCTGTCTGTCTTAACTGACTGTCTGTCTGTATTGGCTGACTGTCTGTCTGTCTTGACGGACTGTCTGTCTTTCCGTCTATCTTGACTGACCGTCTGTCTGTCTGTCTGTCTGTCTGTCTTGACTGACTGTCTGTTTGTCTTGACTGACTGTCTGTCTGTTTGGCTGTCTGTCTGTCTGTATTGGCTGACTGCCTGTCTGTCTTGACTGACTGTCTGTTTGTCTGTCTTGACTGACTGAATGACTGTCTGTCTGTATTGGCTGACTGTCTGTCTGTCTTGTCTGTCTGTCTGTCTTGACTGACTGGCTGTCTGTCTGTCTTGACTGACTGTCTGTCTATCTGTCTCGACTGACTGACTGTCTGTCTGTCTTGACTGACTGTCTTCCTGTCTGTCTTACTGTCTGTCTACCTTGACTGACTGACTATCTGTCTGTCTTGACTGACTGTCTGTCTTGTCTGGCTGTTTGTCTGTCTGTCTGTCTGTCTTTCTTAACTGACTGTCTGTTTGTCTGTCTGGACTGACTGTCTGTCTGTCTTGACTGACTGTCTGTCTGTCTTGACTGACTGTCTGTCGGTCTGTCATGACTGACTGTCTGTCTGTCTTGACTGACAGTCTGTCTGTTTGGCTTTCGGTCTGTCTTGACTGACTGACTGACTGTCTGTCTTGACTGACTGTCTGTCTGTTTAGCCGTCTGTCTGTCTGTATTGGCTGACTGTCTGTCTGTCTTGACTGGCTGTCTATCTGTTTGGCTGTCTGTCTTGACTGACTGTCTGTCTGTCTGTCTTGACTGATTACCTATCTGTCTGTCTTGACTGACTGTCTATCTGTCGGTCTTACTGTCTGTCTGTCTTGACTGACTGACTATCTGTCTGTCTCGACTTACTGTCTGTCTGTCTGTCTGTCTGTCTTGTCTGTCTGTCTGTCTTGACTGACTGTCTGTCTGTCTATAATGGCTGACTGTCTTGACTGACTGACTGACTGTCTGTCTGTCTTTCGTAACTGACTGTCGGTCTGTCTGTCTTGACTGACTGTCTGTCTGTCTTGACTGATTGTCTGTCTGTCTGTCTTGACTGACTGTCTGTCTGTCTGTCTTGACTGACTGTCTGTCTGTCTTGACTGACAGTCTGTCTGTTTGGCTTTCTGTCTGTCTATATTGGCTGTCTGTCTTGACTGACTGTCTATCTGTCTGTCTTACTGTCTGTCTGTCTTGACTGACTGACTATCTGTCTGTCTCGACTTACTGTCTGTCTGTCTGTCTGTCTTGTCTGTCTGTCTGTCTTGACTGACTGTCTGTAGTCTGTCTGTCTTGACTGACTGTCGGTTGTCTGTCTTGACTTTCTGTCTGTTTGTCTGTCTTGACTGACTGACTGACTGTCTGTCTGTCCGTCTGTATTGGCTGACTTTCTGTCTGTCTTGTCTGTCTCTCTGTCTTGACTGACTGTCTATCTGTCTGTCTTACTGTCTGTCTGTCTTGACTGACTGACTATCTGTCTGTCTCGACTTACTGTCAGTCTGTCTGTCTGTCTTGTCTGTCTGTCTGTCTTGACTGACTGTCTGTCTGTCTATAATGGCTGACTGGCTTGACTGACTGACTGACTGTCTGTCTGTCTTTCTTAACTGACAATCTGTCTGTCTGTCTTGACTGACTGTCTGTCTGTCTTGACTGACTGTCTGTCTGTCTTGACTGACTGTCTGTCTGTCTGTCTTGACTGACTGTCTGTCTGTCTGTCTTGACTGACTGTCTGTCTGTCTTGACTGACAGTCTGTCTGTTTGGCTTTCTGTCTGTCTATATTGGCTGACTGTCTTGACTGACTGACTGTCTGTTTGTCTGTCTTGACTGACGGACTGACTGTCTGTCTTGACTGACTGTCTGTCTGTTTAGCCGTCTGTCTGTCTGTATTGGCTGACTGTCTGTCTGTCTTGACTTACTGTCTGTATGTCTGTCTGTCTTGACTGGCTGTCTATCTGTTTAGCTGTCTGTCTTGACTGACTGTCTGTCTGTCTGTCTTGACTGACTGCCTAACTGTCTGTCCTGACTGACTGTCTATCTGTCTGTCTTACTGTCTGTCTGTCTTGACTGACTGACTATCTGTCTGTCTCGACTTACTGTCTGTCTGTCTGTCTGTCTTGTATGTCTGTCTGTCTTGACTGACTATCTGGCTGTCTTGACTGACTGTCTGTCTGTCTATATTGGCTGACTGTCTGTTTGTCTGTCTTGACTGCCTGACTGACTGACTGTCTGTCTTGACTGACTGACTGTCTGTCTGTCTTGACTGACTGTCTGTCTGTCTTGACTGACTGTCTGTCTGTCTTGACTGACTGTCTGTCTGTCTTGACTGACTGTCTGTCTGTCATGACTGACTGTCTGTCTGTCTTCACTGACTGTCTGTCTGTAGTCTGTCTGTCTTGACTGACTGTCTGTTGTCTGTCTTGACTTTCTGCCTATCTGTCTGTCTTGACTGACTGTATATCTGTCTGTCTTTCTGTCTGTCTTGACTGACTGTCTGTATATCTGTCTGTCTTGACTGACTGTCTGTCTGTCTGTCTTGACTGACTGTCTGTCTGTCTTGACTGACTGTCTGTCTGTCTTGACTGACTGTCTGTCTGTCTTGACTGACTGTCTGTCTGTCTTGACTGACTGTCTGTCTGTCATGACTGACTGTCTGTCCGTCTTCACTGACTTTCTGTCTGTCTTGTCTGACTGTCTGTCTTTCTCGGCTGACTGTCTGTCTGTAGTCTGTCTGTCTTGACTGACTGTCTGTTGTCTGTCTTGACTTTCTGCATATCTGTCTGTCTTGACTGACTGTCTGTCTGTCTGTCTTAACTGACTGTCTATCTGTCTGTCTTACTGTTTGTCTATCTTGACTGACTGACTATCTGTCTGTCTGTCTTGACTGACAGTGGCTCTGTATTGGCTGACTGTCTGTATGTCTGTCTGTCTTGACTGACTGTCTGTAGTCTGTCTGTCTTGACTGACTGTCGGTTGTCTGTCTTGACTTTCTGCCTATCTGTCTGTCTTGACTGACTGTCTATCTGCCTGTCTTTCTGTCTGTCTTGACTGATTGTCTGTATGTCTGTCTGTCTTGACTGACTGTCTGTCTGTCTGTCTGTCTTGACTGACTGTGTGTCTGTCTGTCTTGACTTACTGTCTGTTTGTAAGTCTGTCGGTCTGTCTTGACTAACTGCCTATCTTTCTGTCTTACTGTCTGTCTATCTTGACTGACTGACTATCTGTCTGTCTTGACTGACCCTCTATCTGTCTGTCTTGTCTGTCTTGTCTGTCTGTCTGTCTGTCTTGACTGACTGTCTGTCTGTCTTGACTGACTGTCTGTCTGTCTTGACTGACTGTCTGTCTGTCTTGACTGACTGTCTGTCTGTCTTGACTGACTGTCTATCTGTCTGTCTTACTGTAGGTGTACCTTGACTGACTGACTATCTGTCTGTCTTGACTGTCTGTCTGTCTTGTCTGTCTGTCTGTCTGTCTTAACTGACTGTCTGTCTGTATTGGCTGACTGTCTGTCTGTCTTGCCGGACTGTCTGTCTTTCCGTCTATCTTGACTGACTGTCTGTCTGACTGTCTTGACTGACTGTCTGTTTGTCTTGACTGACTGTCTGTCTGTTTGGCTGTCTGTCTGTCTGTATTGGCTGACTGCCTGTCTGTCTTGACTGACTGTCTGTTTGTCTGTCTTGACTGACTGACTGACTGTCTGTCTGTCCGTCTGTATTGGCTGACTGTCTGTCTGTATTGTCTGTCTGTCTGTCTTGACTGACTGGCTGTCTGTCTGTCTTGACTGTCTGTCTGTCAATTTGTCTCGACTGACTGCCTGTCTGTCTGTCTTACTGTCTGTCTACCTTGACTGACTGACTATCTGTCTGTCTTGACTAACTGTCTGTCTGTCTGTCTTGTCTGGCTGTTTGTCTGTCTGTCTGTCTGTCTTTCTTAACTGACTGTCTGTCTGTCTGTCTTGACTGACTGTCTGTCTGTCTTGACTGACTGTCTGTCTGTCTGTCTGTCTTGACTGACTGTCTGTCGGTCTGTCTTGACTGACTGTCTGTCTGTCTTGACTGACAGTCTGTCTGTTTGGCTTTCTGTCTGTCTATATTGGCTGACTGTCTTGACTGACTGACTGACTGTCTGTCTTGACTGACTGTCTATCTGTTTAGCCGTCTGTCTGTCTGTATTGGCTGACTGTCTGTCTGCCTTGACTTACTGTCTGTATGTCTGTCTGTCTTGACTGGCTGTCTATCTGTTTGGCTGTCTGTCTTGACTGGCTGTCTATCTGTCTGTCTTACTGTCGGTGTACCTTGACTGACTGACTATCTGTCTGTCTTGACTGTCTGTCTTTCTTGTCTGTCTGTCTGTCTGTCTTAACTGACTGTCTGTCTGTATTGGCTGACTGTCTGTCTGTCTTGACGGACTGTCTGTCTTTCCGTCTATCTTGACTGACTGTCTGTCTGTCTGTCTGTCTGTCTGTCTTGACTGACTGTCTGTTTGTCTTGACTGACTGTCTGTCTGTCTTGACTGACTGTCTGTCTGTCTTGACTGACTGTCTGTCTGTCATGACTGACTGTCTGTCTGTCTTCACTGACTTTCTGTCTGTCTTGTCTGACTGTCTGTCTGTCTCGGCTGACTGTCTGTCTGTCTGTCTTGACTTTCTGCCTATCTGTCTGTCTTGACTGTCTGTCTGTAGTCTGTCTGTCTTGACTGACTGTCTGTTGTCTGTCTTGACTTTCTGCCTATCTGTCTGTCTTGACTGACTGTCTGTCTGTCTGTCTTAACTGACTGTCTATCTGTCTGTCTTACTGTTTGTCTATCTTGACTGACTGACTATCTGTCTGTCTGTCTTGACTGACAGTGGCTCTGTATTGGCTGACTGTCTGTATGTCTGTCTGTCTTGACTGACTGTCTGTAGTCTGTCTGTCTTGACTGACTGTCGGTTGTCTGTCTTGACTTTCTGCCTATCTGTCTGTCTTGACTGACTGTCTATCTGCCTGTCTTTCTGTCTGTCTTGACTGACTGTCTGTATGTCTGTCTGTCTTGACTGACTGTCTGTCTGTCTGTCTGTCTTGACTGACTGTGTGTCTGTCTGTCTTGACTTACTGTCTGTCTGTAAGTCTGTCGGTCTGTCTTGACTAACTGCCTATCTTTCTGTCTTACTGTCTGTCTATCTTGACTGACTGACTATCTGTCTGTCTTGACTGACCCTCTATCTGTCTGTCTTGTCTGTCTTGTCTGTCTGTCTGTCTGTCTTGACTGACTGTCTGTCTGTCTTGACTGACTGTCTGTCTGTCTTGACTGTCTGTCTATCTGTCTGTCTTACTGTAGATGTACCTTGACTGACTGACTATCTGTCTGTCTTGACTGTCTGTCTGTCTTGTCTGTCTGTCTGTCTGTCTTAACTGACTGTCTGTCTGTATTGGCTGACTGTCTGTCTGTCTTGCCGGACTGACTGTCTTTCCGTCTATCTTGACTGACTGTCTGTCTGACTGTCTTGACTGACTGTCTGTTTGTCTTGACTGACTGTCTGTCTGTTTGGCTGTCTGTCTGTCTGTATTGGCTGACTGCCTGTCTGTCTTGACTGACTGTCTGTTTGTCTGTCTTGACTGACTGACTGACTGTCTGTCTGTCCGTCTGTATTGGCTGACTGTCTGTCTGTATTGTCTGTCTGTCTGTCTTGACTGACTGGCTGTATGTCTGTCTTGACTGTCTGTCTGTCAATTTGTCTCGACTGACTGCCTGTCTGTCTGTCTTACTGTCTGTCTACCTTGACTGACTGACTATCTGTCTGTCTTGACTGACTGTCTGTCTGTCTGTCTTGTCTGGCTGTTTGTCTGTCTGTCTGTCTGTCTTTCTTAACTGACTGTCTGTCTTGACTGACTGTCTGTCTGTCTTGACTGACTGTCTGTCTGTCTTGACTGACTGTCTGTCTGTCATGACTGACTGTCTGTCCGTCTTCACTGACTTTCTGTCTGTCTTGTCTGACTGTCTGTCTTTCTCGGCTGACTGTCTGTCTGTAGTCTGTCTGTCTTGACTGACTGTCTGTTGTCTGTCTTGACTTTCTGCATATCTGTCTGTCTTGACTGACTGTCTGTCTGTCTGTCTTAACTGACTGTCTATCTGTCTGTCTTACTGTTTGTCTATCTTGACTGACTGACTATCTGTCTGTCTGTCTTGACTGACAGTGGCTCTGTATTGGCTGACTGTCTGTATGTCTGTCTGTCTTGACTGACTGTCTGTAGTCTGTCTGTCTTGACTGACTGTCGGTTGTCTGTCTTGACTTTCTGCCTATCTGTCTGTCTTGACTGACTGTCTATCTGCCTGTCTTTCTGTCTGTCTTGACTGATTGTCTGTATGTCTGTCTGTCTTGACTGACTGTCTGTCTGTCTGTCTGTCTTGACTGACTGTGTGTCTGTCTGTCTTGACTTACTGTCTGTTTGTAAGTCTGTCGGTCTGTCTTGACTAACTGCCTATCTTTCTGTCTTACTGTCTGTCTATCTTGACTGACTGACTATCTGTCTGTCTTGACTGACCCTCTATCTGTCTGTCTTGTCTGTCTTGTCTGTCTGTCTGTCTGTCTTGACTGACTGTCTGTCTGTCTTGACTGACTGTCTGTCTGTCTTGACTGACTGTCTGTCTGTCTTGACTGACTGTCTGTCTGTCTTGACTGACTGTCTATCTGTCTGTCTTACTGTAGGTGTACCTTGACTGACTGACTATCTGTCTGTCTTGACTGTCTGTCTGTCTTGTCTGTCTGTCTGTCTGTCTTAACTGACTGTCTGTCTGTATTGGCTGACTGTCTGTCTGTCTTGCCGGACTGTCTGTCTTTCCGTCTATCTTGACTGACTGTCTGTCTGACTGTCTTGACTGACTGTCTGTTTGTCTTGACTGACTGTCTGTCTGTTTGGCTGTCTGTCTGTCTGTATTGGCTGACTGCCTGTCTGTCTTGACTGACTGTCTGTTTGTCTGTCTTGACTGACTGACTGACTGTCTGTCTGTCCGTCTGTATTGGCTGACTGTCTGTCTGTATTGTCTGTCTGTCTGTCTTGACTGACTGGCTGTCTGTCTGTCTTGACTGTCTGTCTGTCAATTTGTCTCGACTGACTGCCTGTCTGTCTGTCTTACTGTCTGTCTACCTTGACTGACTGACTATCTGTCTGTCTTGACTAACTGTCTGTCTGTCTGTCTTGTCTGGCTGTTTGTCTGTCTGTCTGTCTGTCTTTCTTAACTGACTGTCTGTCTGTCTGTCTTGACTGACTGTCTGTCTGTCTTGACTGACTGTCTGTCTGTCTGTCTGTCTTGACTGACTGTCTGTCGGTCTGTCTTGACTGACTGTCTGTCTGTCTTGACTGACAGTCTGTCTGTTTGGCTTTCTGTCTGTCTATATTGGCTGACTGTCTTGACTGACTGACTGACTGTCTGTCTTGACTGACTGTCTATCTGTTTAGCCGTCTGTCTGTCTGTATTGGCTGACTGTCTGTCTGCCTTGACTTACTGTCTGTATGTCTGTCTGTCTTGACTGGCTGTCTATCTGTTTGGCTGTCTGTCTTGACTGGCTGTCTATCTGTCTGTCTTACTGTCGGTGTACCTTGACTGACTGACTATCTGTCTGTCTTGACTGTCTGTCTTTCTTGTCTGTCTGTCTGTCTATCTTAACTGACTGTCTGTCTGTATTGGCTGACTGTCTGTCTGTCTTGACGGACTGTCTGTCTTTCCGTCTATCTTGACTGACTGTCTGTCTGTCTGTCTGTCTGTCTGTCTTGACTGACTGTCTGTTTGTCTTGACTGACTGTCTGTCTGTCTTGACTGACTGTCTGTCTGTCTTGACTGACTGTCTGTCTGTCATGACTGACTGTCTGTCTGTCTTCACTGACTTTCTGTCTGTCTTGTCTGACTGTCTGTCTGTCTCGGCTGACTGTCTGTCTGTCTGTCTTGACTTTCTGCCTATCTGTCTGTCTTGACTGTCTGTCTGTAGTCTGTCTGTCTTGACTGACTGTCTGTTGTCTGTCTTGACTTTCTGCCTATCTGTCTGTCTTGACTGACTGTCTGTCTGTCTGTCTTAACTGACTGTCTATCTGTCTGTCTTACTGTTTGTCTATCTTGACTGACTGACTATCTGTCTGTCTGTCTTGACTGACAGTGGCTCTGTATTGGCTGACTGTCTGTATGTCTGTCTGTCTTGACTGACTGTCTGTAGTCTGTCTGTCTTGACTGACTGTCGGTTGTCTGTCTTGACTTTCTGCCTATCTGTCTGTCTTGACTGACTGTCTATCTGCCTGTCTTTCTGTCTGTCTTGACTGACTGTCTGTATGTCTGTCTGTCTTGACTGACTGTCTGTCTGTCTGTCTGTCTTGACTGACTGTGTGTCTGTCTGTCTTGACTTACTGTCTGTCTGTAAGTCTGTCGGTCTGTCTTGACTAACTGCCTATCTTTCTGTCTTACTGTCTGTCTATCTTGACTGACTGACTATCTGTCTGTCTTGACTGACCCTCTATCTGTCTGTCTTGTCTGTCTTGTCTGTCTGTCTGTCTGTCTTGACTGACTGTCTGTCTGTCTTGACTGACTGTCTGTCTGTCTTGACTGTCTGTCTATCTGTCTGTCTTACTGTAGATGTACCTTGACTGACTGACTATCTGTCTGTCTTGACTGTCTGTCTGTCTTGTCTGTCTGTCTGTCTGTCTTAACTGACTGTCTGTCTGTATTGGCTGACTGTCTGTCTGTCTTGCCGGACTGACTGTCTTTCCGTCTATCTTGACTGACTGTCTGTCTGACTGTCTTGACTGACTGTCTGTTTGTCTTGACTGACTGTCTGTCTGTTTGGCTGTCTGTCTGTCTGTATTGGCTGACTGCCTGTCTGTCTTGACTGACTGTCTGTTTGTCTGTCTTGACTGACTGACTGACTGTCTGTCTGTCCGTCTGTATTGGCTGACTGTCTGTCTGTATTGTCTGTCTGTCTGTCTTGACTGACTGGCTGTATGTCTGTCTTGACTGTCTGTCTGTCAATTTGTCTCGACTGACTGCCTGTCTGTCTGTCTTACTGTCTGTCTACCTTGACTGACTGACTATCTGTCTGTCTTGACTGACTGTCTGTCTGTCTGTCTTGTCTGGCTGTTTGTCTGTCTGTCTGTCTGTCTTTCTTAACTGACTGTCTGTCTTGACTGACTGTCTGTCTGTCTTGACTTACTGTCTGTCTGTCTGTCTGTCTTGACTGACTGTCTGTCGGTCTGTCTTGACTGACTGTCTGTCTGTCTTGACTGACAGTCTGTCTGTTTGGCTTTCTGTCTGTCTATATTGGCTGACTGTCTTGACTGACTGACTGACTGTCTGTCTTGACTGACTGTCTATCTGTTTAGCCGTCTGTCTGTCTGTATTGGCTGACTGTCTGTCTGTCTTGACTTACTGTCTGTATGTCTGTCTGTCTTGACTGGCTGTCTATCTGTTTGGCTGTCTGCCTTGACTGACTGTCTATCTGTCTGTCTTACTGTCGGTGTACCTTGACTGACTGACTATCTGTCTGTCTTGACTGTCTGTCTGTCTTGTCTGTCTGTCTGTCTGTCTTAACTGACTGTCTGTCTGTATTGGCTGACTGTCTGTCTGTCTTGACGGACTGTCTGTCTTTCCGTCTATCTTGACTGACTGTCTGTCTGTCTGTCTGTCTGTCTGTCTTGACTGACTGTCTGTTTGTCTTGACTGACTGTCTGTTTGTCTTGACTGACTGTCTGTCTGTTTGGCTGTCTGTATTGGCTGACTGCCTGTCTGTCTTGACTGACTGTCTGTTTGTTTGTCTTGACTGACTGACTGACTGTCTGTCTGTCTGTCTGTATTGGCTGACTGTCTGTCTGTCTTGTCTGTCTTTCTGTCTTGACTGACTGGCCGTCTGTTTGTCTTGACTGACTGTCTGTCTATCTGTCTCGACTGACTGCCTGTCTGTCTGTCTTGACTGACTGTCTTCCTGTCTGTCTTACTGTCTGTCTACCTTGACTGACTGACTATCTGTCTGTCTTGACTGACTGTCTGTCTGTCTTGACTGACTGTCTGTCTGTCTTGACTGACAGTCTGTCTGTTTGGCTTTCTGTCTGTCTATATTGGCTGACTGTCTTGACTGACTGACTGTCTGTTTGTCTGTCTTGACTGACTGTCTGTCTTGACTGACTGTCTGTCTGTTTAGCCGTCTGTCTGTCTGTATTGGCTGACTGTCTGTCTGTCTTGACTTACTGTCTGTATGTCTGTCTCTCTTGACTGGCTGTCTATCTGTTTGGCTGTCTGTCTTGACTGACTGTCTGTCTGTCTGTCTTGACTGACTGCCTATCTGTCTGTCTTGACTGACTGTCTATCTATCTGTCTTACTGTCTGTCTGTCTGGACTGACTGACTATCTGTCTGTCTCGACTTACTGTCTGTCTGTCTTGTCTGTCTGTCTGTCTTGACTGGCTGTCTGTCTGTCTATAATGGCTGACTGTCTTGACTGACTGACTGACTGTCTGTCTATCTTTCTTAACTGACAGTCTGTCTGTCTGTCTTGACTGACTGTCTGTCTGTCTTGACTGACTGTCTGTCTGTCTGTCTGTCTTGACTGACTGTCTGTCTGTCTGTCTTGACTGACTGTCTGTCTGTCTGTCTTGACTGACTATCTGTCTGTCTTGACTGACAGTCTGTCTGTTTGGCTTTCTGTCTGTCTATATTGGCTGACTGTCTTGACTGACTCACTGTCTGTTTGTCTGTCTTGACTGACTGACTGACTGTCTGTCTTGACTGACTGTCTGTCTGTTTAGCCGTCTGCCTGTCTGTATTGGCTGACTGTCTGTCTGTCTTGACTTACTTTCTGTATGTCTGTCTGTCTTGACTGGCTGTCTATCTGTTTAGCTGTCTGTCTTGACTGACTGTCTGTCTGTCTGTCTTGACTGACTGACTAACTGTCTGTCTTGACTGACTGTCTATCTGTCTGTCTTACTGTCTGTCTGTCTTGACTGACTGACTATCTGTCTGTCTCGACTTACTGTCTGTCTGTCTGTCTGTCTGTCTTGACTGACTATCTGTCTGTCTTGACTGACTGTCTGTCTGTCTATATTGGCTGACTGTCTGTTTGTCTGTCTTGACTGACTGACTGTCAGTCTTGACTGACTGTCTGTCTGTCTTGACTGACTGTCTGTCTGTCTTGACTGACTGTCTGTCTGTCATGACTGACTGTCTGTCTGTCTTCACTGACTGTCTCGACTTACTGTCTGTCTGTCTGTCTGTCTTGTCTGTCTGTCTGTCTTGACTGACTATCTGTCTGTCTTGACTGACTGTCTGTCTGTCTATATTGGCTGACTGTCTGTTTGTCTGTCTTGACTGACTGACTGTCTGTCTTGACTGACTGACTGTCAGTGACTGACTGTCAGTGACTGACTGACTGTCTGTCTGTCTGTCTTTCTTAACTGACTGTCTGTCTGTCTGTCTTGACTGACTGTCTGTCTGTCTTGACTGACAGTCTGTCTGTTTGGCTTTCTGTCTGTCTATATTGGCTGACTGTCTTGACTGACTGACTGTCTGTTTGTCTGTCTTGACTGACTGACTGACTGTCTGTCTTGACTGACTGTCTGTCTGTTTAGCCGTCTGTCTGTCTGTATTGGCTGACTGTCTGTCTGTCTTGACTTACTGTCTGTATGTCTGTCTGCCTTGACTGGCTGTCTATCTGTTTAGCTGTCTGTCTTGACTGACTGTCTGTCTGTCTGTCTTGACTGACTGCCTAACTGTCTGTCTTGACTGACTGTCTATCTGTCTGTCTTACTGTCTATCTGTCTTGACCGACTGACTATCTGTCTGTCACGACTTACTGTCTGTCTGTCTGTCTGTCTTGTCTGTCTGTCTGTCTTGACTGACTGTCTGTCTGTCTATATTGGCTGACTGTCTTTTTGTCTGTCTTGACTGACTGTCTGTCTGTCTTGACTGACTGTCTGTCAGTCTTGACTGACTGTCTGTCTGTCATGACTGACTGTCTGTCTGTCTTCACTGACTGTGTGTCTGTAGACTGTCTGTCTTGACTGACTGTCTGTTGTCTGTCTTGACTTTCTGCCTATCTGTCTGTCTTGACTGACTGTATATCTGTCTGTCTTTCTGTCTGTCTTGACTGACTGTCTGTATATCTGTCTGTCTTGACTGACTGTCTGTCTGTCTGTCTTGACTGACTGTCTGTCTGTCTTGACTGACTGTCTGTCTGTCTTAACTGACTGTCTGTCTGTCATGACTGACTGTCTGTCTGTCTTCACTGACTTTCTGTCTGTCTTGTCTGACTGTCTGTCTGTCTCGGCTGACTGTCTGTCTGTAGTCTGTCTGTCTTGACTGACTGTCTGTTGTCTGTCTTGACTTTCTGCCTATCTGTCTGTCTTGACTGACTGTCTGTTGTCTATCTTGACTTTCTGCCTATCTGTCTGTCTTGACTGACTGTCTGTCTGTCTGTCTTAACTGACTGTCTATCTGTCTGTCTTACTGTTTGTCTATCTTGACTGACTGACTATCTGTCTGTCTGTCTTGACTGACAGTGGCTCTTTATTGGCTGACTGTCTGTATGTCTGTCTGTCTTGACTGACTGTCTGTAGTCTGTCTGTTTTGACTGACTGTCGGTTGTCTGTCTTGACTTTCTGCCTATCTGTCTGTCTTGACTGACTGTCTATCTGTCTGTCTTTCTGTCTGTCTTGACTGACTGTCTGTATGTCTGTCTGTCTTGACTGATTGTCTGTCTGTCTGTCTGTCTTGACTGACTGTCTGTCTGTCTGTCTGTCTTGACTGACTGTATGTCTGTCTGTCTTGACTTACTGTCTGTCTGTCTGTCCGTCTGTATTGGCTGACTGTCTGTCTGTCTTCTCTGTCTGTCTGTCTTGACTGACTGGCTGTCTGTCTGTCTTGACTGACTGTCTGTCTATCTGTCTCGACTGACTGCCTGTCTGTCTGTCTTGACTGACTGTCTTCCTGTCTGTCTTACTGCCGTCTGTCACGACTTACTGTCTGTCTGTCTGTCTGTCTTGTCTGTCTGTCTGTCTTGACTGACTATCTGTCTGTCTTGACTGACTGTCTGTCTGTCTATATTGGCTGACTGTCTGTTTGTCTGTCTTGACTGACTGACTGACTGACTGACTGTCAGTCTTGACTGACTGTCTGTCTGTCTTGACTGACTGACTGTCTGTCTTGACTGACTGTCTGTCTGTCTTGACTGACTGTCTGTCTGTCTTGACTGACTGTCTGTCTGTCTTGACTGACTGTCTTTCTGTCTTGACTGACTGTCTGTCTGTCATGACTGACTGTCTGTCTGTCTTCACTGACTGTGTGTCTGTAGACTGTCTGTCTTGACTGACTGTCTGTTGTCTGTCTTGACTTTCTGCCTATCTGTCTGTCTTGACTGACTGTATATCTGTCTGTCTTTCTGTCTGTCTTGACTGACTGTCTGTATATCTGTCTGTCTTGATTGACTGTCTGTCTGTCTGTCTTGACTGACTGTCTGTCTGTCTTGACTGACTGTCTGTCTGTCTTGACTGACTGTCTGTCTGTCATGACTGACTGTCTGTCTGTCTTCACTGACTTTCTGTCTGTCTTGTCTGACTGTCTGTCTGTCTCTGACTGTCTGTCTGTAGTCTGTCTGTCTTGACTGACTGTCTGTTGTCTGTCTTGACTTTCTGCCTATCTGTCTGTCTTGACTGACTGTCTGTCTGCCTGTCTTTACTGACTGTCTATCTGTCTGTCTTACTGTTTGTCTATCTTGACTGACTGACTATCTGTCTGTCTGTCTTGACTGACAGTGGCTCTGTATTGGCTGACTGTCTGTATGTCTGTCTGTCTTGACTGACTGTCTGTAGTCTGTCTGTCTTGACTGACTGTCGGTTGTCTGTCTTGACTTTCTGCCTATCTGTCTGTCTTGACTGACTGTCTATCTGTCTGTCTTTCTGTCTGTCTTGACTGACTGTCTGTATGTCTGTCTGTCTTGACTGATTGTCTGTCTGTCTGTCTGTCTTGACTGACTGTCTGTCTGTCTGTCTGTCTTGACTGACTGTATGTCTGTCTGTCTTGACTTACTGTCTGTCTGTAAGTCTGTCGGTCTGTCTTGACTAACTGCCTATCTTTCTGTCTTACTGTCTGTCTATCTTGACTGACTGACTATCTGTCTGTCTTGACTGACCCTCTATCTGTCTGTCTTGTCTGTCTTGTCTATCTGTACGTCTTGACTGACTGACTGTCTGTCTGTCTGTCTGTCTTGACTGACTGTCTGTCTGTCTGTCTCGACTGACTGCCTGTCTGTCTGTCTTGACTGACTGTCTGTCTGTCTTGACTGACTGTCTGTCTGTCTTGACTGACTGTCTATCTGTCTGTCTTACTGTCGGTGTACCTTGACTGACTGACTATCTGTCTGTCTTGACTGTCTGTCTGTCTTGTCTGTCTGTCTGTCTGTCTGTCTTAACTGACTGTCTCTCTGTATTGGCTGACTGTCTGTCTGTCTTGACGGACTGTCTGTCTTTCCGTCTATCTTGACTGACTGTCTGTCTGTCTGTCTGTCTGTCTTGACTGACTGTCTGTTTGTCTTGACTGACTGTCTGTCTGTTTGGCTGTCTGTCTGTCTGTATTGGCTGACTGTCTGTCTGTCTTGACTGACTGTCTGTTTGTCTGTCTTGACTGACTGACTGACTGTCTGTCTGTCCGTCTGTATTGGCTGACTGTCTGTCTGTCTTGTCTGTCTGTCTGTCTTGACTAACTGCCTATCTTTCTGTCTTACTGTCTGTCTATCTTGACTGACTGACTATCTGTCTGTCTTGACTGACCCTCTATCTGTCTGTCTTGTCTGTCTTGTCTATCTGTACGTCTTGACTGACTGACTGTCTGTCTGTCTGTCTGTCTTGACTGACTGTCTGTCTGTCTGTCTCGACTGACTGCCTGTCTGTCTGTCTTGACTGACTGTCTGTCTGTCTTGACTGACTGTCTGTCTGTCTTGACTGACTGTCTATCTGTCTGTCTTACTGTCGGTGTACCTTGACTGACTGACTATCTGTCTGTCTTGACTGTCTGTCTGTCTTGTCTGTCTGTCTGTCTGTCTGTCTTAACTGACTGTCTCTCTGTATTGGCTGACTGTCTGTCTGTCTTGACGGACTGTCTATCTTTCCGTCTATCTTGACTGACTGTCTGTCTGTCTGTCTGTCTGTCTTGTCTGTCTGTTTGTCTTGACTGACTGTCTGTCTGTTTGGCTGTCTGTCTGTCTGTATTGGCTGACTGTCTGTCTGTCTTGACTGACTGTCTGTCTGTCTGTCTTGACTGACTGTCTGTCTGTCTTGACTGACTGACTATCTGTCTGTCTTGACTGGCTGTCTGTCTGTCTGTCTTGTCTGGCTGTTTGTCTGTCTGTCTGTCTGTCTTTCTTAACTGACTGTCTGTCTGTCTGTCTTGACTGACTGTCTGTCTGTCTTGACTGACTGTCTGTCTGTCTTGACTGACTGTCTGTCTGTCTTGACTGACTGTCTGTCTGTCTGTCTTGAATGACTGTCTGTCTGTCTTAACTGACAGTCTGTCTGTTTGGCTTTCTGTCTGTCTATATTGGCTGACTGTCTTGACTGACTGTCTGTCTGTTTAGCCGTCTGACTGTCTTTATTGGGTGACTGTCTGTCTGTCTTGACTTACTGTCTGTATGTCTGTTTGTCTTGACTGGCTGTCTATCTGTTTGGCTGTCTGTCTTGACTGACTGTCTGTCTGTCTGTCTTGACTGACTGCCTATCTGTCTGTCTTGACTGACTGTCTATCTGTCTGTCTTACTGTCTGTCTGTCTTGACTGACTGACTATCTGTCTGTCTCGACTTACTGTCTGTCTGTCTGTCTGTCTTGTCTGTCTGTCTGTCTTGACTGACTATCTGTCTGTCTTGACTGACTGTCTGTCTGTCTATAATGGCTGACTGTCTTGACTAACTGACTGTCTGTCTGTCTGTCTTGACTGAATGACTGACTGACTGTCTGTCTTGACCTACTGTCTGTCTGTTTGGCTGTCTGTCTGTCTGTATTGGCTGACTGTCTGTCTGTCTTGACTGACTGTCTGTATGTCTGTCTGTCTTGACTGACTGTCTGTATGTCTGTCTGTCTTGACTTACTGTCTGTATGTCTGTCTGTCTTGACTGGCTGTCTATCTGTT